>JAZEWT010000002.1:1373594-1410946 GCA_036362905.1 Mordacia mordax
CCCGCCCCCCATCTTGCCCCGCACCCCCTGCTGTACCTCCCCTCAACCTCCCCCCCATCCAACACCTCCCCCAAACACTACACGTGCACAGTTTCCAGCATCACGTGTCCGAAAAATGCTCTAATTTGCTTGCAGGAAATACGGTACCACCCAACCAACAAAGACTCGAGCGCCTAGCGATCAAAAGCGGCTGCTGTCAATATTATCCATCGCCTGCACACATCTCAATCAGACAACAATACCACGGCAGACAGCTCCGCTTCAGAGCAGAAACTCTTCATACAACAGCGAAACAGCCCGTGACCCAAGAATTCATTCGGCACGCGGAGATTCGAAACGTCTAAAAAAGCGCAACAGCAAAAACAACAAAATCCGGATTGTCATCTTCACAAAAGTGCTCAGTGCATTCACCGACCGTAGAGATACTAGAAGCAGTCCCTTCGCATGCACACACGCAATTGGCTGCTTACTGACCCCGTTTGGTCCCGCGATTTACTCTGAAGTCACGCAGCATACAGTTGTTTTGATGATTTACACCGAGTCAGCTTTCTACATAATTTGTTAAGCCCTCTCACGCGGCCCGAACTGTCTTCTAAGCCGTGGTGAGAATCTATGCTGTTTTACATGGGAGGCAGATTTTAAATATCTAGTTAAGGACACACAGATCTTACTTTCAAGTAAATTCACAGGGCTCTATATAAACAGGGAGTGTAAAAAAAAATATATATATATTTGCCTCCTTCGTGTCTACGTCCAGAATATGTAGACTCGATTTGAAAGAATCGGTAAAAAAAAACAGGTTATCTGCCATGCCACGTAGGTATACTTTCATCAGACGCATTGATTTATGCTGGCAGTGATACTTAGCTTTATGTCTAGAAGGCTGCACACGAAGTTGCACTGCCAGCATTTGCACGGATGCAGCATTTCAGGCTTGGGGAACACTGCCATTAAGCTGCACATTGCTGCTCAGTGACACGAATTAGCAGGCACGCTGGTTACTGGCAATGTGCACGTATTTAAATGCTCCGTATTCATCTGCGATGTAATTGTACTAGGACACTACTGGGGCGGCACAACCCTGAATTTGAGTTATCTTGTGGCAAACGATTCAAGTCTTCGAGTTTGCCACCGTGACTTTTTTTTTGTTCATTGCATCGCAGCATAGCAAGGAATAATGTAGCGCACAGAGGTAGACACTGGGAAGGGCACGCTCACACGTGTGTGCGTTTGATCACATGCACGTGCATTTACTATGGGATGCAAGGCATGGATATACACGTGGCTGTGACTCAAAGCACCCAACACATGTGCACTATTATTAGTGGAGGAAATAAACAGATCAAGGACGAGCGACATCAAATCTCATCGGGTACATGGTGTGTTTTTGTTTTCTCTTCCCATGCCAACAAATCAAAGAGGCACGCGTAATGTTATATCTGTAAGCGAATGCATAGGTTCTAAGAATCGAGAGACGAGCTGCATTTGGCTCACAACGAACCAACTCCGACAAAAAGCTGTAATGGTCATGGTTTACAATGTTCATGATTCTTGCTGGTAAATTCTGAATATAGGTTTTGGGTAGTTGGGTATAACAGTACTCCTAAGTCAATATAAATGACTAACTGGCACGAAGCACATTCAGTAATGACACTGAAAAAAACAACAACTTCAAACTGACATTTAAAGACTCTGGCTGAAAGCAATGATTTACATTTTTTTTTCTCAATAATAGAGCTTTTAATGAAACTTACGTACGTATATATAAATATATATTTACACTAACAAGCCAAGTTACAATGGGAATCCTTCCAGAAAAAGTCCCGACACAAGATTACATGGTCAGCCAAACTTGTATCTCAACCAATGCGCCGCTTTTTTGGCAATTGCGTTCTGGTACCACGAGAAAAATAAAAGTGTAACCACCTCCTTTGTGCCGTATCAAGTTTATGTATCAATGATTGTGCTCTCAGCTAATTTCCACTATTTTAATTTCCTCGTACAAATCTGCCATTCCAGTATTCCCAAGTGCTGCATATGTTTTAAACATTCATGGGTTAATGTTACAAAATGTGAGCTGACAGCGTAAGTTCAAAAGTTATTAACGGGGAAGAAATCTGCCTTCCGTAACTGGCAGCAACGCTCGAAATGTGCGCCAGATCATCACGGTTTGGGGAATTTGAGAAGGGGAAAATGCTGACATTTCTTTGATTTGGTGGGAGCAGCATTGACAAGCCATTTTAAACTCATAAAAAAAAAATTACCGTGTGTACGCACACGCAGCGGTCAAAACATTTTAACAAAGCATATTAAAAGCGTGCACAAACTTAAAACTTCCTACGGAACTCTACAATACAGTATCAATTTCGTTTAAGAAGGCCCGTGCTTAATATATGCCATAAACAGTGTAGACGGGCCTTACAAAATCAGCTCATCAGGTCGGCACTGATTTTAAGAAATATACTTCTTTCTCAACTCATTCTGACCAGTCGCTCATGTTTCGTGTTTATAGCTACGTGCAGAACACAGTTACATGTGTAGACAAAGACAGTGCACTGTTAAGGCTCGGATGCAGTTAAATTAAAAGAAGAAAAAAAACCTCCCAAAAAACATCTGGTGCACGGCTCCATCTTCACCTTTAGTCAGATCATAATGCCTCCGTTTCGTGCCGCGCTATGCCCGGCACTGTCGATGATTGAAAAATGCTCCCATATCACATCTGGCGCCACAAACGCTGCCGCACTATTACGCCAAGATTTATGTTTCAACTGCACCAGATTAAATCATGTTTATGATGTGCCGGGGAGGGACGCCGCGGATACCGCCAGGGCTGAGGCTTTTTCGAACACAAGAAACTCACTTGTTTCCCATCTGTGACAAGATCTGTTGCCAGGTTTCCAGTCTGTTGGTGTCTCATGTGGTTGGTAGATGATGCCACCATGAAATATCTACACAAATTCAATAAGCTCAGCAAGCAATGTATATTTCCTTCTGAATAAATTATAAAGATGCAAACTGGTCTCGTTAATTTATTATTATTGTCAAAGTCCAACTTGGACAACAGATTACAGAGTAAAGCAATAAAAACATATATTTTAATATATTTTATCCCAAGCATCATTAAGTACAAGGATCTAAATTGCATTAAATTATTTTCATGTTAAGCCTTAAAGAAAATTCCAACATCTAACCTTCTTTGAAGTTATTCTATAAAGACTAGTGCCAAGAAAAAAAAAACCTTTCATAAAAGTTAATTTAATAAAATAGTTTAACCCATCTGGACCTGCCTGAAGTAAAATCTGGACCTGGCAGAAGCTAACGTGGTGACTTTGTTTGCAGTCTCACACTAAGCTTGCTGCATCTGAACTTAACACCTCAGGTATTAATATGGAACATTAGATTATAAAAGAATATTACAAGATTACGTTTGATTTTTACTGATAAATCACAACTTTGCGCCATTTCCAAGGCGCCTGGAACGGATACGGAGAGAATATAGCCCTTTCCCAAATTTAATGCAGAGCTCAAAACAATGAATCCTTTTCTTGTCATTTCAAATTATATGGAAATGTATGCAAGCAGTCGTATCTTTTTTTGCGCTAACAATGGGCTGATTGCCGTATGTATTCTGCCAGCCCCATGGGCTAACGAATGAGGTCAGACAGCTCTCACAGCGAGAGGTTGGGGCAGCGCTGGACGAGGCACTTCGTCTGCGTACATCTGGATCCATCATTATCGCAGCCTCTCAGCGGGGACCAACCTACATCAAGCCCTTGCGCGCGTTTTCCCCCCCCCCCCTCAAGCCTGTATCCATCATTTTCATCCTCACACAGCGGGACACGCGTGCAACGGCCGCAGCAGCAGCAGCAGTGGCAGCAGCAGCAGCAGCGACGGCCCCAAGCAGACATGTTTATTACCTGCGTGTACAGCACGTTGGCTGGACACGGCTGCAATGCGCGCGGGGCGACTCGACGGCGAACGATAAATTGCGCTGGCAATGAGCGCAAAGCGACCAATGCAATTTGCGACGCGACGCCCCTTGCTCGGCCGCTGTCTTCTTTGCACGGTGTGGGGCTTTTGTTTTGTTTTGTTAATTAGACAAGTGGCTTAAAATAACGGGTTGTTATACACGTAAAAATATATACGTGATTATATACTTGTGTGCGCGCGTGGACATTTCCTCCGCCAGCACTGTCGGATAGGTTTAAGGCTGCTGAAACACGAGAGGCTGTAGTATATTATTCCATAAAAATTCAAAACATGAAAACCAGTACATCATTTATCAATATATAACAGGAAAAGACGTCACTATCTCAGCAGCGCCACAAGATTAACTGTGCAGAGGGGTTAAGCTTGAAGCCGTCACAGACCTAGAAACGAAACGGACAACGCTGCGGGTTCATTTCGGCTGCGACAAAGTGAACAGAGGTCGCTTTATTTGGAGTGTGGTTCTACGACTGTCAAATGCTTCGCTTGGTGTGCTCTCGTCCCCAGAGACCCACAGTCTCTCAGCTCCCCGAGTAAACGGGCCGCGTTCAACCGTCAAATACGTTCAACCTTGCAGCAATCTGAGACTCACGCCTGGAGAACTGCACTGTCAGTGCCGCGTTACGGCTGGTGTATTCCCCGTCCGGCAAGTGCATTGCAAATTTAACACGCATGCAATATTTAACGTGTCTAAAGACTTGTTTTTTTAAAAACATTTCAATGTTTCCCCTGGGTCATTTGACTCCTTGTGCAAACTTTGCTCAAGTGTCCACGTGCCGATGCGCGTGCTCACGATATTGAACCAACAAATCTTTATTACACTGGCCCGAGCCTTCACAATTGTGCACACAATGCTATAGCCGCCTATAGAGCTCTGCAGTGTTCATCCTACGACACCTATTCGTTGTCGGCTGTGGGCAAAAAAATATATATCATTCAAGACGCCAAGTGTGGAGCAAATTTAAAAAAACAAAATTAAATTAAGAAAATAACATGCCAATTCTATTAATTCCGTTTTAATGATTACAGAGTTCTATCTAATCTGTTGATCCTAAAGGCACAAACTTTTAAAAAACTCCTGTGTTTGCACTCTTCCAGTACAAGCAACGTTTAAAATATAAATACACAAATGACTTGCTTAATCAAGCCGTGGCACGGGAAGACGGAGAGTATTAATGTTGGTGAACTTCACGCTCCCACGTTAAGCAAGGGCTGATGATAAAAATGCTCAAAGTATCGATAAGCCCACTGATGCTTTTTAAACAGTGACTGAAGTACATTCATCACAAAAGCAAAACTTTCAAGTATGCATGTCCTCTGTGAAAAAGGGCAAGAAGGTCCCGGGTTCGATTCTTGGCTGGGTTGCCTTTCTGTGTGGAGTTTGCATGTTCTCTCCCCGTGTCCGCGTGGGTTTTCGCCGGGAACTCCAGTTTTCTCCCACAGTCCAAAAAACGCGCTAATGCACAACTAAATTGGCTTGCGGACTAAATTGCCCGCAGTGATGGACTGGCGTCCCATCGTGGGTGTATCCCTGCATTGCACCCTGTGTCTGCCGGGAGAAGCTCTGGCTCACCGCGACACTGTACAGGACTAAGCGGTTTTTGACAATGAGATGAGATGAGACAATCAGGAGCTATTGGTAATATCACAAGCTGCGGCACTGGCACTGTGTTTTGGACCACGGATTTTTGACTATAAAATTACAAGACAGTACGAATTGTAAATGTACGATAAAGAAAACATTGCTTTACAATTACACCATTATCACTTGCTGCAGTGTCTAAACCAAATGCTTAACACTTGTATAACTGATGCATGAGAAACTTTTTTTTCTCTCCCAACAAGATGTTATTTGTAAATACCGATCGTTTTAGCGTATAAATAAAAACGACTCACTGTTTGGAATGGCCTTAATCAGGCTTTAAGGGAATAAACCCAAATCTGACACCGGACTATCGCTAAAACAACACAAATTTTCACAAAGATCTTGCATTTTTCCTTTAACTTTAATAATGGACAAGGTATTCACAATATTCTAACAATGTTGGACTTTTCAGCCACATAACCATCATTCGTGAATTTACAGAAGCGAAGCAAAAACATGGCACATGCATCACAAATAATCTGAGGTAGTTAATCCCAAAAAAATGCTCTGCCATCGCTAACATTTTCTTTAAAGAAAACTGAAATAAAACATAAATTATAGTGCAATAGTTTGTCCCTTAAGAGGCATGCAGCAAAAATATTATATGCGGTGTACATGGAATTTACTGCAGTGGAACATAAGTTGCATTGAAGGCACAAACTGCCATTCAGACTGCAAGCAACTCCCATGGGTAGCGGTTTGCATGTTGGATTTAATGCGAAAACAAGAAAAACACAAGCCTAGGCAGCTACGATGTCAAACTTCATACCGGGGTGGATGCCTCGCAAACCTGTTACTGATTAAGTGTGCATAACATAACGATGGATATTCAAGGCATCATTCATTATGGCTGCCCTCAATTTGGACAGACATGTACAGATCCAAAATGTGCGGTCTCCAATTCCCAGACGTACGTGAAAATATGTACAAAAGGTAGCATAAATATAATAATGTAAAAAATCCGCTTAATTCGATGTTTTATAAACATCTCATTCCCACTGACAGCTATTATACTAACACCTTGTCATGGTAACAAGGTAACGTCTAGCAACGTTTTCTAGTTTTTGTTTGCATCTTTACAAACTATTTAGTCGAAGAAAATATATTAGATTTTTTTTTGCACAAGGTGAATACAAGAGTGGCTATCACTTTAGTTGTGTGTGCAAACGAAAACAAATGGCGCCAAATTAAAAAAAAACCCATTCCATCACAACTCCGACCACCTTTAAAAACCCCACTTAGGGAAAAGGAACATACTGCACAATTGTTCAACAATGGTGCACGATCTAATAGATGCATATTGCCACTCTTCAGTGTAATTGTCAAAATATAAAGCTGGTCGTTTTGTCGAGATAATACCAGGGAGGCAAATAAACAATGCTGTATGTTTATTGGTTCACAGTTTTTTGCTTTAGAGTAAGCTGGATTTGTATTTGTTGCCTATGTATTAGCATAGCGATCGCCCAGTATGAAATGAAAATGTACACAACATGTGTTTGTAGGACGTGATACTAAAAGCCCTCTCTCCTTAATCGTGTGAACATGGGTTCCTCCTGAGAATTGTATCTAACTTTCAGCGCCCTAACTTCTACTGGCCCTTCCACCAACTGCAGGACAAGGAAAATGAAGGTTAAATGCCTCTCGAAAAACCATCACGTGATTATTTTTTGCTATTAGTGCAACCAGAATTCAGATAATAAATAACGCTACAATTTCTTACTAGGAACACGAAACGAGTCACACGTGACATCGCTGCTGCATCGCCGCTATGCTTCCCATGTCGCAAGTAGTTTAACGTTTTGATGGGAGTTTTGGAACTCGCTTCATGACCGCTGAAGAGTCACGAGAGAGGTTCTACATTATCACAAGTACAAAGGAACTCCAGACGCAACGGATTTGTTCCTTGAGTGTCGATGTGAAGACATGAAATAGACGAAGTAAAAAAAAAACCGTTGCTCTTGCAGAGCAAAATAAGTGTTAATCTGTATAAAATTTCATTTGCAAAAATATTCTTTGGAATGAACAGAAAATCAGTCTTGAGAAATCAATTACACTATCATCACCGGTTTCATAAATATATAGTGTATAAAAAAATCAAATATATGCACACATCCTACGTCCACACAATCTCTTTAAATAGGCGGATAATGGCTGTATTATAAAGAACAACTTCCCTCGCAGCACGCACTGCAACGGCACTGACAATATAATTAAGCTGAAGGCGGTCACTTCTTTACAAATATGGCCAATGCATACTTTAAGCATTGTGCATAATGTGAATAAAACATAGGAGCAACTTTCGGACCGAAATTAAGCAGCAGTTAGAGTCACAATTCACCATAAATAACCGTAAATTGTTTCCATGTTTTGTCATTTCGAAGTTATTTACAAACACAACGGTAGAAAAAAGCTTATTAACGAACGATGGAAATGGCACGCTCGTTTTGTTCAGAGGATGCCCATTTGCGTGAATCAATGTGTTTTTTTTATGCTGATAAGGCTCTCTTCCGCTCGTGTTGATCATCTAACACCACGCTTGACGATACTAAACGGGCGGCGCGTGTCGTTTAACGCTACGCCATTAACACGCACTCACTTTTTCTTTTGTGTCCAAGATACAGGACATTTCATACGCACGCCTCGTGGCGAATGGCGCGGGTCTCCCTGAACGTGGGACGCCTGTGCGCTTTCGGCCGCTAGAAAAGGTCGCTGACCACAGCGGACAAGTCCATGTTTCCCACGTCCTCGTTGTCTTGCTCCTGGCCTTCTCCACTCTCGTGTTCGCTGCTCCTCCCGCTCCTTTCGAGCGAACCTTCTGCAGTCGGCGGAGAGAACGAATTGCAGAACGGCAACTTTAAGCCTTGTGATAAAAGCGATTCTTAATAAAATGCAGCCGACGTTTCCGATTTGTGCAGGAAATTGAATGTTATTATTAAAATACGGTGGAGGCAAATGTTAATTCAGAAAGGTAAGATTCCTTCATAAGTTATCGTCAGTTAGTCTTCTCAACCTTCTTGAGAATGTTTGAAGCCTTAAAGTATATTTTATATAATTTCCAATTCAAGTATAAAAAAGGAATTACCTCAATGCGGCTAATATTATGAACGAGATTAATAACATTGATGATGAAAGTGATAGCAAAACAATCATTATAACAATAATGCGAATGACATTATCAATTGGGCAGTGTTCATAACTGCCAAACGGCCTCAACAGCGTTTTGAACATGTGTGCAAAGCCAACAAAGCTTCTAATCAAATGTAAACTATATTTTAAAATAAACCAGAGAAATATATATTTCAAATGAACATCCACACTCCCTGGCTTACAACTGGCAAAATGAAACCCCTTATAACATCAATGATGAGTACGAAAGACATTTTCATATAATTTCACCTGAGCATCAAAGCATTTAAAGATTGTCCCAGGGCAGTTAGGAAACCTGGAGCCACATTTCTCCTCACCCTATTCCTTTAAAGGGCCCAAGTTGTCCTACATTGCACTGAGCGGGGCAACCTGGGGTGGACTTTTATCATCACTGAAAATCTAAAGTTTATTCTACCTCGATATTGTGCCACACCACTTAAAATAAACCGGCACCCCAAAAAAAACATCCTCGGTCAACAATGAAACTCACTTAACCTCATAAGAGATTACATTTCAATGGAACAACAGAAGCAGTGTGCTTCAGGCAGATAAATGTATGCATTTCATACTTGCGTTACAGTTTTTTTAAGGCCAAATGTTAAACTTATTTTTTGCAGCGGTAACATTGCCTAAATATGCAACTTGTGTGTGCGACCACCCACGCGGTTCTGGCACTGTACCGTTACTCATTTGCCCTTCTATGGCTTACTTGACTTAGTATTGGGTACTTGTAATAGGACCCGGCTGTACGCTCAACCCACTTTGACTGACATTACGAGAATCAAGCGAGACCTGTTGCTCAATGCCACGCGTGAATAAGTGAAACACGCACGGGATTTCTCAGCACAAGAGAATCGTATTATGTTGGCTTCCAAGTACTACTGTTGCACAACGGTTAAAAGGACCATGTGTTTAGAAAAATCATTAGAAAAGTTATCATTGCAAAAACATTTTTCGTGGGTTTTGTGAGGGCAACGGAGACAGATTAAATTAAATAGGCTAAATATGTTAAATCCTATTGCAAAAAAGAAGTGTATCCGAAACTGAATCAACTTAGGAACCCATTAAGTCAGAAAATATATTTGAAAACACTAATAGCCATGGAGTTTTCATTAAGCACTCACGGGAAATCTCGTGTGCTCTTTTTATGTGGATCTTCATGTTGCCCTTCTGGGAAAAAGCCATGTCACAGTACTGGCATTTGTAAGGCTTTTCACCAGTGTGCTTCTTCATGTGAATTTGAAGAGCATTTGTCTGATTGAAAGCCTTATCGCACACCTGGCAAATGTATGGTCGTTCTCCTGTGACGTATATATAAAACAAAGAATTTGATAATTACGTATATAAACCATTTCAAACAAGATCATGCACAAGGTCTCTGTAACGCTTTCCAACATGCAATTGTTCTCCAAAGTATTTCATTAGCAATAATAATGTTGATATTCATGGGTGCTGTCACGAGATGACATCACATGTGATGACGTGACCAGGGGATGGAAGGCTTGCAGATGCCCGAACGATATTGCGAGAAGTCACACGTCATTATGTCATCAGGAGGAGAGTGGTGAGCCCCTCCTTAACCATGATGAGGGCATTCCCACGGCAAATATATTCACCTCCGTCGCTTACTGTGTTGATATTGGATCATCTTTGTGAGCGTTATTGTTCCTTCCCACTTTAGAGGCATTGAAATGCGGCAGACGAACAGTGCTAACGCACGAACACCGACAACCCGCAAGATGTCAATCTATTCGGCGTATGTTTGCAACACACCTGTGTGTATGCGGTTGTGCCGCTGGAGCTGGCTGGGTTTGGCGAATGACTTATCGCAGTGATCACACTTGTAGAGGCGCGGCTTTTGCCGCGAGGCAGATGATCCCGGCTCATGTGTCTGAATGTGCTCCTGCCGAAGGGGACAGCAACAAGGATATTTTTGTACATGTTACACTGCCAGTACACGTGACCGGGGTGCAATATCCCCCCAGTGTGTGCTCCGGTTCGACTACGAGTCGTTCTGTACGACGCCCCCGGCGTTGAGCTTTCCACGTGTCCAGGGTTCCTGGGAGAACTTCCCAGCGCGTGCGGCAAAAACGGCGGACATCGCGCTGAACGATCCGACGACGCATCGCGTAAGCTACGCGCGGTAATCGTGCAACATGGCGCCGTACGTCCGCAGGTCTAAACGTGCGCTTCGTGCCACGTTTTGAAAAAAAAAAACGTGGCGCTCGCCGTACCCACAGCAGCAGCCACATCCAGGCCCTGTACCTTGAGGTGAGTCGCCCTCTTGAAGCTTTTGCTGCATCGAGGGCACGTGTGCAAGCGGTCCTCCCCATGCACCAAGCGCAGGTGCTGACGCACGAGCATGGGCGACGAGGAAGGCTGATGGCACTCGGGACACACGATGGGCGGCTCATCCTCATCCTCCTCTTCCTCTTCCTCCTCCTCCTCCTCCTCAATGGGGCTCTCATCCATC
Organism: Mordacia mordax; assembly: GCA_036362905.1. Classification (NCBI taxonomy): domain Eukaryota; kingdom Metazoa; phylum Chordata; class Hyperoartia; order Petromyzontiformes; family Petromyzontidae; genus Mordacia; species Mordacia mordax. Next base: position 1,384,847 of record JAZEWT010000002.1, read on the forward strand.
AGACTCATGCAGCTCTCACCCACCTTTGGTGATCGCCATCCCACGTTCGTATGTAATCGACACGAAGATTCGTACACTTACAAAGTGGATGTGACTTTGAGCAAGGGACTGCGCTTATTGGAATGTAATTAATCGAATCTGAAAAACGTGCAATTTGATATACGCATTGAAAGTGTAAGGTTCTATTCTAATCAATGAACCGATTGCCTAGCAAGTGCATCAAGGCTGGCAATTCATTTACTCGGAATAACAATTCATTCTTCACCAAATAAAAGGTGTATTTCAATAAGTTAGATCACCGTGTACATAATGATGCAATTTCATCAGCTGAAAGCCATGCGGATGATAGAACCTTGCGAGGAAAAAAAAATCACCTGGAAGGTGGAAGCACCTGCGTCTGCGGTCCCGCTTGTGTGCCTCACTAAAATCATTTGCTGCTGGCTCGTTCCAGTCTCTTGGCTGGGGAGGTTTGGCTCAACCAAGTTTGTAGAAAACTGTTGCTGCTGCACATGCACAAAAACATTAGCATCCCCAGCTAGTATTATATTGAGGCAGCCCAAAGTATTCCCATGGCCAATAGTAGTTTCTGACCAAAACGGAACAAGTTAATTGTCCGAAAAAAAAAACATTTCCACGTGAATTACTGTTCGCACAGTAAGCCACAAATGAAAGTACATACTTGCTCAATCGTGTGGATCACGCATTAACACGCTGCATATAAATTACTAAAAAAAAATACAATTTTTAAATACACGCAGCCTGAGTTTTAGTTCCTTGGACCTGCCTGGGCTGCCACTGCATGAACCTGCTACTTTCACGCAAGTCTGCAGACAACGTCTGGCGGTGGTAATGGCAGTGCTGCAGTACTGACCTGATCTCCAAGCTAATTGTGGGCGTGAGAGATCCAGCTCTGTCTGTATCCAGTTCTGAAGCTGTCCACAGATATATGTTGGCTGTTGTGGTGCCGGTACTCTAGTGTGGATTTGACTGAAGTTTTATTATGGTTTCTTCTATGACCTGCCCTCTTGACTAGAAGTAGACCTCTTTTAATGATTCTTTGTTTAGTTTGCATGCTTCGTATCGTTTTAATTTACCGTTATTTCACGGGATTGTCTTTGGGGGAGACGGCGAGGAATTGTGTTAAAGGTCTACATATTTGGTTGGAGGGTTTCTGTTTCGTAGCACTTGTGATGGCTTCACTCAGCTATACATTGATGGAATTCTCTTTCCATCCGAGGAGTATTATCCATGTTGGTCCACACCTTCGCCACCTCTCGTCTCAACTACTCTCACGCACTGCACCTAGGGTTGCCAGAGGGTGCAACTGGTGCAAAATGCAGCCTGCCAGGCTGTTGACTGGTTTGGTGCAGAAGTGGCACACAATCACAAGTCAACTTTAAGGTCATGCTTAACAAAGGTCAAGAAACAAATCTCGGTAGCAGCAAAGAGTTGAGGGATATAGAAGCTTCTCTTCTCATATTGCTCCAGTAGCGGACTTAGGTCAGACATGATGACATGTAAAGTGATAAAAGAAGTTGAGGGAAAAAAGAAGGGAGACGTATATTTATCAGGCGTGTGTAAGCACATCCATGAGATAAGAAATACATATCGATCGATCCAGCATTATGAGAGTAATATAGCATAGCAAATGTGTTTAGGAAGAGGTTTTTGGAGTCACGGCACTCAAGAAAAGGCAAGACCAGATTTAACAGAGCATGTGAATTTAACACTGGCCCAGTTTCAGGGCTTGAATCACTCAGGAGGCAGATGAGATGCCCACTCAGAAAGCATGCAAGAGAATGAGTAGGAGAGGTCTGAGGTTTAATCAAGGGTTGCTACTAAATTAGTATTATCTGCAGAGGTGGACAGCAGCATGAGCATTATAACAGACCTCCTGAGCAGTTCACCCCAGAACACTAACTGGTGTGTTGATTGGCCGAAATTATAGCTCTCATGATTGGCTGTTGAAAAGTCTGACGAACAAATGATCGTGGCTGAATTACTAACTTCTTGGTTAGATGTTTTATTCTATTTAAATGTTTTGAGAGTAATAAAAAATGCCCACCACGGTAATAAATTAATTTGTGTTGGCCTAACATCCCAATACAGGAAACCCCTTTGAAAAAAGAGTCGTCAGCCTGATTGTGCCTCTCATGGGTGATTAAGTAATTATTATTTGAATAATTTGCCCCCAGCGCCCTAAGATGTTATTACTGGTGTACCCTCTCCACTGGGCAACTGGCAAAAAGAGCCACGTAGCTCAATGGTTCCTTCCAGCTTAAATAAAAACTGACCGATAATGAAAGAGGTAAGAATGGCACGACCGCGTATGAATGTTAAACGTAGCACACGGCTCATTTACAATTCGTTAAACAATATATACAGATAACTGTAACCGACTGATGATGTAACAGCGTACATAACTGACATATTGCGAATATTTAATCACGTACGGTTATAACTGGAAAAGTCCAACAACAATATTTTTACTCTCGGTGGCACTCAAAGTTTAAGGCAAAGATCTGAGCTTGTTTTTGCTGAGGCATGCTTTGTGTGCATCTGAAGGTTTTCATTCGTTATGAATCCAAGTACGATGATATAAAAGAAAAACAATTGCGGGGGCAGGAACAATGTGAAAAATATAAACCAATCATCAGTGGACAAAAAAATCGGAGTTTTGTTGCCTGTGACGTCGAAGCTGATATAAAGTGAGAAAAGGCAAATAACTGTCACTAGTTGTACAATATTTACAGTTGAATATTCATCTCATCTCATTGTCAGAAACCGCTTAGTCCTATACAGGGTCGCGGTGCGCCGGAGCCTATCCCGGCAGACACAGGGCTAAAGGCAGGGATATACTCACTATGGGACGCCAGTCCATCACCGGGCACTGCGGGCAATTTAGTCTGCAAGTCAACTAACCTATGCAGCAACGTGTTTTTTTTGGACTACGGGAGGAAACCGAAGTGCCCGGCGAAAACCCGTGCAGACACGGGGAGAGAACACGCAAACTCTACACAGAAAGCAGCACCCGAGCTGAGATTCGAACCTAGGATCTTCTTGCTGTGAGGAGGCGACAGCACTACCCACTGGGCCACCGTGCCGCCCCAGTAAAACATTGTATTTCTTATTTGTGCTATTGTTGTCGTTCTGTTGGGATAGCCACAAGGCTGTGGTGTTGTTGCCATGCAGCTCACACCTGAGAAGTGATGTTCAGCGTGACAGATTCCATGCCAGGAGAAACAATGCCCTGGGCATCGGTGATGGTGAAAGTCACAGTCTCACCGCCATCCCCCGACATCTCGGCCATGGGTAAAGTCATGCTGCCCTGTGACAAGTTTGCCTCGCTTGTTGTTAAGCCTGGACAGTCGAACACAAGAACATACAATGACCGTTTGACGCGCGTCAAACCAGAATAACCATCAGTGTAAGCAGTGAATAAACGCAGTGCGTTTTAACATACTGTTGTGGATATGTTATCTACAGGAGGGCAGACCTATGAATACTTGTGCTTACAGACTTCATGCTGTTTACAAATACACTGCTCAAAGTTGTACTTGTCTGCTCCAGCATAGTCTACAATACTGCAGTGATGTAAATTGTGAACCTTAAGAGTCCTTGTTTACGTAACACCATTATTATTTAATTCACATAGTAGACTCAACCATTACGGATACATTTTGCGCATATATATTGTAAATACATAGTAATGGGAAAAAATATCATTTATTGCAAAACACAATTTCTGCACACAGTATTAATACTTTCACATCACCATACACAGCAGATTGCTGATATTTAAGCGTAAATTTTTAAACAAAATAAAGTCTAACCTGTGTCAGCATGGCTTCCATCTGCACTGTGCTGTTGCTGCAGCAACTCTTGCCCTGGAATTTAATAATTTGATAAATTATTTCGCTGGAAAGTGTGCTCGTTATTTATTAGCTCCATAAATTTCAGACCGGCAGTCACTTTGAACGCGTAGTTCTGTACCATTATTATGAGACTCGGTGTACTTGTGACCTGACTTTTAAGAGTAAAATTACAACTAAGCAAAATTCGGGTGAACTCACTCACCTGATATAGTAAGAGTAATGGACTGAGGTGTTGAAGTGGATGAGAGCGTTTGGTTCGCCAAGGTTAATGTAATCTCATGTTGACCGGGACTGGAAGTCATTAACGGCTGGGAAGAGATGACCTGAGATAGCTCTTGAGAACCTGAATCGTGACATTATTTTCACCAAAGCGCAAAGTATGTAAGAAAACATATGTCATTCACTTGCATAAAAGTACGACATTCGTGTTTTAAAACATATATCAAACAAGCAGCATAGTTGATGCCTAATGACAAATTAATGAATAGATTAAAGTTTAACCCTTTTGCTTAGGGTACATGGAACGAAGCAAGTTATTCAGATATTTTGAGGGAATTTGTTCGTGACTCCTGCGGCCAATACAGATGACACGTCTGTATTAAAAAAAAATGGATTGCAGAGGTGGCCTGGTAACTCCCGAGGTCAGAGTGCTGAGCTAACACCGCTGACATGCTGGGTTCAATACCAGGCAGTCATCCATAATTAAACTGGGTTCTAAAGGACAGTGGGTACTGGTGACCTCAACACCGGTCACCACCACAAACACACACACAACCTGTTTACAGGTCACTGTCCACGTTTTCCTGGATCAGCCGAGTCTGCCCCCCACCTCATCCTGTTCTTCTACTTGTGTAATTCCTGGGAATCTCAGTCACTGACGATTGTACAAAACAAGGCAATATATTAAATTTGGTCTTGCACTTAATTTGCCAAGAAGCTAGAGAGAGGGGGGGGTGGGAGACTACCTGGCAAGAGTTATGACTGGATTTTACTTCGCAGGACATTCTGAGAGCACGCGCAGGATGACACGAAAAAAAACACACATTGTCAATCTAATCGCAAATGAGAATTACAAGGTAGCATCGCGACAAGGTAGCATCGCTACCTTGTAACTATCACCGTGGCGTTGTCACTGGAACAAAATGGAAGCACAACAAAATCAGGAATTGCTCTGGGCGGCACAGTGGCCCCGTAGGTAGCACTGTTGCCTCACAGCAAGAAGTCCCGAGTTCGAATCTCGGCTCGGGTGCCTGTCTGTGTGGAGTTTGCGAGTTCTCTCCCCGTGTCCGCATGGGTTTTCGCCGGGCACTGCGGTTTCCTCCCACAGTCCAAAAAACATGCTGCTGCATAGGTTAATTGGCTTGCAGATTAAATTGCCCTCAGTGCCCGGTGATGGATTGGCGTCCCATCGTGGGTATATCGCTGCCTTGCGCCCTGTGTCTGCCGGGATAGGCTCCGGCTCACCGCGACCCTGTAAAGGATTGAGCGGTTTCTGACAATGAGATGAGATGAGGAATTGCTCTGAAACTCTGCCCTCATGGGACAGCCGTAGTGAACTCTCTTCCATCCTTCAAGACATATAATTTCGCACGATGGAGCAATCTTCAGGCAGTCAAAAAGAAAACCAAAAAAGTCAGCGAACCTATTCACCCACCTCCGTGGCTGGCAGTGGTCAGCACAGGGGTCTGCTGACAAAGCGAGCCCAGCGACACCGCTTCCGAATTGGACACCGAGCACATTGGCTGCAGCACCATGTTAGCGGTGGACACCGCTCCTTCCACCGGCTGGAGCATCATGGCACCGCCGCCGCTCGCCGGCGCCGGCTGGAGCACCATGTTGGGAACCAGGGACCCATCGCTGTGGTGCAGCAGTATGCTCTGCGTCAGACCGGCCGACGACACGGACACACCACCGCCGCCGCCGCCCCCCCCGCCCGCCGCCGCCGCCGCCGCGTCTGCCGCCTGCTGCAGCGCGATACCCGGGGCCATCGTGCCGTCTGCCTGCTGAAGACCGCCGGATTGCTGCACCAGCGTGCCCGCCGGGTCACTTGAGAGATGCTGCTGTAGCAAGCTGTTCTGTTGCAGGGTGTGCTGCAGGAGGCTGGGATCAATCTGATGATGCAGAATACCCATGGGAATAATAAAGGCGCACGCATAAGCAAATACAATTAATTATATGTGGAAGAAAGGAAAAAAAGAACCCCATCAAAACAAAAATAAATTACAGACTAATACAATATGGAAATGTACAAGAATAAATATTTTTTTTGTTAATAAACATGCAAGTAGCAATTTACTATTGTACGGTGTTATTTTTAATTACCTGCAATGTGATGTTATTGATGGTGTTTGGATCTAAGCCTGAAATCTGCACATTCTGTGCCACTAGATTTGCAGCGCTGAGCTGTAGCTGTATTCCCTCAAGAGACTGTAGTGTGGCCAGTCCAGAATCTGACAGGGACACTGTGAAATCTCCTCCTGTGAAGCCACAGAGCAGCATTTAAGCAACTGATAAAAGTCACATTTAAAACAACAAAAGCAGCAACATCGACTCATCATAACACCCCGGAAATCATCCGCTGGGAAACGTACGGCATAATAAGCGCAAATGTTGCACGTACACATTCACGGTAACATGTGTAACTATTTTAAATGTTTTAAAGAGCAGAGTAAAACTAATGATAGCATTACAGTTTTCTAACTTACATTAAAAGCCACGTAGCTGAAACAAAAAGAGCTCTGACTTACCAGAGATTGAGGCTGGAAGAAGGGCCTGACCGACAATACCGCTCGACGGCAGCACACTGGGCTCAAACTGTGCCGTGAGCACACCGCCATTAGTAATAAAGACACTGTGATCTCCGGGTGTGGAGAGCATGCTGACGGACTGAAGGCTCTCTGAATTCTGTCGCTGAGAAGGCCCTTTGCGGGCTCTGTGCTTCCCACCACCGCTGCAAGCACAGAAGATCAAATTATGTCCATTGGGGGTTCCGAGCGAATAATTATTAGAGTCGTTATTTCCAAGAAACTGTCAATATTCCTAAATGGTGAATGCACTTCATTTGTTGTCCAACCAAATCATACATTTGGGAATTAATATATACGCCATGCTGATTAGATTTCTTTCAACATTTATGAAGGGAGGCACCGTATGTTCACCTGATGCCTATAACCACCCCCGAGGGCTTGAAGTGGGACTGGATGTGGCTCTTGCGATGACCCGAGGTGCGGAATCTCTGCTCACAGTGTGGGCACTTGAAGGGCTTGGCCCCAGTGTGAAGCCGCATGTGCACCTTAAGGCTGCCCTTGGTGGAGAATGGGGAATTGCAAATGTGGCATTTGAAGTGTTTCTGGCCTGGAGTGAAGAAATACAAAAAGCAAACAAGTATTAATGCCAAAACACAATAGCAACAGTATACCCAAAGCTGATATTTCTGCAAATGCATTCCAATAATTTGACTTAGAAAAAAAAATATGCATTACAGCACCTGTGAGCAGGGATAACTAAATGTGTTTCATCTTATATAAAAGCACTCTAGTGGCAGTTAAGGAAAAATCGTGGCGTACTTCTTCAAGTGATTTGCAGAACACTGTCAACTTTTATCAACGCCTAGACAGAAAGCCATCCAGTGTCTGGTTACTCTTTCCTAAGGGAGTACTTAACGCTATACAGGTATATCTGTATTCATGTCCAACTTGAATACCATTGGGTTTGAAATCTGCCGTTTTAGATTTGACGCAATATGTAAAATGACAGCAGACAGAAAAGAGAAGAGGGAGGAAAAAAAAAGCTAACGACAATTTTATTCCATTTTTGCGCATTTTAAATACCAGCGCCATCCAACAAATGGAACTGGAAACATTACATTTTCTTTTTATTAGCCATATACCTTGTTGCACATCACACAAAAACATGATGCATATAACTGTTAACATCTATGCCCGAACTGCTTTATTTGTTTTGAGGCAATCGCTTTTTCATTTGTGACCATTTCTGCGATTAACTGACTATTCCTGCGATTAACACGTTTTAGGATCCCACTATACAAATCCCACGGCTGATTTGGTTTTAATTCCATCATTAATCTTGTTTTAATTTATTCTAGATCAAAGGTAATTTCTGCTCCAATGTGTACCCTACTACAAGCAAGACAAGTTTTCTCAATTACCGAAGTGGAAATTAATAAGAAAAGAAAAGCACAGTTTGTCAAAGAGACACATAATTGCATGCAAAGCATTAAAGTAAAATATCTGTCTCTCTGATGTATATGTATGATGCTTAATTGCTAAGTTATGAAAAAAAGTAAATCTTTATATATACCCCTAACTGAATACTTGCCTAATAAGAGCCATCTTCCTCTGCAGGCAATTTACAATTCATTTACGAGGATTTTTCCGAATGAAAACATTTACAATAAAACAACCGATCACTTTTAACTCGCACAATGTAAACGTGTTTATTTTTTTTGTTTGACTGGCATAATTTGAATGATCATTCAAGATGCAGCGTGTAATTTTCTTGCTGAGTTACATGAAACATTGACGTAACGAGAAAACAACCACCCAATTTGAACATAAAAATACGCATTTAGCCCTACCGTTCTGCTGTTATTGCATATCAAACGCAACGTTTTAATAGGTATATCTCAATTAACGTTTAATATATCAGCAATTTAGGGGGAACATATTTTAGCACAGGTACACTTAAACCATGATACGATTGAGGACAATAAAATGTAGTGATGCTATATTGCTTACAAATCTTACCTGTGTGGGTTTTCACATGACAGTCCAGTGTTGACTTCACAGTGAACGATTTCCCGCATTCGTCACATTTGTAAGGCTTCTCACCTGTGTGTATTCTCAGATGTCTGTGCCAGGAGAGCAACAATTCAGGGTATTATTTACAGTACCATTACAAGTCGACCCCACCTATTTGCTCACGAGCACGGAACATATATAAAATACAGGCCCTTTGAAAATGCACGTCTTACATCTGTGATTAAAATAACTGAGAATATGCACGAACATTAACGTGACTAAAACGAACAAACCTTGCATCACATACCTGTGATAAGGCTTTCAATCATTTATAAAAGTAGGCCCATCAGCTTAACAAGATGATCCACTTTTATTTAAACGCGCTGCAACTTAATGGATTATACTTTGTTATTTTGATATTAGAACCAGTTAGAACGAGTCTCAAAGAAAACCCAATCAATCACCGCCGATGGGTGCCGGCGCACTCGCTCTATCTGCTGGCGCCACAATGACAAATTCATACGCGGAGTGACGTGAATTATAGCCACCGGGCTGACGCGTAATAAAGAAACAGAACGTGGATGGGAAGGCGGGGTTAACGGCAGCGAGCGTTAACCTGACGAGGTCGCTGGGCTTCTTGAAGCTCTTGGTGCAAAAGCTGCACTTGTTGGCGTGCTGCGGCTCGTCGCCAGACTCCTCCTGACGGTCCCTCATCTCGCTGACGCGGTCGCGCTCGGCCGCCGACTGCGCCAGCAGCTTCTCGGAGACGGAGGCGGCCTCCGCGGGGCCCGACTGAGCGAGCACGGCCGTCTCCTCCTGCGACAGTGCCAGGATGCCAGGCCGCGGACGCCGCGCCGCCGCCGTGCGGTCAGCCTCCCCGTCCTCGCCCTCGTCATCTGCGGCGGAGGCGGCGGCGGCGGCGATCCGGTCAGCGCCGTTCATCTTTACATCGCGGTATAGTCATCGAAGTAGTCGAGTCCTTGACAAAAGTCTAATCATCGATGTAGCCTAGTGGTAATCTTAGTCTGGAGAGGAGCAACGCTCGACATGGCTATTCTGAAAGGGCAGTTCTTAAGACCAATTCTCATATATTGAGCCGTGAAGACCTACATCAGTACGATCTTAGTCAAGTCTGCGCAATTTTAGTCGAGCATTCCTGGATTTTATCAAGTCTTTCTTTGTCTGGTTGACTGAAGCAGTCATTACGTTAAATCAGTTCAGTTGCGTATCAATATCCGCTTATATCCTGCACAGGGTTAGGGGGGCAGAGCCTATCCCGGCAGACACAGGGCGCAAGGTGGGGAGACACCCACGATGTGCCACAAGTACATCGCAGGGAACTCTTTTGGTGGGACATTTACTCAGCAGGCTTTGGATGGTGGGAGGAAACCGGAGTACCCAACAAAAGCCCACACAGACACGGGGAGAACATGCAAACTCCGCACCGAACGGTACCCTAACTGGGAACTGACCCGAGAGCTACTGGCTGTAAAATGCCCTTCGTTATGAAATGTTGGTGTAAGAGGCATGTCATCTACCCTCCCTCTCTCCGCCAATTAGTAACATAAGTCCATTTATTTTTATAAAATGATTTTATAGTTAGGCACAATTTTTGCTATTTTTCAGTGCACCGCAGTCTCTAACAAATATTACCAACGATTGTCAGCATTTTCATTTGGACTCGTCAAATTATCAGGCTCAAATAAAAGGTTTCTGGTGGACAGTGCTCATCAAACATGATGATTTCATTAATTCATGATCATCAATGACGAAATAAAAAAAAACCCCACACTTAATTGATGGATATTTACTGTCGCTAATTACGGTAACAAAATTAACACTGGTCATCTGAGCACGTACGATGCCCTAGACAACAGCGGCACGATTGAAGAAATAAATAAATTAAACAAATATGGCCATTTTAAAAATTTATGCCTTTCCTTAATTAAGATATAAATTTCGAGTGGTCACCTCGGCATTGACTCGCAATCTACATAATTTATCATTACAACATAATCTTTAGTCATGCACACAAAACACTTTACAACTGATGTAGGCATATAAGTCATTAGGATAGCAATTGTTTCATTTAGAATGACCAATCTTCTGGCACGGCAATATATTACTTTTGCTTTTTAAAGGCTACACCGGCGCAATGAAGCATCTCGAAGCACAGCGGTTGGAAATGCCATGAATTAAACTTTCCATGCAAGAAGTCCCAGCAAATGCACGACGCGAACTTGTTTTTTTTTTGTCTCCTCCTCTCGTCCCCACGCCACCGCGTGCCTCGAAGCGAATGCATCGCAGGCGGCCTTTAGCGTCGGGTCCTTTAAGAGAACACCTCCTGCGCACTGGGGTGGACTTTAACGAGCAACGGCGAAGGGGGTGAGGAGCTGCTGAGCCAACGCCGCGACGAACCTGCGTCCACGTCGCCGTGCTCCTGGTGAGTGCGCATGTGCTTCCTGCAGTGGAGGGAAGTGCGGAAACTTTCCTCGCAGAAGGGGCACTTAAACGGATGCATGCTCGTGTGCATCACCATGTGCCGCGTTAGGCTGCCATTTGTGGTAAATGTGGCGTCGCACAGGTCACACTTGTATGCCTTCTCCCCTGCCAACAAAAAAAAACACACCTTTGCTAAAATATTTATTTCCCACTTTATTGAATGTCGCTTTGGCTGCGAGCTGCCTACGTGTAAATGACTTTACGACTCTTCCAACGATTCGACTTTAATATGAACGCAAATGTCAGAACTGTGCGTCACAATTTTTGCTAGGTTTTAACTATTTGTTATTTGTCCGTGAAGAGCGTTATCAAAATAAATATATGAAGTCCCCGAAAAACACAACTTGCCGGTAATGCATGCTAACAAGACAAGCCCTTGAGTTAACATATTTCATAAACAAACCTACATTTTTTTTATATCGAAAATGCCATTTAAAAACAGTTTTATCAATTAATTATGACATCAAACTGAAGTTTATTCACCCAATTTACGCAAAGAGAAGTAAATTTTTTACTTTCCTATCAGGAATAACCATTTAATTCAAAAGCATAATTGGATGTTGCTTAGAAGCTATTCAAACTGGTCACCTGCTGATGCTTTTAATGTATTCTTTCCATACAAATCTGCAGTTTCACCACTTGTGAATCCCCTGTATGCTCTGTATGCCTCATAGGTAATTTCCACAAAGTACATGGTGGTAAGTACTGCATTAGTTAGAGTTAATTAGTGTTACACTTAGAGAGAGTAATCTGAGATCTGGGGTTTATAGTTACAAGCAAATCTAATCAGTGCAATTAAAACACTGTGAGGGGGTCTGGCTTAAATAACCCTTTATGGAGAGCACGTGCTCAAGAGAGCCTACATATCTGAGATGAGTGCAGTTATGCTGACAGATTCAAAGAGTCATGCCTTTAACATGTAACCGCAAAAGAAAAAAGTATAACAATGTACATGTCATTCGGATTGAACGGGACAGGCAGCAAACACATGACGTGCCTAAGTTGATTTGGCATTTTAAAAGGCTTGATTTTTAGGCCAGACAGTCTAACTATTAACCCCCAGTGTTATCAGAAATATTATCCGCATTATAATTTTCCTCTGAGTCCGTATTTTATTTCATAAAAATGTGTTATCTTAGCAGCAGAAGTACAAGAGGAAAAACTATATTCTAAACATTTGGCTGCGAGGTTGATTTATTTGCACATAATTTAAATCGCTAACAAATAATAAGCCGCACAAGGAAAAAAAACAGCGGCACTTAAAGCACACTTGCGTGTAAGCATTACTGAAATGACAATTAAGCGAACAAAAAATACAATATCAAAAATTAATCAAAAACAGCTGACGCATCTCGAATACCAAATTAGCAAGTTTCGCACTTTGAAATGGTTTCAAGGAGATCACAGCGCTCAGCGTGACGCATAGCCTGCAGAAAGTGCACACACATTCAGAGACGTGCTCTGAACCAGACAGCTGGTGTAGCATGCCCGAGATACACAATTACATCCCAGTGCGTCCCTGTTTTGTACAGTTGCTGAACCCGTTTCATTATTTCTCTGCTCCCCGATGAAAATATAGCTCTTCGGAATAGACTGAATTCCAAATGCGACGCTTACCCGTGTGCGTACGCATGTGCGCCTTGAGCACCCCGGAGGAAACAAAGCCCCTTCCGCACTGCGCACACTTGAAGGGTTTCTCTCCTGTGTGGGATCGCACGTGTTGCTTCAAATGGCTCGACTTCTTGAAGCCTTTATTGCAATACAGGTATCCGCATCTGCACCAAGCACAGACCGAGATCAGTCAACTCGTTCCTTCACACAAATTAGGTGCGTAGACAATCATTACCAGCCGTAGCCCTAGCACCGCGGGACGAACGTCTCCACAACTCATCGCCGTCTCGCCGTCTTGTTATAGAGGGAAACGCTTTCAGTGCGTGTGCACACGAGCTCACGCTAGCAATGCATCTCAACGGCGGGCATCCTCGCAGAATTGAAGCACCTTTAAATAAATAAATGGTGTTAATCTGCCATTTACATATGTTTAGTTAATAACATAAAAGCAAAACACACCGTTCAAAAATATCACTTCGTTTTTAAAAACGTTTTTTTCGACAGACAGTCGCTTACTTACTTCAATAATGCCTTTAAAAACATTCATTCTCAGTAACCGCTTAATCCTGTATAAGATTGCCTTGCGCCCTGTGTTGGCCAGGATAGGCCAGGATAGGCTGACACAAGGCGCAAAGCAGGGCCAATCCCCAGGACGAGATGCCAGTCCACCGTAGATGACCGGGGAAAATGTTGTGAGGACATTTAAGTTAGGCAGCGTTATGTCTTCGAATAAGGGTGCAAACTAGACTACCCAGTGAAAACCCACGCGAACAGGAAGGAAACACGCACGGTCTGCAGAGAAAGGCAACCGAGCTGGGAGTTGAACGCAGAAACTATCTTTGCGCGAGGCAGCGGCGCTGCCCGCTGCGCTGCTGTACAGCCCGAGTTTTAAAGCAATGAAGTGAAAACAGTCACCGGTAGGAGCGGCGCATAGATTCCTCTCCATCGGACTGATATTCAGTCTGCTCCGCAGACAGCTGCACTTCATGCTGGGAAGGCTCCTGCAGGGACTGCAACAACAAAACAGTTTTACTTTTATTTCTTGCGCAATATTAGATGCATCAACCCAAAAAAAAAACCTCCTACCATAGCAAATGAAAGGTTTTTTTAAATATATATATTATTTTCTCGCAATTAGATCCCAGTTGTGCTATCAGCGTCTCGTCATGAAACGATCAATCTGTCGGCGTCATGTCACGCAAAACTCTCCGGGAGCACTGCAACCCTTTGAGTTAGAGAACGGTTCACGGAAGCAGACCTAAGCGAGCTACTTCTCAGTCTTTTCAATTACTCCTGGTCTCCGCAGCAAAGGGCATGACTTTTTAACTTGCTCGGGAGTAATGTTTGCCATGTGATAGTTAAGACATTTTAAAAAAATTACCATAGTGGGAATTGAGCCAACATTAAGTGTGGATTTTAACTCACCAGTGACATTAGCCATGGCTGGGAACCAAACACAGGTCGCCAGGTCCATAGCATAATGAACTTACCACTGCACCACTACTCAACGCATGTTACATTACCAATTTATAAATCCGTTTTGAAGTTATCAAATGAAAAAAAAACCATGTAGACACAGGCCAGATGAAGTTTTGACTCGACGAAAAGTCTAATTCCAAAGCCATATTTACGGCAGAATTACAATCCATCAATACGCTCTTCCGCACACTATTTTAATCTGAATTCAAGTCTTGAGGGACTTTGACGACTCGACGGCAGTCTAGGCGTGCACATACTGTCAGCATCTCCTGCGAGTGATAGGTCGTTGTTAGAGCTTGGCTCTCGAGGGTGCTGGAGGCTTGCAGTTGCTGCACAGCTGTGAACTGGCCCTGCTCGCCAAAGCCCTCCGTGATTGTAAATCCTGTGACACAGCCAGGGAGGACGAGGTTACAAAGGTAATTTGAATGCTCTGTTTGCTTTGCTTCTGCAATACATTACGTGATTTTAATTTCATTATTTATAATAGCCTCATATGCTCTATCTCGCTATTGAAACTATCTGCGATGTCATTTAATAATGATTGCTTCGAATATTTTTAGATGCTTAACACACCCATTCAACCTTCGGACTATAAATACTTGTTTTCTTAAAGCTGTCGTGGTAAGACTGGCGCTACGTACACTTGTTTTAATTCTAGGTGGCAATCCTTAAGCATCACGTACCACAAATGTATTACTATTTCAGCGTTCATTAACGGCTTTCAACAGCAGATGTTTTTTGATGGGAAAACAATTTGTCATTCCAAGGGGAAAATTACCGTAGGGTTGAACTCTTACTTTGAAAATATATTTCACTGCAGCGCTGTGCAAGAAAGCAAGTCTGCTTCTCATGCCAAAAGTTATGCCTTGGAGACTTTCACTTACCCTGAGTAAGCGCTTGCTGTTCGTAAGTCTGTTGGCTGAGAGTCTGTTGCTCAAACTGATCCATATTAGCTTGCAGCCCATGTTGTGTAGTTACGAATTCTTCCTGAGACAAAGCTGATGGAATGAGACACAGCACAAACACACTCACAGCAAACATCCGAGTACTGACGACAAACGTCACAATACATGCAATTCATTTGGCAGGTCAGTAAATCACATGTGAAGAGCCAGTCGCCGCTCTTCACGAGACTTACGTGTCCCTTGCACGAGCTGCTGATCGGCCAGCTGCTGCGCCGCAAGCTGCTGCGCGTCGAGCTGTTGCGTCTGGTCCAAAGTGATCAGAGCTTGCTGCTGCTGAGCGGACTGCTGCTGACCCAACCCCAGCATGGCTTGCTGCTCGCTGCTGACCGTCGACTGCTCAGGTGTGAGGGCAAGCATGCTTTGTTGCTGGGCATTGATCGTGGACGGTTGCTGCATGCTGTCCGCCTGGTGGCCTGACAGGTCTTCCATGTGCTCGGTAGGCAGTGTGTTCTGCTGTTGCAACTGCTGAGCCAGCTCATACCTAGGCAAGAGATGAATTTGTGCATTTACACCTGTGGCAATATTTTGGAAGGCCACGTCCGTTTCATAAGTGGACAGTCGCTTGCCTGATAGTTTCGTATGGGTCAAATTCCATATTAAATAGAGAAATGAGAGGGAACCATCAACGTGTACAGCAAGTAACATAAACAAGAGTGATTCATTTACACGATGCTAATTCAAGGTACAGGTGAAGACCTCACAAAGTCCGGCTTGGGCCACTGCTGGTAGAAGGACCTCACAGGATGCCACACTACATACAGCACGTGGTCTAATTTTCTGAGCTACACTCGGATATTGTGGATTATTTATGTTTTACTTGTTTTATCTTAATAATAGTCCACGTAGCTTCTCCAATCTGCATAAAACCTTATAAAATTAAGTACAAGGTAGATTTACACATTATCTGCAATGACTGGTAGACGTTATTTTTTTTAAGGCTATTGTTCAACGGTGCGCCTTACCTGTGAGTCTTCATGTGTTTTTTGCAGTTGACAGATGTCTTGAAGGTCTTCTGGCAGTAAGGGCACATAAACGGCCTCGTCTCGCTGTGCGTGGACATGTGACGTTTGAGACTGCCATTGGTGGTGAAGGTGCCATCACACATGACGCACTTGTAAGCCTTGAGGCCCACGTGGGTGCGAATGTGGGCCTTCAGCACGCCCGACGATACAAAGGAGCGACTGCACTGCCCACAGCGGTAAGGCTTTTCCCCCGTGTGCGACCTGTACACAACAATGCCACAAAAACAAATGACAATATCGCAAGAGGATCCCGTACATATACCAGAGCTTGCTGTGCATCTATTAAATGCATCAAGATGTTATTTACCCACGTGAAAGGCCCTGGCCTTTAATCAAAGCACTCAGAATGCACACCGGTTATCGTCAAATCTCAAAAGCTAAGCGGCTTTGAGCCACCATACTATTGGACGAATGCCCTGGATTATGTAAGAAAGGTGGTGTAGGCTGCTGCATGGGACTGCCTTGTCTGCAGATGGCAGAGCGGCCAAATCCACTGCTGTACTGTTCTATACCGCGAAATATATGCATCCCGTCTTCACAAACACACAACGAGCGGCACACTGAAGTGCAGCGCAACACCTTCCGCAAACACAGCAGGACGCGACAAAATCTACGTCCAGCAGTGGATCGATCAAAGTTCTCTACAGTACATGTAATGTTCGTTCACGGTGTATGTTGATACACGTTCATGTTGATACTCTGTACAAACACTGAACGAATTTATTATTTTTCAAGCTGGGCAGACAAGCTTATTTCAAATCCAGTTATTGTAGCCCATTACAATTATAAAGCTGAACAATTATCCTATAAGGAATTAAACTTTATGAGGGCTTTAATGGATGGCAGTAACCACGATAATCAACTATCATGGCATTCCTAATTAGAAACTAAAATTTTGCCTCGTATTTGTTTGAAAAATAAATTTCACTCGTTCCTGTAACACTGTGCATTGGTAATGTTGTACTTAGTTTGGCAAATTTTAAACGCATGAACATTTTCAATTCAATGTCTTCCAATTTCACTTTCGGAAGGTTATACATTTTATAACCTTTATTTTTACACAATCATATTTAACTGTAAAATGCTCTGACCAGTTACACAATCATTCTGACTTGCAGTAATTAGTATTTAATGCATGTATAGATTTTATACTTGCTATGAACTCCACTTAATAACTATAGCAATTAACTTCAAGTGCCCACTATAATAGTTACTTTAATACACTTTTATATCTTTTCCCTTGAAGTGTTATTCTGTTAGACTTCTATACTTCCACAATATTATCGTGTAGGTGTAGACGTGTACTATTGTACATTTATTCAGCAACTAAACCAAGCAATGTTTTTTTTTCTTCCTAAATTAGTATTTCAAATTGATGAAGATGATAAAATGTACAAAAAAATGCTGCTGTTCTTTTTTGTTTTAAAATTCACAGCCGTTTTTACGCACGCAGCGTACCAATTCAGCCACAGCGTGCGCTGCCTCGAATGCAATATTTACCTGATGTGCTGTTTTAAATGGCTTGATTTCTTGAACGCTTTGTTGCAGTAGCCACAACGATAGGGCCTGTCCAATCCCGATCCATCTGACAACATTCCATCAGGCACGTACTGGCTATACATGTGACTGCTGCGGGTAACCTGCTGGATCAGCCCTGCGGAGAGAGGGATAAGAGTTGATACGTTAGATTGAGACTGACACTTCAAGCAGCCTCCATTCACCAACTCCCACTGCTCTCCATGGGACAGGTAATGCTGCCAAATGCATTATGCTGCTGCTCACCAGACCATTGAAACTCCTGTTAAAAATTCAAAAGAAAAGAACTCGGAACAATGTCAACCTCAAATTCACAGTTAATGCTGTAATACGGCAGCACTCAAAATGTCTAAGCGACAACAGTTCCACTTGTGTAAACTAACGTTGACTTGAAGTGATTTCTTTTCACAGTCTGCTATTAGCTTTGTTAATAAAACATAAGCAGTAAACAATTACTTGTATGTCAAAGTGTCAAAATAATATTGCAGGTCATACCAGACTCAGTGATGAGTATGGGCTCTTGCAGCGGTATCTCTGGCAGGCCCATGTCTTGCTTTGGCAGTCTGGGCCGGCTTGGCTTTCGAGGGAAGCGTTGCTTTCTCATCTGTACATCCTTGAAGTGCGAAACACTGTGGCTCTTCCTGTGACCCGAAGTGCGAAACTTCTTGTCGCAGTGTGGACAGTCAAACGGTTTAGCACCTGGCAAGAGCAAATGTGGAAAATAAAAAATAAGGATTGTCACACTTTAAACAACTATTGATTTTACCCGTTCACGTGCAATTACAACAATAGGTGCTGTTATCTTGTTTCTGACCCAGGTCTCCCTTGGATAAGATATATATGGCAACTCAATGAATTATAACCTTGTTATCTAACACACAGCCAGGCATGATCGACTGTGTGACTGCGATAAATTGTAATGTTCTAGAAGGGAATGGAAACTGAAATTTGGCACAAATATTGTTTCTGTATAAAAAACAATATCCAGTAACCTATTTTCTTTATTTTATATCCCTCCTGCCAAAATTATGCTCTGACATTTAATGTTTGTTTTTAAACATAGACCCATGAACATGTTTTACATTTAAATATATGCAAAGGTGATTCGTCTTAGCATCAAACTTTTAAATATATATTTTAAAAAATCATATTTACATTTAGTGTACACATATATATTTTTTGAACTTTCTCATTTTGGAATCCAGCCCTGAAAACATTTGTATCTGAAGCCCGCTACCAGTTATTAGTGCGGTATGTACACGGATGATGAAATGTCTAGTGGAAAAGTACCCTATTCCTAAAATTGGCCAATAAAGAAATTACAACAAAGCATGATGTGAATTATGTGAAATGCAAAAGAAAACTTTCAAATCAATATAACCCATTTTGGAAAACACGGTTGCCTTTGCTACCACACACTGATATTTAGTTAGCGTTGTTTTAAATCTGAGACTTGTGTCAATTCATCGCCGTCCAAATGTTCAGTAAATGCAGTGCGCTAAGAGTACTGTGCCGGCTAGCATCGTTTTGCATTTGTGTCTGCATGCAATAAAGCTGTTACAGATAAAATTTATTTTTCCCTACCTACAATATAATGAAGAATCGTCACCCTCTGTCCTTTTACTGCCCTACGCTGGTCATGTACCCACTCTCCCCCAACACCTTCCAAACCAGAGCAATGTTCGGGGCTGCCCTCCCCATCCTCCCAGGTTAATCCCTGCATGGGCCTCTCAAAAATTATCTCCTGTCTGCAGCGGCTTTAGGGCTGGCTGCGTTAATAGCCTGGCCTGACTAATTATCTCTAAATCTCTCCGACCTGACCATCAATTAGCATGCAGATTCCTCGCTTTAATAAGCTGCTCCCGCCCGCCCGCCCGCCCGCCCGCCCGTCTGAGCATCGCCTCCTCCATTTGGCTGACAAGGCGCAGGCACACTCGGCGGCGCACATTCTAAATGATGTTTGCCCCTAAATAATTGGGCCTTTGATTATGAAAGGGTTTCAAATGCGGGAACTTTTGTATCTTTAATGAAAAGTAATTATCATCATTTCTGCATTCTTGGCCAATTTCAATCCCTGGGCCGATTGTTTCTATTAAACCCCTTGCTTTTGACGACACTTGGGATAATTAAGCGGTTCTTTTACCTTTCACCCTACATCCACCTTTGTGTGGCGGAGCCAAGTGTCTGACATTTTATAGCAAATGAGGACACAATATTTGAAGGTGTGAATGAGAAATTAATTTTAAAAACAATATTTTACACCATTAATTTCAAATGTCATTGGATTCCAGATATGCGTTTTAGTGTTTTACTTTGTATGCAGCCAGAACCCCCTGTTCAGAATGCTTAACAATCAAATAAAAATCATTTACAAACACTGCGTGGTACACTATATATTTAAAAAATATTATATGTGGAAGAAAAAAAATGTAGTAAGGTTGATGGATGCATTTTGCCGCTTTGTTTGAGAATTCTGGAAGCGTGCAAAATCCACCGCATTTTTATTTCACTCGCATTATTAGCGAATAGTCATTATCACAACGAGCGTTAACTGCAATTGAGGATAAGACAATGAATGCATCTGTGGACAAATGTGTCTGCATAAGGGTGAAGAGAGCAGCAGCACTGCCACTCCACCGGCGGCGAGAATCACTCATCCCCATATGTAATTGCATTTCACGTTCTGAAGGAAAGCCCTAACAAAGCCATAACGAATATTAATGATGTGTGACATTCTAATATGTTAATTTTTGACAGATTAAAGTATTGCTCGCATAACTTTTTATTTCTACATGAATAATTGATCCATGCAATTTAGTTCCAGGCATGCATGTTAATTTCCTGAATTACTTCTGTAATATGCAAATTCTCAGAGGCCCTGCACCTCTTGACGATGAGACAGGTGAAAATTACTAAACAAAAATTACTTTTATAGTCACATACATTTCACACTCTGCTGTACTTACAATCCATCTTCCGCTACAAAATTAACTTAATGTCTAGGTTGCAATTAAACACAAACGTTACAGCTAGAAGCATCAATATAAAATTTACAAACAGCAATTCTACACACCGCAATGGGTAATATTGTATAGTTTGTGCAATTACCATAACGCACCCGATTAAAATTTCAGGTACGTTTTTCATTAATTTTTTTGTATAATTTAAGAACCAAATTTCTTGTATTTAATAAACACATGCCTATACTGCATACCACATATTAAAATAACATGTTAATTTTAACATTCATTTGTAATTGTTATTTTTTCCCAATGCTGATTAACCAGCTACATTGGGTTATAGCACAAAAAGTAGCTTGAAAATGTTAGTCACAGAATAATACAATTATTTGAAAATATAATTGGGCACTTCTTTTTAAAGTAATTTTACCAAATGGCTCCAACATTTTTAGAGTTGCAATGATGCAAAATTGTACAAAGTCAAACTCAATTATTCTATTTAAAAAAAAATACGTTTGATGCAGATTTAAAAAATATATATATAAAACACAATATATGGCCGCATTTAATGCATATTTTTAAAATAATTGGAATACCGCAATTGAAAGACTAGACGTTCAGGTAGAAACACTGCATCATATCTAATCAACACTACCTGCAGTAAACTCTGGAATGTTGCACGTGTTATCAACAGAAGAGTGAAATCTCTTCCCCTTCGTGGGCACCAAGTGTGTGCAGCCCACTAGCGAAATGAAACCTCAGCTCTTCCCCCAGGAGCTATTCAAAATATTTATAAGGAAAGTGGTGTTTGAGAACAACTTAAGGTATTTTAACTAAAATGCAGGCTTGCTTATCATCACTTTCAATAAGCAGTCACGGTAAATGAATCGCAGAACTTTAAAGACTGCATTTTGGTACTGGATTGTGGCAAAGTGAATTCAAAAGGAAACAAGGTCAATGCTTTTATCAACATATTACGATCAAGGTTGAGAAAAAATGACATTAAACGAATGGGAGGGCATTGCTGCAATTTGAAAAGGAAACAGTGTCTTTTGGCAAACACAACTGAACGTAAAGAAACGTTGAAAACGAATGTCGATAGGTGAATGATGTTGGACAGCCGATGATGCAGCCGTTGGCGCATTGCACTTTGAAAAAAGATACTGAAGTTTAATTCCTGGCCAGGGATAACATCAGTGGCAGGTGATCCTGTCCTGCACGCTCCCTCCCACTTCTTCAGCCCACACTAACCAGCATGGTGACATATGGCCCAACAACCCCCATGACCGACACGGTTATGAGAAGGGCTTTACCCAATAGTGGATTGACAAATGGACTGGATATGTACGGATGTTGGAGAACATTTTTACCGATAAAATGAGTCAAACGTAAGCGAGAGTGAAGTATTTGACGTACTATTCCTTGTATGTAAAATAAATCCAAACATGCTGTTGATCGGCATTCTTAAACATTCAATCTTTCCAAAACAAGAATGATGCTCATTTTCAGCTACCATACTGTTGTGTTTTTAGGCATTCGTTGTCTTAGCAGCGTGTGAAATTACTGAAAATGACTGCTAAAAATTAACATCCACACCCACACAAATACACGCGCGCACACTTCCCATCACGCACTTCCCACTCCTAACTTTCGTTGGAAAGTGCAATTCTGTTTTCATTTCTCAAGCCTAATGAACATCTTTTGGCCAATACATTGATTGATTATGTTCTTTTTCTGAGTTTATATCGATTTCCCATTTCTCCCCCCCCCAACTATTGAGAAATGCCGCCGCAGAAATAAAATAAAAAGATATTACGTAGATTTTTCTTAAAGTGAACGTGGATACTGCACCCTGCGTTGGCTGGGCTTGTAAATGACAATAAGAGGCTACCTATCAACACAAACCGTAATCATAAAAACATACCGTCCCATTATTATGCGATGTCAAAAAAACATTGCGTGGAAGCCTGCAAGATTTCTGTAAGCCAGTCATAATCAATTGCACCCTGGGCTATAAAGACAAGACGCGCCATCATCACATTCCGCATAATGCATAGAAATGAGGCTGTCGTGTCCATTCATAACAGAGGGCAGCCGATCTCCTGGCCGAAATGTCACAAGGAGCTGCCACACAATTAGCGCCTCCAGACAGGAGCGTCAATTACAACCGTAGCTGATTAATGAAATGAATCACTCTCCCGGCCTTTCCTGAGCAGAATTAATCTGGTTAATCAGAGGTAATGAGGTCCCGACCCTCAGCAAACCAGCGGTTTTCTAAAGTTCAAATGTCCCAACGGTCGGCCAAAACACAAATCTTTTATCCTGCAATTATCATCCGATTATATATTGTTAGTGTTGCTTTGTAATAATAAAACACCTAAACTTGTAATAGCAATCACAAAGGATCTGCCAGCTATTGCCAGATTTGTCTTACATATTGTATTATAAATAATGAAAGCTCATGAAACCTTAAGCTGTTTATTATTAGATTCCTGGAAAGTAAAATGTTTAAAATGGCTTTCAGCATCAATTACAAAACAAGCATACCGCATTAGGATCACTCTTCACATAATAATACAACACCCAGCAAGGGGAGGACCACAGACAATTTAATTGTTCAGGAACGCTTTATACGCCTGTGCATTTCAAGCAAAAATTAAACAATATGCCCCATTACAAGCATGATAAACTGATAAACATCACAAGACTGTTCATTCGCTCAACATTTGAGCGTTTAAAAATATGCCACCTTCTACATTTCTTACACCGCACATTCCCATTTTATTAGGTGCACCAATTGGGGACTGAATGTAAAATTACTTCCAATGTTTTATTTATCAGTTCAATACCCCCTTGGCTCGACATTTCGTGATTAAACTCTTTGTTATAAACCTCTAAATGCCAGCTTAATGACTACAAATGCGGAATACCAATAGATGTTAACAAGAAAGCTATTGCCCAATAGAAATTTATACGATATGGCAGCAACAACTAATAAAACGTGTGAAGTTCACTGTAGTTCACACTATTAGCAGCAGGAGTCACCAGAAAGCTACAAGGCCTATCAGGGAGGTCTGCCACATCAATTCAAGAGATCGCCATCTGTACTTGTTCTCCCTGCATTCCCATGAGAGAAACCATAAACTAATAACGCCTCACCTTTTCCAGGGTAAAAATGGATAGTCACCCAATTTAGCACTGATGTACTTTTTGCAATAAAACACTTTCACATAACAGGCACACTGTCATTAGGTTGCAACATTCAATCCATCACCCACAAACTTCTATATAAACCTTTGCTTCAAAGGCAGGCCAGTAATATAACATGATTTAAATCTCTTAAAATTTCTAAGTTATATATTACGGCACAATTTAATGGCACATTCTCCAAGATGTTGAAGTGCCTCATCTGCAGTGCGTCAAAATTATTGACTTTCAGCATCCAGGACTAACAGAAGAAAACTTTATTGACTTAATAGCCACAGCATTAGAGGGCAAAAGGGATATTCACTGCATATGCCTGGAGCCAATAAGACACATCCTCTGTATTATCGGTCAAATATTCAGCTGCAATTCTGTTGAGAATTTCCGAGGTACTTAAGCACTAGCTATGCACACATTACCGGCTTATTATATAAACTGACTCACAATGCAGAATTGTGGCATAACCCAGCATTGACCTGCATTTGCTGGCAGACAATAACATATGATTGCCGCTGATTTAGTGCCTTACTTACAGTGGCAAACTTCCGAATTGTTGGGTATTGGTCCGCTGGGCTACATTCTTTGCAACGGTATTATTATTTTACACAATTTCAGTACATATAAAAGTAATACATATTCATAATTGTTCGTTTTCCCTCTGGGGTTTTTCTGTAGCAACATCTGGATAGATAAAACATTTACTTAGCGTAACAGTTTTTCGGATTGAGGTTAGGAAGTATGATGTGTGATTAATATAAATAATGGTGTGTGGAATGCTTGTTGTTTTTTTACTTTAACACTTTTTCGAGCTAGCATCAGGCTGATATTTAAGCCAGTGGATGTTACCATTTATGTACATTTAATAACACTGCAACTGCATGGGGCTGCTTAATAAGCCATGTGTTCAATTTTGGCAGGCACTGTCATATTCTGTAATAGGTATGTAAAATGAAATTCAATAAAGATGACATTCACAAATGTTGTTTATGCTCATTCTACCCACACAAAGCATACGAATTAAGGAAATTACTAAATATTTCATGTGTTTTAACATGTTCAAAAATGCTAATGTTAATCAAACCTGCCACAGGGATTTAGCTGTCGTCTCACTGCATATACCGTATATTTGTTTTTGCAAACAATTACAGAGAAAAAAATATCTTGTTAAGAGAAAAAGGATTTGGCGCATTACATAATCACAAATAACGCCCCTATTGCTTCATTTGTTTATATGGCCCCTTGTTCCGTCTTCCTCTAACCGATTCACATTTGTATCTGGGAATGAGAGTGAATTTTACATGTAAGTGGCGGCACTGCTCTCGCTTTTTCTTCTTTAGAAGATAATCACAAAGGTGAATGGTGCAGTTTAAAATCTGAACTAAATGATACAAGAAGCAATGGCTCGTAATTGTCTTGCTGCAGTCTCAAATGCAGATGGTACATTATAAAGCAATGCTACAGATAAATGGGTTAATGAGCTAACAAATGATTACGAGATGGTATTGGCGGCCAAACAAAGACAGTCAGGAGAGGGGTCAGCATCAGGTCACGAACATGCATCACTTACCCAGGGGTGAAACAAAACCAACTCTTAGCCTTTCATGCAGTTTCCGTTTGCATTCTGCCTAAATTACCGATGTACGGTGTATAGTGAAACCAGAAAAATAACGCTCCATGAACATTCTTTACTAGTGGGGATTGCTCGAGTGCCTGAAACCATTCCTTTCATACTCATTACGAAAAGCCAACTCGAACCTTTTACAATTACTCTCCCATACGTATTGTTGGGAAAATGTACGAAGGATTAGTTTATATGGGTTAAACTGCGAGGACAACAGATTATCACATTTCGTGCAAGCAAGTTTGGCTTTCCAACACTTTCCAGCAAGGCTTTAAAGCGTTTGTCTGAAGAGGGGTGGGCAGGGTCACAATAACTCTGGCAAAGGTAATCCAATGCCAACGCTATTTCTCATGTAAATTTGGGTGAATATCCTCATCTCATCTCATTGTCAGAAAACGCTTAATCCTGTACAGGGTTGCGGTGAGCCGGAGCCTATCCCGGCCGACACGGGGCACAAGAGAGGGATATACCCACGATGGGACGCCAGTCTATCACCAGGCACTGCGGGAAATTTAGTCTCATCTCATTATCTGAAACCGCTTAATCCTATATAGGGTCACGGTGA
>JAZEWT010000002.1:1411929-1425426 GCA_036362905.1 Mordacia mordax
GTCGGGAAAGGCTCCGGCTCACCGCGACCCTGTACAGGACTAAGCGGTTTCTGACAATGAGATGAGATAAGCAGTGATTCACGCACACATGATTCCGTGCATATATCTAGCGTTAGTTTAAGGGTCCATATTAAAGAATGAATCGATGCATCGTTTACAGCCCCACCGATATTACTTCTATACTTGTTACAAAACGAACCGGGTTGCAGACCAACAACTTATAAGCAAGACAGGTTGAGGTTTCCACAACTCGACCAACAATGTCAGAATATTCGTAACATTTACTTAGGAAAGGATCACCCACCATCATAGTGATTGTCACGCGTGTCTAGATTCTCTGGTGGAAACGGTTCTGAGCAAGTCGGAGCTTCCTGTCTCACACTTTGAGGCTGCATGTCCAGCTTGTGTGAGCCTTGTTCTGAACAATTACGACGCTCTATGTCAAGATGTAGAATGACATGTATCCGTGGAAGGCAAACAAAATAATGTTATATTACCAGGCATTTAGTTTGAGCCAAATAAGGTTTATATACCTTGAGTCGTAGCTTTAACTTAATTTAGTTACACTAAATGTATTTTTCCCACAATCGTTGTCAACACTGGCCTTAAGGGCAGCCTTCAGCCACCTATGGCAGGTTTGCTTCTCACAAGCAAACATAGATGGCAATTTGAGCCGAGAGAACAGCAGCAAGAAAACAACAGTTGATTGGAGAGATCCTCCGCAGAGTTGCCACGTGACACGACCAGCCAACAGGAACTCGGAACATTGAAATCATTTGGAATAACACATCGACTGCCACATTATATATGGGAGGGTAATTGCTGTAGAACAGTGTAAAAAGTATCCCCAGGCACAAACAATAACCAATGTTCATTCCTGTTGACCACCCTGAGTAAGTGTTGAAGGTCTGATGTCCGTATGTTTGACCATATTTCTCAACTCCACTCTAGTCAGGAAAGGTTGGTTAAGGGGTGCTCTGGACGAACTTTACTATCAAGCACCACTGCTGTTAACCATGACTGGGAATTAAACTCAGGTTACCTGACTCACAGTGTAGGAGCTGCTCCAAAATACATACAATGATACTTTCAGAAGCAGGCGTGTTGTCATTTAAACATGCAAAGTGAATTCCAAAAATGTTTTCCATTCTGGCCGGTACAGTGCATTAATACATGTCTTCAGGACTAGATGCATGAGTTTCTCTCAAGAGCAGCTCTTTCAGGATAGCCGTGTTGAGCATTCCTTCTCTCTCTTTGTTTTGTCTCCCAGGCTCATGATGCCTCCAACGTGGGAGGTGAAATGTTGTGAAGGAGGAGGCACGATGAGGGCGGCGCGGTGGCCCAGTGGTTAGCGCTGACGCCTCACAGCAAGAAGGTCCCGGGTTCGAATCTCTCGGCTCGGGTGCCTTTCTGTGTGGAGTTTGCATGCTCTCCCCGTGTCCGCGTGGGTTTTCGCCGGGTACTCCGGTTTCCTCCCACAGTCCAAAAGCATGCTCCTGGATAGGTTGATTAGCTCGCAGACTAAAATTGTCCCGCAGTGCCCGGCGATGGACTGGCGTCCCGTCGTCGGGTGTATTCCTGCCTTACGCCCTGTGTTTCCGGGATAGGCTCCGGCTCACCGTGACCCTATATAGGATTAAGCGGTTTCAGATAATGAGATGAGATGAGAGGCACGATGAACACAGCTATCCTGAACGAGCAGCTCTTGACAGCACTGCTCGGTACAACGCATCCACGAGTCAACGGACAAAGCATGCGTAGCAAATACTCAGAAAATCACCTTCAGCAAACCCACCTGTATGGAGTCTTATGTGGACTTTGAGGCTACCTTGTGTTGAAAAGAGCTTGTCGCACAGGGGGCACTTGAACTCCTTGAGACCGCTGTGCGTCTTGAGGTGCGCGGTGAGCGTGCTCTTCACCGCGAAGGCACGGAAGCACTGCGTGCACTTGTAGGGCTTCTCGTGCGTGTGAATGCGGATGTGCCGCACAAGGTCGCTGGGCTTCTTGAACTCCTTGTTGCAGTAAGGGCACATGTGCCAGCGCACCCCGTTCACTCGCCGCCACGTCCCGACTGCAAAGAAACCGCGCGATGTTACAAAGCAATTGTACGTTGTGGCGAAGCAATTGCACACTGTTAAGTCAGCGCTCCCAGACTCTAGTTCAGTGGTTCTTAACCTTGTTGGAGGTACAGAACCCCACCAGTTTCATATGCGCGTTTCACCGAACCCTTCTTTATTGAAAAAATAAAATGTGATCACCTGCAGCCAGTGATGGCCAAGCGGGGCGTGTCATCACGAATCATATGAGTGAGGTGTGTGTCTTGACCTCCACCGAACCCCTGAGACTGACTCACCGAACCCCTGGGGTTCGATCGAACCCAGGTTAAGAACCACTGCTCTAGTTCTTGAGACCTTCCGCAGTTGTCTTTCCATGTTTACACATATCCTTGTCTGTTTACCTGTGAGTACGCAAATGACCCTCACGGCTGTTTAATGTTATTATAACTTAATTGTACCAGGATGGGCCAAAATATCTATATCTGGCTAAACTAAGGTTATAGCATGTTAATTTATTTGTTCGATATGTGTTGGTGAAATGTTTTTGATTTTTCGTGTGAAGGCTGTTTTTCCCACCGCTTGATCTACAGTTTATTTCGTTTTGTCAATTTGGTAACCTAGGTGACTCTCTCCCATATGAGATAATCCTAGGCTCGAGTAGCAGGCACTGAGCAAAACATACGTATTAACTTGGTCAGTCGTCTCTGTTTAAATCCAAATGATTACACACTACATGTGCCTGATTATAATAAAACACATGCCATGTGACACGGACAGCACGGATTCGAATTGCGAAT
The DNA here is from genome assembly GCA_036362905.1 of Mordacia mordax. Lineage (NCBI taxonomy): Eukaryota > Metazoa > Chordata > Hyperoartia > Petromyzontiformes > Petromyzontidae > Mordacia > Mordacia mordax. Next base: position 1,414,784 of record JAZEWT010000002.1, read on the forward strand.
CTCAGCTTGAATCAGGCCTATGTCACGTAGGACACACGTACATCCACAGACTGTAAGATTTTTATCTCATATTGTATCATTCTCTATATCACAATAGGGTGTGTTTACAAATCACCAGGTACTTGCGGCACACACACACACACTTTTACTTGTATTTGAACAGAGAAATTGGTAAATGTGGAAAAACACACTGTGGCAGCAGGTTACAAGAAGCGCAAACTGGGAAACATTGCCACTGCGGATGAAAAGCGCTCTAGAAATGAAACTCTTATTATTATTACCTTTCAAGCATGCAAAACTAGGCTCAATGCATTGTTGAGGTTCAGTGTTGGCTTCCCAAAAACTGGCGAAACCCCCAATAAGTATATAATAGCTGCATGTATCAGCGTTAAATGATTTAATCTTGGACCATATGATTTGTTGTGATGTTTATGCGCGCAAATGCGCAGAAGAGCCAAGAGGTGTAGTGTACCGCATTTGGATGTCACATTTCTTACATATCCCTACTGCAAGCAAAAGATAAAGCAATGGTAAATGATTTGGTCACATCGTGCTGACAGCATTGTTATGGTCAGTGGTGAGTTGCCACAGTACAATATGCATTGCACCGCACATCCTGCAACATGGTGATTAAATTGGTTCAAATTTTTCCTTGCTTTTTTTTTATATCAGTCAATCTTGATATAACATACTTCACTCTGATACGCCTTTATTGATGTGGTTTACATAAAATAAAATGTACACGATCTACCATGCACATCTGCACGTGGCACTGCAAGAGTATTATGTACGCTTACAGAGAAGCGTACAGGTGTTATGCACTGCAATTGTACGGCAATCATAAGGTGCAAATTAATTGGTTAATATTCACCTTGTGCTATTATAAGCACGTGTGAGAACGTACACACCTACGTGTGTGAGTTTACAGGTACACTATGATGGGATTACATGGGCATGTGCACAAGAATACATTTCAATTGTGCAGCATGCACATTATACCTCTTCTACATTCATGATTTTTACCATTACCCTAAAATTCACTGAGAAAAAGACGTACACTAGATTAGCTTCTCTTCTCATAGTTGCAATGACCTCGTTCTATTTTTAACCAATTTTTAACCAGGTTTTTAGAATGTCCATTTTAAAATATGGTCCAATAAAACCCAGGGTATTAAAATTTATGACTTGGAAGTTGTTATTGCTATGTCCGCTACAAACGCATGTACATTTATTACTGTGCGGAGCCAACATTTTTTTGTCTTTTCACAATGCACATTACACTCACCACTACACACCCAAGTCGCTACTTGTCTCTACATTTCCTCTACTACTCACATTTTATGGGACACCATTCCGGTCGACATTTGTTGCGACTTTTTTTTTTACCTTAGAATTTCACTACGTGTCTTTATCGTTGCTTCTTTGGTGGCGTAGAGCAGCGAAGCAGTGATTCCAAGACACGGTCACCACGAGTAGCAGGCGGTATAGAAAAGATTTCCTCACCCACCCCCCCCTTTCACCGAGCAACACTCGCCCAGAATAGTGAAGTATGGTCACGCAACCCCATCCCATTACCGACACGACATGGAGAGACCTTCATGCAGCAGTGGATTGATGAAGGAGCTAATTTCCTAACACATCTTTAAAAAAAAAAACTCATCATTGTCTTCCCTATACCAGCACCGCCATGCAGGGTATCACACCATTTCTGCTCGCGATGTACAACTGGAAATTGCCACCCCCCCCCCCCACCTGTGTACTGGGAGACCCGGTGGCCGGCAAAGGACCCGGCAAAGCGTCTCGCGTTTTCTCCTCCACCGTCCTTGCCGCCCTGCCGCACGAGAGGCAGGGAGCCGGGCGTCTGCAAGCGCGGCCTCCCCATGGAGCGGGGGGGTGTCGACGCCGCTCTCTGTTGCGCCGGCGTCTCGTCGCCACTCGCCATCGCATTGGCAACTTGGCTCTCCACCGGGATCGCCGTCAAGCCACTGTTCGCAAGCGCTTGCTGCAAACGGAGAGGTGTTTATCCGCGACGTCTCAATCCATTAGAAGCAACGGGCGTGTAAGAAAAAAAATAATGTTTAACGGTCTAACGAGCAAGTCGACTAATGTGGTTCACATACCGTATAGGCGATCCATTTATAGATGCCCCAGTAAAATACGGCGACATTATACAGAAAAACAATGTCTTACATTAATGCCTCCAAAGCGTCTCCACCGATCTTAGTACACGATTATGCAATATTTGAACACTTGCCCAATACACTTTATCCAACACAGCTGATGTGAATCGCTTACAAAACTGAGAAGAAACTACGTGGACCATTACAACTTAGTAGGGTATCTGTAAGTGGATCACCGTCTGTGTGTGTGTATATATACACAGCCAAGAGTGAAAATTCTGAGACAAACACTACACTGTAAGTTTTAAAGGCCAAATGAGAAGATTACAAAGCCTACCTAAATATATTTGCATCCGATGAAGTTAAATTACTTTTTTTAAATATTTAGGGCTACAAAGAAAACTTGGATGCTGCTGTAATTGAAATTATATAAAAATCGTTTCGTAATATACTGCCTTTGGAACAATTTAAAGTTCTTTACAGTTCATATGGGTATAGTTGACCAGTGTGTAATCACAGCATCCCCACAGGCACACGCTTTATGTGCACAGACGTAATAAGCAATGGTAATTACATGCCAGTGGGGATCTTCCTATGCATGCTTTTGTCAATAATTTAAATGCCAATACTTCAATTAAAGCAACCGGCAACAATTACTGATGGCGAAGCCACTTCTGTATGAGGACATGGTATTCCTCAAACACTAATAGCCATATTGTTAGCGTGATGTGAAGGCAATTGCTGCCTGCTGTTGTGCATTCATCTGAAATGTGGCTTCACTATGAACTTCTGGCAAAAAAGATATTAGGCTCCGATTTTTTTTTGCTCCTTTTTAGTTTAAATTCTTCGTACATTACATGAGTGGCTGCAAAATGCTGAGAAAAACACATAACGACACAAACGGCACAATTTTGCCCGCATTACCAAATCGCCATATGGTCAATTCTCCAGTAACGGAATTACAGTGAGGGGGACACGGGCCCTGATAATCGCAACATTTAACGCAAGCTTAATTTGGGCTTTTATGGTGCCTCAATGTTCTTACACTGCAGACTGATATGATACATAAAGATCCCATTATACCACCATCTGTAATGTACTTGCATTGTTCCTGTACTTCCGTTACTGTAGCAAAACCAAAATATCGCGTCTCTGTATTCGCGAAATGTGCTTTTATCACTGCATTCGTATTTACAGTATTAAAAAAAAAAAACGAATTGTGACAGCTATTTTTAAACTGTACCCAACATATTCACGAGCAGACTGCTTGACATTTGAATGGATATTATAAACACAACACTGGCAAAGAATGACCTCTTCTGCCAAAGACGATCACTGGCTCTTTTATATCCACAAAAATCACAAGAGACCACAGACTCAACATGTCCTTTGAGGATGGGGCAATGACTCAATGTTTCCACAGCACATCATTAGAGAAATGTGGCTGGGGTTGGGCTGGCAAGATATTAAAAAATATATCTGGGTAACAAGTGACATGCCATAGCACTTCATCACCGAACCACATTTGAATGTGTGCATGAAATGTTCACATGCGGAGTTGCTTGTCCTATCGTATCGGACACACCTGAAGAATGTCCTGGCTGATGGTCGTTGAGTCCAAGTTTAACTGTTGAAGCTGCGGCTGGCTGTGGCTGGGATCAGACGACACCTGCTCAGACAGGTCTAGGAGCTGCTGTATCACGTCTGTCACTCCGCGAGCTCCCTGTGACCCTGCTCCTGACACCGCGGTTGTCACAGTCTGGGGGAGCCGCACATCCGCAAAAACGCAGCCAACGTGAAGGGAATACCGACAACATGCGCGTGACTTCAAAAGGAATCCGAGTACGTTCAGCCGGGTACCTGAGTGTCGTCACTAAGTAGCTGGCTCGTGTAGGATTCATCTGTGTGCATCCTGCTGATGTGGGCATTGAGGCTGCCCAGTTTTTTGAAAACACAGCTACAGTCCTCGCACTGGAACAGCGGCTGCTCCCCTCCGGGCCTAGCCTGTGTGGAGATAAAAGAGCCGTTTGAGTCACATATGTCTGTGAGTGACTAAAAACAATTAGACATGGAATTATGCCCGTCTATAGTTATCAGGGAATGTGATAGAGTAAGTGAATGAAAAGGCGCATTTCTACGTAACATATTCAGCACAGGCAATGGTATCATTAGAATAATACAAGTTGTTTATTTTAAGGGCTTTTCCCACCTTCAATATTCACTCATTCAGCCTGTGCACATTTCGAAAATTGGTTATTTCAGACAATGGGAAAACATTTAGAAGAGTGAAAAGGATTCGTTAAATATCATTGTAACGACTTAGGTCTGCAAAATATAACGTGCATTCGAAGCAAAGTTCAGCAGTAATATCAAAATGGAAAACACGAGTCCCGCAGTCTGGTCGATTTGGCAGGGGCAAGGCAGAGACGAGGAGAAAATAAGTCACAATACAAATACAACATCCATTTCTTTTCCTCTCACTGCAAGAAGATCGAGATATTCTCACAAAGGCCCACATTGCTGAGCACAAATCAATACCCTGCGAGGAGAGCCATCAGGCAGCATGGTACAGAGACCCTGACAGATCGCGCCCATACAATAAATCCTCCTCAAACCAGGCAGCTGCTAGCAGGTATCATCACTCTCGACATTCAAACACGTCCCCCCACTAAAAAAAAAATGGCCACACCAAACAGCGTTTAAGTTGTCAAGAGAAATGTCAGGAGCAAGACTATTCGTTTTGACCAGCCTTTGCAGCTCGATACACTGAGACAGGTTGGGATTACTAGGAAGGAATCATTGCTTGTTAGGCTTTTGTAGAAAATCAGGGTGGCCACTTTGAGGATGGCTTTGATCGAATGTAATCAGCACTAAACTATGTCAAGTGTGACAGTATTCTTGCAAATCCTGCTTTAATTAAATTAAGCCTAAACTGTTAATCTTTGTTATGCAGCAGTTTAAAGTGCGCTAAACATTAAAAACATCAAAAACACCACATTTGTGTGACATTATCTGTCCACATAAATTACCACATTGTTCTCCTTGGCAATGTGTTATTTTGACATGCATAAAGACACCTAGAAATTAATTTGGGATATAAAAATACTAAGTGATTAAAATCATTAGGCCTAAGTAAGACAGTTCGTTCTGAGGATATTACATGAACAGTCAGGCACTGCTACGCTAAATCAAAGGAAGCTTTACATATATAATATATTAAATGATGAATCCAGCTTTTAACTGAACTCTCCAACTTTTTAGAACCACACCAAAGCAATGTAAGATCAAGGAAAGGACTAAGAATTACTTGCAGATTACCGTGCCAAGTATCCCTTGTAATCGGGGGATTACATACTGGTACTAATGATCAGGCATGGACGGCATTCACAAACACATTTTGGCGGCAGAATTTTTTGTACACATTTACCGCAAAACAATTGAACGGAGGGTGAGTACAAAAAAAACTACAATACGTCCGTCTCAATCATAGTCAGATTTCACAACATATATGTTGTCTTACGTCAGAATGGACCCGCTGAATGTGTGCCCTAAGGTTGCCTCTTTGTGAGAAGGTGTGAGGGCAGAAAGCGCAGCGGTAGGGACGCTCTCCGGTGTGCTTCGCCTTGTGAATTTGCAGCGCTCCTTTCTGGTTGAAGGCCTTGCCGCATTCCTCACAAGTAAAGGGGCGCTCGCCTGCACACGTATAAAAGGTAGGGGGACACAAAAAATCTTCATTCAAGAAGTTTATCCCAACGTAATGAAAAGCAAGTATTTTTACAAAGAGTTCAGCATAACTTTAATTTGAAGGCTTTCGTGACCAATGTTATTGATGAAATCTATTTTTTGGGTTAGGTCACGTAAAAAAAAAAAGCATAATGTTCAATAGCACAGATAATAACATTTTGAAAGGCCATAATAAGCCCACGAACGTAGTGATGTGCATATGCATGTTAACATTATTCAGCATGTCGATGGCAGTAAATGCTAAGACACAAACCGGTGTGTATGCGTATGTGGCGTATCAGTTGGCTTGGCTTCTGGAAGGTCTTCATACAATGTTCACACCGATGAGAAAACCCAGACCTGTCGATATTACGCTTGTATGACCTTGTAGAAAGAGAAGCCCTGGAAAGAGACAAGAGGGCCATCGTCGAAAACGAGAAATAAATGGTTACAAGAGACAAAACTTTCAAAGAAAGTGAGCCTGCTTCATGGCACAAACAAAAATGATTATCTGGTTACAGCGACAGCTCCCCTACCGATGCTTTTTAACAAATATGAACATGTTGTAGTCCCTCTTTGATGATTCGTATTATTACTGGACCGTAAAAAAATAGCATTATTTGGGGTATTTCCAAATTTATACTTTACAAAAGTCAAATTTCACCAAAAAGTTGAATATCCATGAAGCTAAAATAATAATAATCGTAACTTGTCATAATAATAAAAATTGCATTTATAGAGTGCTTTTCACCCGAGGGTCACAAAGCACTCAAGTTTGTATCATTGCCATTTGCATACATTATGATCTTATTGCCTCGGGTAGATTTCCCAGGACAATATTATAAACCCTCGAAGTAACCAAGATGGGCCGACACACATTTTCAAGTATCGACAATGCATTTAAACGGAAAATCATTCATAATCCAATGCAATAAGTTGGTCACATTTGATGCAGGCATGAAAAAGGCAAAAGTCACGTTGACGGTTCACATCAGCGGGTTGATATAGACCCTGCAGAGAATACGTTAACTCCCACAGGCACAGAGTTCACACTCAAGGATATCCTCCTTAAATTAAGAGTTGTTAATGGGCGACTCAGGCATCAACTGCAGAAGCATGGGCTTTTGCAAAGCCTCCTTAATTCCGGGCGCATTTGCTATTACAGTTCAACTCATGTTGGCGTGCGGTTCAACGTAATAATCCGTCCCGGCGATCAATGTGACGTGCGTACAGTGATCCACCTGATTTTGTAGTGGGAGCGCATGTGTTCGCGCAGTGTGGACACACGTTGGAACTCCTGATGACAGATGCGGCAGGTGAAGGTGCGCGCCCCAGAAAGCTCCTGCCGGTGCATGTCCATGTGGCGCTCCAGCTGGCTCTGCAGAGTGAACTCATCCCCGCACTCTGTACACATCAGATTCTGCGAGAGAATACGCCACAAAGCAAGTTGGGAACATATAGAATCCCAATGCAGCTGCCATCAAAAGGCAATCTAGAACAGCGGGTCTTGGGCTCTCTGGTGAAGGAGTCACATGCAGTTTTGTATTTCTATAAATTCAGAAACTGTTAACAATAGGTATGGGACAAGGAAAGTGTGTTCAGTCTGGAGCTGGGTGGCGGGGTTGTGCAGTGTAACGCATGTGCCTCAAGGAATGAAATTCGATTCCTGCCTAAGGCAACAATCTATGTGGCGTTCATATGTTCTCGCCTTGTTCTGCATGGGTTTCCTCTGGATTCTCCGTTTTCCTCCCACAATTGATTAATGAATTGGCCAATGACGTCATAATGTCCAAGACGCAATGTCTGGTAGATGTTGGCGTCAGCTGAGCAACTTGCTGCGTTCTCCCCCCTGCCTTTCTGTGGTTTCCTTATGCCTCTGGGGCGTTCGCTCTTCGAATGAATACTTTCGTTGACCAAACATGTGCCACGCATTAATTGTATTTATTATTATTATTAACAGGCGGCAAGGCGTTGACAGCACAGACGCCTGTGAGAGGTTACAGAATGAGGGGGTAAATAAGCCTTCGTTGTGGAGGCAAAGAGCACATGGAGAGTAGTAGCTTGAGAATGTTGCTCATCTCATCTCATTGTTAGAAACTGCTTAGTCCTGTACAGGGTCACGGGGAGCCAGAGCCTATCCCGGCACACAGAGGGCCCAAGGCAGAGATATAACCACGATTGGACACCAGTCCATCACTGGGCACTGCGAGCAATTTAGTCTGCGAGCCAATTAACCTATGCAGCAGCATGTTTTTTGGACTGTGGGAGGAAACCGGAGCGCCCGGCGAAAACCCACGCGGACACGGGAAGAACATGCAAACTCCACACAGAAAGGTACCCGAGCCGAGATTCGAACCTGGGACCTTCTTGCCGTGAGGTGACAGCGCTAACCACTGGGCCACCGTGCCGCCCCAGATTGAGAGAGTACGACCTTTTTTTTATGGTACGGATCTTCAAGCTGATCCAAGATTTCTATTCGGAGCCAGTCGAGAGACCGCGGGCATTCGGGTGACGGTGATCACATTCACGAGGGCGAGTGAAAAATCCTGGCAGTGACACTTTGGATCAACTGGAGTTAGAAGATGAGGGATTTTGGGAGACCGCACGCAGACGGGAGAGGTGCATTAGTTGTCCGGATGTACTGAAGATATAGACGAGGGCTTCCGATGCGTTCGCGTGAAGAGAGTTATGGATTCACAAAAGATGTGCAGACTATGTGGAGCTCCTGCAAAGCTGCGGGATATTTGTGGGAAAAGCATGAGCGCTTTGTGACCCTCGGGTGAAAAGCCCTGTATAAATGCAATTATTATTATTATTATTAGTATCCAAAACAAACATGTATAGATGTATGTTTTTTCTCTTTTTATGAAGCCCAGAAAATATGCACACACTGTAAATAAATACATTTTACGAGCTGACGTGGTGCAGTGCACTGCAATGCATTAGCAAAGTAACGTGTAGTCTAATTATTAGGAGTGACAAAAACGACTGTAAATTAAATAGTCATGAGAGTCAACAAAATAATAATTATACTCCTAGAGCACATTTCACCCGAGGGTCACAAAGCGCTGCACAGAGCTGTGGAGAGGACGGCATGTCAACAACAACGTATGAACAGCATACAATAACAAAATGTTATTGTTGTTGTTCTGACACTCCAACATAAACACATCCTTTACGTCATCATGATTAGCAATACCCGCTTAACCATTTACAGGGTCGTGGGGGGCCGGAGCCTATCTCGGCAGACAGAGGGCACAAGGCGGGGAAATACCCAGGATGCGACGCCAGTACATCACAGGGCATACTTTTTGGGGCAATTTACTCAGCAAAAGCCAAACAACCCATGCAACGGCATGTCTTTGGACGGTGGGAGGAAAACGGAGTACCCGACAAAACACGACACGGACACGGCGAGAGAACCCGCAAACTCCATACAGGACGGCACCCGAGCCGGGAATCGAACCCGGGACCTTCCTGCCGCGAGGCGACAGTGTCACTTACTGCACCACACACATCCATTATTTGCAGGAACAATCATGTCTCACCTCCTCCTTCTCATGAAGCATGATGTGAGCTTTGAGGCTGGCAACTCGTGAGAATGTGCGGCCACAGTCGGGACATGCAGTCTGGTCGACTGAATGTGTGGCCCTATGCAGCAACAGGTTGTATTCCACATTGAAGGAGGCTGGACACTGATCACACCGATGCGGCTGTGTGAATGTGTGTGTGCGACAAAGACAGGAGTACAGAAAAGTCACTTCATACCGCAAGCAACGAAATATTATTTTCACATGAAAAACGTATTAGCCGTCAGATACTGTAATTTCCGTAACATGTGCAAGCGTTCATTGTAACCTTGTCGTTTTCTTGGTGCTGCCGCAGATGTTTCTGGAGCTGGCTGTGCTTGTGAAAGAGCTGGTTGCAGATGTCACATTGGTGGGGCCCCCTTGCCGATACATCTCCCTGCTCCACATGGTCCACACCCATTCCCTGTGGGTCTTCTGAGCGTGACCACAATGCAGACATTACCACAGTGTGTTGACCTTTTGTGATGCTTTAACCTCTCAGTGAACCCAGGCAATCACCATATTTTCTCGTCAGAGGAATGCACTATTAAGTTATAACATTTTGATCTTGCACCACTCAATACTGAGAAAGTCCAATTTCCTCGTGATTTATGTTTAACTGTCATGCAGTGCTATTATGAAAGATAAGCCATCTTTTCATAGTGAAGCTTTTAGCCTCTGGGAAAAAAAAAGTCACGCAATATCAACCTGCAAAACACATTTATTATTTATTACACAGATTATAGATATTAACGTGGATTAAAACATGTATAAATTATTCTGCATAACATTAATACAGCACAGCCAGTACCAGCTCAATAGTGGTGTATTCTGTGTAAAATACTGCAATAATGTTAACTATTACCGTACAGGATTTAGCAGTCATGTCGGAGACAGCACCTCACTCACGTTGTAAAATAAAGCAAACTTTGTAACAGACCCTGTGTATTGTGAAATGCATAAACCGTTGCGAGAGAACTCTGCTTATCTGATGTTACATTAACGTGCGGCTCCTCTTATTATCCATGGGACAGCTATGGCCCAGGATAATCCTTTTATCCACAACCATGCTCCCCTTTTGTTGAAATTATAGGTGATTTTTCTTGTCATGTATTGCGAAATGGTGACCTATTGTCCAACATTTTTCGTGGATTTGGCCAATTCATCCTATTACCTGCAACATTTGTGCTCGCCAATAAGCAGCGTGCAATTACAGATAACTTGGCGAACC
>JAZEWT010000002.1:1431199-1449912 GCA_036362905.1 Mordacia mordax
TTTTTAAAACTAAAAAAATGGGGGAGGGAGAAAATGGCGGTAATGGGGGGGAGGCGAGGGAGAGAGCGCGGCGGTGCCCGGATGTTCGGAGACATCGTCTGTAGTGGAGGTGTTGCCTCCGCTTGTGTGTAGATAATAAATAACAATACACTGCGCGCTTCAACAATACAATAATGAGTCTGGCAGCGCTGATGAGTGCCAAGAAAATGTAGGACCCCCGGATTCGATCGCCGGGCCGCATAAGGGGGAGCTTGAAGCAACGCCGATGAATGGGTGCCGCTGACGAGACGTGCGCGCTCATGGGATGGATGTCAAAGCTTCGTGACGTTGGATGTTGAGCGAGGGCTTCTCGGCGAACTGCAACGTCAATGTCCACGTCTCTGTGTGGTCTCCACGGACCATGGTCTCCACGCACCACTGGGTGGCACTCGCGGCCCACTGATGGGGGAGGTCCCAGCGGTTGAGAATGGCGAGATTAGGCGGCGCGATGTTAATTACGGAGATCTAACAATTGTGAACGTTTTTTCTCACCATATCGGCAGCTATAAATGTAGGGGGACAATTAGTTTGAATTGGTATTTAAGCGTATTGTAACTCGAGATAATCGGAGAACGGACAGTTCTGGTGTGATTAGTGGACGAGTTGAATAGGATAGCATAGTTAGGCTTCCCGTTTCTGCCGCGTCTTGTCAAATGGCACAGGGCAAACGTATGATATTCTAAAGCAAGTTTATGCCAAGGACTGATTGTTTTATTCTTCACAACGACGCTTGTGTTCTAAACTAGGTTCGCAAGCACAGTCCGTGTTCTTCCACGTAAAATGTAAATATGTCTTTGCACATTTACCCGTAGCATTCAGGCACTACCAGATTTCAGCAGTATTGATTCAGTGCAAGCAAATTTCACGCCGGCTTCGCCCACAGTGTATCATCAGCAGTCAGACTTCAACCGATGTTGCTGAATTGATGTTTAGAAGTCCTGCATGGAAACCCAGAAAAAACACATCAACTAGGAGATTAAACTAGGTTCTCCAGAATAGTGAGTTGGATGTGAAAGCTCGGTTAATTGGGTTACCGTACAGCTCTAGACAAATTAAAAACATTAACTCCATATATAAAACGGGCATTCATGTATTGTCAATAACACACTTCAGTACTCCATACAACGTAACATTCGTTTAACTGCGATGTGACGCTGTTTGGAGAAGTGCGCCCCCTAAAGTTAATGGAACGCTTACGATCTGGTGCACAGCCTAATGGGTAAGAGAATTAAAAGGTCCCCGTTATACCACTACGGATACGTCCCGGGAGAGTTGGATGTACAGCGAAGCGACCTATAACGGGGGCCTTTTTTCTCACCATAATGAATGTGATTCTAGATTCGTACCGCCCACAATTGAAGTAACCTTTTAAAAATACGTACTCAACACATAACACTTCTCATCTTACCATAACCTCGACGGTCTTATAAATACAATGTTGTGGCGTTACCTTTAAAAGTTGATTGGCTGGACCCCCGATTATTACAAGGGTACTGCACACTATTGGAAAAATAAAGCATTCTTTGGTCCGTGGAAGAAAAGACGCGAGGCATTATTGTTTGGGATGCCCGACCGCAAATCCTTTGACATTCCAAAAGCCTATACATTACATTGCAACTGCATGAAGGAAAACTTTTTGGCTTGGATGTAAGTGGGAGTAAATCTTGGACATATAACGAAACCGTTCCTCAAGCGTGTGCAGGTACTGTATACTGTACCTCATGCATTTTAAATCTACTCCATAACGGATTCTAAATAAGTAACTCAGTATCAAATAACTGATATTTAAACTCACTTGTTCTGTAATGCCTTGAACTTCACTGGCTAGGACTGTTGATGCTGTGCCTGCTCAGGAATACTTATTCCCACCTTTATTTGTTTGACAATTATGTTATTTGATGTCCTTCATTGATTTATAGCCATCATTTTACTTTGATATACTTGATGTTGTTCACATGCCTTTCTCCACAGCTCCGGGGGTGGGGGGGGAAGAGAGAGTATTGCCCAGTTGCCAGGTTTTATATTATTGAAGGGATACCAGAAGCAATTGTGATGGCTCCCTTCCTCAGACGATTTTCCAACACGAGGGTGGTCCACTGATTTCTGCAAATGTGCTAAGAAGACAAGGATCTCGTGACAATGATAATGTACATTTATAACGCGCACATATTCATTCACTGTCGAAGGTATTCATTCGACAGAGAATGTCTCAGTGGAGAGCACAGATGGAGGAGGCAGCCAGGCGGTTTGCCGGCACCATATTGCCACACACTGCTTCCTATATTTTTGGATGTCATTGGTCAATTAATGAGTATTTTTTAAAGTTGTGGGAGGAAACCGGAGAGCCCGGAGGAAACCCACGCAGGGGGAGAATACACAAACTCCACACAGAAAGGCACCCAGGGCGGGGATCGAACCTGCTCGCGCAAGACCATTGTCATTTCAATGAGGCGCAGATTTTACCACTGCGCCAACCTACCCTGATGCAAGTAGCACAATTGGAAGATTTACATACGGCACAGAATGGTCCCCCATGTCAGTTGCGTTGCACGTGTGTGCTTAGTAATTCGGGTTATGGTTGAAAAAGTCTTGCTGTACTGATATGAATGATAATATATTGAGTCAAAGGTCATGCGAACTCTGAATTTGTACATGGGTGTGGGTTTTTTTCTTCCGAGGGCTATGTCAAAAAATCACCTATGTGTCTGTGTCTTTTTGTGTCTGTTGCATTGACTGAATCTATTTCCATCCTTGTATTTTACTCTGCGTTTTCCGCATCTATGTCTCTCCAACTCTGTCTTTGTGCCAGTCTCTGCCGTTCTCAATAACCGTGTTGCGTTACATCTGTCTTACTGTATTGGACAATATGTGTATCCTTGTCTCTTTTGGTCGATGTCTTAATATGTTTCTGAGCATGTCTCCTTGTGCTTCTTTACGTTTACCTTACTGAATATTACTGTGTCTATCTCTGTGTCAGCATCACTATATTTACCTTTGGTTCTTTGTTATATACCAGTCTGTGCCTATTCATATCTCGGTATCTGTGTATTTTATGCCACCATTAACTGTGCCTGTCTATATAACTTTATGTATGTATTACCATATCTCACGGAGTCTGTGTCTTTTAATGTATCGCTCTGTCTAAAGATATTTATGGCTGCCTGTGTCACACTGTCGATGTCTATCAATGTCAGTAAAGATTAACCTACACGTTATATGATAGTTTGCGGAGTGATCGTGGCAACATTTGGACACTCCTGCGTGAATTGATACCACAGCTTCACAAAGCAGCCTGGGTATTTATAAGACGGCAGTGAATGATGTGTTGTGCTGTGCAACAATATTGTGTAATGAAGTGTCTGATGAAGAAACATGTCAAATTAGCTGACATTTACAGGTTATCTGTACAGCTCATTGATACGTGTCTTTGTAGACGTGTGAGTGGTGCGAAATGTAAAAAATATGCATGAGTGGGCACAATTTGATGGGGATGGGAGAGCTAATATTAGAAAATGAGTGCATGTATGCCCTAAACACGTCTGTGCTTCTGGCATTAAGGGCTTACAGCACCAATGGGGTTTTTGCCGGGCACTCCGGTTTCCTCCCACAGTCCAAAAAACATGCTGCTGCATAGGCTAGTTGGCTTGCAAATTAAATTGCCTGCAGTGCCCAGTGATGGACTGGCGTCCTATCGTGGGTGTGTTCATGCCTTGCGACCTATATCTGCCGGGATAGGTTCCGGCTCACCGCTACCTTGTACAGGGCTAAGCGGTTTCTGACAATGAGATGAGCACCAATGGGGCAGATATGCTCATGTGGCAGGGGGATACCTTGAAAAATAGTGTAAGTTGAATTCAACTATCACATTTACATTTCATAGAACTGGAAGTACAGGTTTACCTTCAATAACCCAGGCAATGGTAATACTTTAATGTATTTAACGAAACCAGAACCTAAATCTCAAGACCTTTTCAGTAGGGTCTTGGGTTAGCATGCTTGTGTAGTGTTCTTTTCATGTGAGTTTTGCACGTGGGAGAAAATCAGAGTACAAGGAAACAAAACCCACGTGTTTGAACGGCCGAACACACACTCAAAGGACACATTCTCACCAATCCACATGTGTTACCTCTCAACCACCTCACAGCCTGGTGGGTGGTTTGTGAGTTTAACAAATCTACACTTCACCAACCTCCAAAGCACAACGCAGCACAACGCGCACGAACCTCTGTTAATTTATTATAACAATTGCACTTCTAGAGCGCTTTATATATGTCTGTGTCTTTGGGTCTATATATGTGTGGCATCTGTCTTTTTTGTCTGTCTCTTCCTCTGCCTACCTGGCCCAGTGTTTCTGTATTGTGCTTGTCTCTCCCCATACATGTGTCGCAATGTCCCTCTATTTCCATATCTCTGTTTCTGTTCATCCAAATATTTGTGCTTCTATGTCTCTGTGTGTGTCTCCCTGGGGCCCTTTTTTTCCTGCCATCTGCACATGACCACACTTAACATTGAGCTTACTCTAGCCCGGGGCCACACACAACTTGCACACCACTTCCCAAGCAGCTACTTGGGCATCAGATTGCATATGGAAACGTAAATAAAGACAAAGATCCTCCCCTAGTGCCCATAAAGGATGTTAGGGCAAGTCTAATGAACGAGCACCTATGTAAGCTAGCACTGCTCATAAGCAGCTGATGTGGTCAGCATAGTAAATGGCTGCCTCTTTTCTCCATCGTGTAGGGGCATTGCACAATATTTCACAAATTAAATTTAATAACTCAAAAGCTCATCCAAGGGACAAGTTAATGGTTAATTGGCAGAATCACAGAGTCTCTCCTTCACAAATGTTTGCTAAATATAAACGCCTATAACGTCAGGAATACCAGTCTGGCGGTCGTCTATACTGCACTGGGGGCAGTACTCGTAGATAATATAATCACCACCCGCATTATACTGTATCAGGGATTGGGGTATGGTGTTATAATAGTAACGGTTTATAACACCTGCAAATTCCGTGCCTGGTCACGGACGAGATACAGAGATGGAGGTGGGGGGAAGCCACAGAGGAAAGGCGAAGGCAGCTACGCAGTCAGCCGGCGTCAACATTTGCCAGACACTGCGTCCTATAGATTATGTTGACCAATCGATTAATGAGTTTTGCTTTCGTTGGGGAAGGAAACCGGAGAACCCCGAAGAAACCAACGCAGGATAAGGAGGCAGGCGCTGAACTACCTCGGGCAGGACTTTCTGAGACGTGGATGTGCCCCCTGCACCACCTTCACCACCTTTACCCCCACTTCGCACCCACCTGAGTGGGGGCAGGAAAGGATAAAGGGAAAGTGATGAGATGAGGGTGACTTTTCGCGTGTGTTTGTGACCCTCGGGTGAACAGCGCTCTATAAGTGCAATTATTATTAATAAACTTAGAAGAACAATCATACGTCTGCAACTCTGCATTTACACACCGCACTAGGTACTCATTAAAAGCTAGGTCAACCTATAGACGAACCGAGATCAGTTTACATTATTGTAAATCGTGTTAGCCATTCCCAAGAACTGAACTTGGGGACGCTGGGTTCGTCACTTAGCCCTTAACCACTAGGTTACCCTTCCCTGGTAAGCATGCATAACACAAGAGTATGTCCTGCGCACACGGTCACTTAAGCGCCCCTTATAAAAGCTGCCAGAGAATGGATCGTCTGGTAATCTGAAAAAAATCCCCAGTACCAAATAAATATTTCCTAATTATTAATCACTTGAATGTATAGCCCATTATTAATCAGCCGCAGTCTATGAGTTATGAATTCGCAGTCTGTAGCATGATACCACCCCTTACACTACGATCTTGTGTCACGCAAAGTTACTATATTTGCAGGGTTTTCATTTTTAAAGTTAGTAATGGTCTATGAAAGTAATTGTGTGGGGGGAAATACAGAATAAATGAAATTTGTAGTCCTTCCAAAAATAGTTCCTCGTCAACAATAATTTTTTTGTCATTTAGAATTTGTCAAATAAGTGCATAACGTAGTGCATTTGTTTTAATGCTAAATAAGAGGCATTTGATGATTTCCTTCCAAATACGCTCACCTAATCAAGAACTTATAGAAAACAATACATCGTGGCTGGCGCAGTGACGCGGCGAGGAGCGCTGCTGCCTCACAGCAAGAAGGACCCGGGTTCGATTCCCGGCTCGGGTGCCTTTCTGTGTGGAGTGTGCGTGTTCTCCCCGTTTCCTGGTGGGTTTTCGCTGGGTACTCCAGTTTCTTCCCACCGTCCAAAGACACTGCTTCCTCGGCTGCGTAAATTGCCCCAAAAAAGTGTCCTGCGCTGTAGTGGCGTCACATCCTGGGTAGAGCTCCGCCTTGCGCCCTGTGTCTGCTAGGATAGGCTCCCTGCCCCCACCCCCCGCGACCATGGACATGATTAAGCGGGTATTGGTAATGATGGTGCCACATGCATCGTAGTATATAACACCAGCAGAAAAACAATAGCATTTTAGAAAGATGTTACTTCATTTATACAACTGCACGTGATTGCATCTAACTTTTTTCCTACTTTAAATTGCGAACTCAGTCATCAACTACAAAAAGATTGCTTTTCTCACTGCTGATAAAATACAAAGACTAAGATCGTCCATATAGCCTCCGCAGGCTTTTGACGCAAGCGTTGTTCGTCTATAAAGCCCAACATGGCACAGGAGTGGTTGACATGAAGAGTGGGAGACTAGCACCAAGCCCGTGGCATTTTGTATCTCAATGCTAATGTGGTGTCACGGCGGGGAACCCTCCAAGGGAGTCGACCTCAGTCGTAATCTCCGCCAGACACCCGGGGGTTGACTTGCACGTGCGGCCATGTGGCGTCGGCCTCCAGAACTTCAGCGGTGGCAGAACGGTTTCACCATCACTCAGGGATGCACTCACCCAGCCAGCGACAGATAAGCAGAGGCCTTCTGGATGCTTTTCAATGCTTTATTCCACCAGCAACACACGGCCGGAGTAGCGGCCCACAACGAACTCCTACCCTGCCCCACACATCAGCGCTCCTTACATCGTGACGCGGCCTCCTCAAACAGTTCCCAGGCGAGGTCTCTCGCTCACGTACACGCGCTTATATCCATGTTCGCACGCCTGCACGCGCAGCTGCCACTGTTATCACCGATCACGAGTTGTTTTTATGACTCAGCGTGGGTGTCGTCTGATTACTTCATCCGGCCGCCTCAGCACCTCGTGACTCGCCGGTAATTGGCATGGGGGGACCCTAACGCACTCTCCACAGTCACCTCCGCTGCGCGGGCAATGACGCCGTCCAAAACCGCCCCACGGCCCGCCGCGCCAGCACCGCAGCCACCGCTGGTGGACTCCTCAGCCCCACTCGCTGGCTTCTCAGCATTCTCTCCAGCCGCCGCACACTGCAGTCGTCGCCGAGACAGTCGCCGCAGTCTCGGCAGCGCAGTCACTCTCTCGCTCCGCATCACCGCTGCTGTGCCCTCTCCGCTGCTCCGTGTCTCCGTGTCGCAACTGCCAACATTGCACAGCCGCTTCCGCGTCGCTCCGTGTCTCCGCTGCTGGACTCCTCGCCGTTCTGTTCAGCTGCCGCACGTCGCAGTCGGACCCCGCTTGCTGCAGTTTCCGACGTGAGTCCACATCCCACTTCTGACACCAAACTGTGGTATCTCGGTGGAGAACCCTCCAAGGGAGTCGACCTCAGTTGTAATCCCCGCCAGACACCTGTGGGTTGACTTGCGCGTGCGGCCATGTGGCGTCGGCCTCCAGAACTTCAGCGGCAGCATAACTGTTTAACCATCACTCAGCAATGCACTCACCCAGCCAGCGACAGATAAGCAGAGGCCTTCTGGATGCTTTTCAATGCTTTATTCCACCAGCAACACATGGCCGGAATAGCAGCCCACAACAAACTCCTATCCTCTCCCACACATCAGCGCTCCTTACATCGTGACACGGCCTCCTCAAACAGTTCCCAGACGAGGTCTCTCTACCCCTCACATACACGCGTTTACATCCATGTTCGCAAGCCCGCACGCGCAACTGCCACCATCGTCACCGACCACGACTTGTTTGTATGACTCCGCGTGGGTGTCGTCACATTACCTCGTCCGGCCGCTTCAGCACCTCGTGACTCGCTGGTAATTGGGGGGACCCAAACGCACTCCCCACATGCACGTGGCTTGGCATGGTCGAGGCAAGGCACCGCACTAATATTATTTACCCACTGCACCAGATACTTATGCTAGGTTCCGTCGACCTAAGGGAGATCCGTGAGTGACAATCGTACGAGGGTCCCCGAGGTTCAAAGTGCATTATTATATTCACTGATAATTTTGCATTTTAAGTTTGTAGTTAAAGGTCTGATCATGTTTTGCTTGTTGTTCTGCAACGCTGTGTATATATTTTTTTAAACCCCAAAAAATGTTATTTCTGTTGATTTTCCATTCTGGTGCCGTTGTTGACGTGTCATTCTCTCCGAAGCTCTGTGAAGCGCTTTGTGACCCTCGGGTGAAAAGCGCTCAATAAATATGCAATTATTATTATTCTGCAATAGCCTCTACGCTACCGCTCCCCACGAGATGCCCTAAACAGCGCCACCTGCAGTAAAATGGATTTCACAAATCCTGTGACAACGTTCATGAGAGAAGGGCATTGTGTGCAATAAGATGTCATGCGTTAAGATTTACTCTTTTAATTCACATGGTCTGTCTTGTGGCCTTGTTGCAGGGAGGGCTCAATAGCAGCCATAGAATAAACTTAATTATCAAGAGACTGGGTTATGGTTTGATGCTGGATCAGCTATTACTAGAGGCATGGATTGGGAATGAAGGTCTCCCTCAGAAATATATAATCACATTGGGGTCTCATTGTTTAAATAAAGCATAATGTATTATACCCAGCAACAATGATTCTGTTACTGAAGTCAAGTACTTTGGGTGCATGTTCTGCTCCTAATGAAGCTTTGAGTCTATGCCTTGCCGTCATAAAAGTGCCATTGTAATGAGAAAATGTGGTCTTGTGGGAATCAATTTCCATGCTAAGAAGCACAGCCCTAATCCTAACAATTGTGATTGCGTGGAAATAGATATACATGTTAAGTCTATCACCTGACAAGTTGATATCACCCTCACCCCAAATAGCTTATCATAAAACCAGGTTTTAAGCGAAACTTTGCATGCTCTGCCTATCAGAATCTCTCAAATGGTAACATGCAAGTCATCCGGATTTCAAGTGCAAATCTCATAAGCATTGTTTTTCAAGCCATAACATGTATATCACTTCACAGAGGATTACATTAGCTAGTCCCCGCATCTACAGAAATGAGCTGATAAAAAAAAACACTTGGTGATGGCTACACATGACGACAGCCACGTGAACGTCCTTCATGAATGTCCACACGGTGTTCAACTGGCAAAGACATCTTTAATAGAATGTGTTAAAACCTGTAATAGATTGACAATTAAAAACCGCCATGTTAACATTTTTTTATGATGCCCAGCGGAGGCGTTTGCAAACAATGCAATGTTTAAATAAGTGGCAGTGTACCGTGCTCTTACTCTGATATGAATTAACAAATGCGGCGTCCCGTCGTCGGGTGTATTCCTGCCTTACGCCCTGTGTTTCCGGGATAGGCTCCGGCTCACCGTGACCCTATATAGGATTAAGCGGTTTCAGATAATGAGAGAAAGAGAGATTTTAAAACGGGGGCGGCGCGGTGGCGCAGTGGTTAGCGCTGACGCCTCACAGCAAGAAGGTCCCGGGTTCGAGCCTCTCGGCTCCGGTGCCATTCTGTGTGGAGTTTGCATGCTCTCCCCGTGTCCGCGTGGGTTTTCGCCGGGTACTCCGGTTTCCTCCCACAGTCCAAAAGCATGCTCCTGGATAGGTTGATTGGCTCGGAGACAAAAAATTGTCCCGCAATGCCCAGCGATGGACCGGCGTCCCGTCGTCGGGTGTATTCCTGCCTTACGCCCTGTGTTTCCGGGATAGGCTCCGGCTTCACCGTGACCCTATATAGGATTAAGCGGTTTCAGATAATGAGATGAGATGATATTTTAAAACACGACAACGATTCATCGGTAAGATGTTTTTGAGAATAACGCGTTGTGATTTTTCATGTGATTGGGGTTGTTTGTATCTAGGAAGACTGCGATGGATTTTAAATGCTTTTATCCCAAAAATGGTTGGAAAAAACACAAAAGTAAATTATTTCTCTATGCTAATTGCGATAACAAGTTGACATAATTACTACAGCTGTTACAGTAATCTGGCTTACTAATTGCATTTTATAACAGACAAACATTATGAATGGTAAACCGTGGTGCAAATGTTTGTAAACAATATTTACTGAAAGACTTTGAACCATTTAACAGTGACATGATTTTTCTACATTCCCTCCATTCATTGGCTGCAATGCAGTGTATAACCCAGAGAGTATTTTTTACAAATTATATTGTACATTGGGCGACACGGTGGCCCAGTGGGAAGCGCTGTCGTCTCACAGCAAGAAGGTCCCGGGTTCGAATCTCGGCTCAGGTGCCTTTCTGTGTGGAGTTTGCATGTTCTCTCCCCGTGTCCGCGTGGGTTTTTGCCGGGCACTCCGGTTTCCTCCCAAAGTCCAAAAAACATGCTGTAGCATAGGATAATTGGCTTGCAGACTAAATTGCCCGCAGTGCCCGGTGATGGACTGGCGTCCCATCGTTGGTATATCCCTGCCTTGCGCCATGTGTCTGCCGGGATAGGCTTCGACTCACCGCGACCCTGTACAGGACTAAGCGGTTTCTGACGAGGAAATGAGATGAGTATATTGTACACTGTCATAAACAGACATTGGCATTAAATGCAAGGGCCATCCAAATTTACAATATGGCTGGATTGAGCACAATGCACTACTACGGAATTGCCATTTATTACATTAATTACAGTTAATGTAGTTCTTTGTTTGATTTACAACAAACTTGAAGTGACTGGGAGATGGAATAAATTGTTTATCAGCACAGCAGTTAATTATACGAACTAGACTCAAAATGATTGCTTAGCAGCCACATCATTCTTTACCATCAGTACCCAACAATACCAATTGTTAGTACATGTTCAACAGCGCCGTTTTCTTTGACTACTATTGTAAAATTGCACTGTTTCTCTATGTAAGGTATGAATACAATATAGAACTCGCACATATTAATTCAATTTCGAAGGTATTCATTCCAAGAGAGGGCGACTCAGAGGCGTGAGGAAACCACAGAGATGGGAGGGAGTTAGACACGTGGTCAGCTGGTGCCAAATCACCAGACACTGTCCTCTATATCATCATCTTATCAGCGAATCGATGAGGTTTTCTTTTGTTTTTTTAAGACGTGGGTGTAAGCCGGAGGATACGGAGGAAAACCCACGCAGAACAGGGGAGAACACACGGACACAGTACAAAAAGGTGCCCGAGACACAGCTGAACCACCTCGGGTACCCCAAACTGCTTTTCCGTTTGAAATGTACTCCTCACTCGGTTCAAGACACTGGCCACGTTCTCCGAGCATTAACTAACGAAACTGCATGTGGCATTCATTTGTTTCTCATACAGTAGAAACTCGTTAAAATGAACACAGCCAATTGCACCAGTTTTCCTCCTTCCTCTTAGAATAGCAATTTATATAATTGGCTTCCTTGAAATACATCAAATCTATTTTAACAAATCACACTTAAAGTTCATTGCAATGTTCGCATTACATGTAAACGAATATTTTGTACTTCTCAAACTGCAGTTCTTGCCTCCTCAATATGGTCTAACTTAATGCATGTGCCCAAATATTCATTAACATGTAAATTATGAAATGCACATTCCATCAGAAGACACTACTTACATTTAGTGACTGTTCGAAATAGCTGGACTGTGATGAGACATTAGGCTTTGCTTTTATGAATAACGAATAAAGATACTTGCAGTCATGTGTTCTGCAGGGAGTGTATAAAGCTAAATGAGGTAATGTATGTAGTCCTTACAATATTCAACTCTGTGGTCCACATGTATTGAAATGTATAAGACAAGCAGCTTAAGGTTAACATGCAGTCCATATCTTTTCTGATCTGATGATTGCTTCCAAAAGCTGCTCTTTCGGGACAGCCGCATCGATCGCTCCTCCTTTCTCCTTCGCGACGTTTCGCTTCCCACAGAGGCAACCTCAGACGTTCTATGGGCAGTTTCAGCGTAAAAAGACACTAAAAAGTGCGGAGATGAGAGTATGACTGATAATTTTGTTTTTACAGTGAGCAACAATAGGGGATGTCTGCACTTGTTATTATTATTGTCTGCTATGTGTCGCAACCAAAAGGACATGCAAATAAAATAATGCATTTTACAAGAATGTGTTTCACGTGGGTTTTTGTTGGGTACTCTGGTTTCTTCCCTCCATCCAAATACACTCTGCCACCTAGGTTAATTGGCCTGCCACGTAAACTGACCCAAAAAGTGTGCCCTGGGATGTACTGACGTCACATCCTGGGTATTCTCCCGCCTTGCGCCCTCTGTCGGCCGGGATAGGTTCTGGTCTCCCACGACCCTGTACAAGATCAGCGGGTATTGATAATGAATGTCTAGAAAATAGCTATGGCTGTGGAAAGATACAAATGGAGAACATAGAAGCACAATTGATTTTTATCTCGGACAAACCCTGGCTTTGGAATAAAATTAGCAGACCTATTTATGAAATGTTGGAATGTTAGACAGGCACGCGGTTGATTCTTCTATTCAAAGAGGCATAATTGACTAATAAAAACACATTTATTAACTGCTCATTAACATCTGAGAAATAAATAATGGTTAGTTTATTGTCCAACCTTTAGAACCATCTGGATTAAAACATGGTTTTCTATCTCTGAGAATATATGCACTATTCATCAGAATCAAAATAGATATGTAATATTATTGTCTAGCTTTTGTATCTTAAGAAAGAGTATTACTTGCAGTAGAAATTGATGACTTTCAAACATCTCTCAAAAATTAAGGTATTAAAAAAAACAGATACCAAACCTACTTAGAAATGTGGAACAATTACACTGACAATGCATAAATTCGCAAAATAAAAAGAGACGTTAGGCAAAGAGATGCCTCCGAAGAAGGAAGTTCACGCTGACACTAGACAATGTTAGTTTAAAGAGAAATCAAGAAATGTACAAGTTGAAAGTATGAATCATTGCAATAACAACAATAGTCATGACCATTAAAATTAAATACCAGACATTATTAAAAGAAAGACTGCTGCTAAATGGGGCTTGAGATAAATGAGAAAACAGTCAATATCAGAACCCGCTTAGTCCTGCACAGGGTCGCGGGCAGCTGGAGCCTATCCCGGCCGACAGAGGGCACTAGGCGGGGCTATAGCCATGATGTGACGCCAGTACATCGCAGGGCCCTTTTTTGGGGGACAATTTATACAGCAGGCCAATCAAATGAGAAAATAAATCGCATAAAACATGTTTACCGAACAAAAGATGTAATTTGTGGAAGGATAAATCTGGAAAAAACAACAAATAATTATTGAAGGAGGGTCGAGATTAAAATTATGAAATACAGAAGTTAAGAAGAATGTGATTGAGTGCATTTAGTAAATACGATTATAAAAAGCAATATACAAAACATTATGCCAACACATGATTGCTTTCAATCAGTACATACTATCTGCCAAGACATTAATTGCAAACGCTGACTGATGGGAACAGCAGAAAACACAAGCTGATGATACGTGTTGATAAGATGCAAGCAGAGATTGCAATGTTTAAGTTCAAATGACAACAAGAAGACATAAGACATAGTTGGGAGCACAAACGTAAACTAAAACAAAACCTTGTTGACTTTAGAAAGACGGGGCTTACACAGGACAAAACGAACAAAATGAACACCTGATGGACCAGCCTAGTAATGGAGGGCCGCCAGAGGACAGGACATCTGAGTGGATGACAATTATGAAAATGCTGTGAAGAGGTTAGGTCCCGCACAGAAACGAGATTGATTGAGGCATTAAAGGACTGTGAGGGACGACGACGTGGAGAGACATTCATCCAGCAGTGGATAATAGTTGATGACAATTAGATAATATTCTCATCTCATCTCATTATCTGAAACCGCTTAATCCTATATAGGGTCACGGTGAGCCGGAGCCTATCCCGGAAACACAGGGCGTAAGGCAGGAATACACCCGACGACGGGACGCCAGTCCATCGCCGGGCATTGCGGGACAGTTTTAGTCTGCGAGCCAATCAACCTATCCAGGAGCATGCTTTTGGACTGTGGGAGGAAACCGGAGTACCCGGCGAAAACCCACGCGGACACGGGGAGAGCATGCAAACTCCACACAGAAAGGCACCGGAGCCGAGAGATTCGAACCCGGGACCTTCTTGCTGTGAGGCGTCAGCGCTAACCACTGCGCCACCGCGCCGCCCAATTAGATAATATTGTGCTGTCAAATGCAAGTAGTTTTGCATGCAATACCTATTGTGTTTTTGCTCATCAGCATGCTAGGTACTAACTGGTTTAAAGCGCAAATAAGCACGCGTATAGTAAATGTTGTACTGCATTTCTCAATACATTAGCCACAAAGGAAAAACAGCACATAATATAACCAGGACTATTGTGGCCTTCTTTCACGTATACAGCAGTCAGCCAGTACGTTCCACTCACAATAAAGATGTACCGCATTATTTTTATAATTGCATTTTCCGAGCACGTTACGCCCCGTACTTCATACTAATTTTAAAAATATCTCATAAACGCAAGCTCAATCATTTTCCTGATGCACGTCTCATGCATGTGACTAGCTGTTCTGCATAAAACTTTAAAATACCCTCGCATAAATATGTAATTCCATTAATATATAATTTACGGACCTTCCTGATTTCTTTTAAATTGTTAATGAGAGATCACAGGTTTGGAGCATCACATCTGCTGTAATGTGTGTAACCAGCTGCTAGGCGAGTGTTAGAAGGGTGATGATGCGGTATGCTCGATTTTGTAAGTTATAATTAGGATCTCTGCTCCGCTGCATGCATTTGTTGTAAAACTCTCCGGCTGACTGGCTTGCGCGGCTAAAAAATAAAACCATCATGAAACCCCTGTAGCGTCTCAAAAAACTAAAAGTGCGTATAGGGAAGCAGCAAGGCTAATGCAGTACTGTGGTACGTGCTGCACACTTGTCCGTGTGTTATGGTAGTCCGTCGTTTTTTGTTGTATGCACGTTGCCTCCGGTCATTATCATCATCGTCGTCGTCATCACGAACAGCCTTGATCAATAACACTGCTAGATGAAGGGCTCCCTAATCCGCCACCATCTCACCATTCCAGTGCATGACAATTATTTTTGGGAACGTGTTTTACTGTTTAACGATTGTGTAACACGTGAAATGTTAAATAGGAAAGCGATAATCCGAAGACACAATATTTAATATGATGCTGTTACACGCACTCATACCAGCGGACGCCTAA
Source organism: Mordacia mordax (assembly GCA_036362905.1). NCBI lineage: Eukaryota > Metazoa > Chordata > Hyperoartia > Petromyzontiformes > Petromyzontidae > Mordacia > Mordacia mordax. Next base: position 1,446,713 of record JAZEWT010000002.1, read on the forward strand.
ATCCGCTGCTTAAAGTCCATATTAATACCGCAATGTATCCTGCACCGAGAATTTATCTTGAAATGAGATGCTGTCATTTGCCTAAACCCCCGGTAAGGTTTAAAGCGCAGTTCAGTCGATATTGAAACTGAACGAGGTAATGGAATAACTGACTCTGCCCCACTCACCACCACACAAGCCCTCTGCTGCACGCAAAACTGGATTAGCAATTACAGAAGCGTGTGGTTCAGCCGAGGTTCCTCCTGCTCGAGTCTCACCCTCTATAGCCTGGGTGTCAAGTGCCTAGGCACGTCACTTTCTATGCATTATTACTCTGGGTCATGACCCATTGTAGTGACCCCGGCATTCCCCACTATAGGAGGGGGGGGGGGGTTTCATTAAGGCTTTCCAACGAAGGTTGAAAGCGTTAATGCATTTGCACCCTCCATCTGTCGGTCGGTCAGTCTTGTCTGCTTGCAGCAGACGGGGTCACAATAACTCTCGTGGAGATGACATAATAGAAGCGATTTTTTTTGTTTAAATATAGAGTCGTAATGCTCGTCGGGACATACCCTCTATAAAACCTCTGCCACCATCGCCTGTACTACGCTGCACTGCATTAAGTTGTGGTCAACAAAAGTCCATGGTTGACAGGGTGTGGGAAGGCGATCATCCAGCAGTAGATTGACAAAGAGATAATCAACAATAATAATTGCATTTATAGAGCGCTTTTCACCCGAGGGTCACAAAGCACTGCACAGAGCTGCGGAGAGAACGGCACGTCAACAACAATGACAGAGAATGGAAAATCAGCAACAACAACGTTTTTTTGTGGGGTAGGATAAAAATGCATAGTTTGATGTACACTTGCAAATTAAACTGGGCATACCAAAAGCATATGACGGACGATATCGAAATACAACCATCTATATTCTGGATGAAGGTACGGGGTACAGATATCACTCCCCATGGGAATAAAGTGTGAGTTCCCTGCATGATGAAGCTCAAAGCAGTTTGAGCGAAACGTCATATCTTGTATAATGCGGTCATGACAAGTCTTAAGCCACCAGAGACCTTTATTGGTCAAACTGTGTTCAATATATCGGCACGTATAAATAATATTACTGGGCAGTGGTACTGTACGGGACAATTGTGGAATGAAACTTTTACATTTACATGGGTTGGAGTGTTTCCTCCTGGCATGTGCGGGTTTTCTTCAGGTGCTCCGGTTTCCTACGTATTTATTCATATACAAAAAACCGCAATTGTTGGCACGGGCTTATCGTTTGGCTGCCTTCCGATCTGTCTGTGATTCCTTGCACCTCTGAATCATTCTCTCCCTTAGAGAGTGAATGCCGTGCACATTATGAGCTGAAATTAACATTGTATGTTTGTAAGCATGATAATCGTGCTGGGTGGTAAATGTTTATTGACAACATTTTGGCATAAAACTCTCAGGTGACTAAATCCAAATACAAGAATTATTGGCTACACACATCTACATTTGTAGGCTCATTGATAAATCACGGAGTAGATGATAATGATTGCACTTCTAGAGCACTTTTCACGCGAGAGTCACAAAGCGCTGCACAAAGTTATAGAGAGAACGGTATGTAAGCAACAACAACGACATATGAACGGCATATCAACATTGTTTTTTTGTTACAAATCTGAGCTGTGGATTTAACGATATGTCAGCAACAACATCAGAACAGTTCAACTGAAAGTCAAATAATGGCTATAATTTAGAGAGGGAAATAAAATAAGAGATAAAAAATAATTGTTAAACAAACGAAGGAAGGAATAAGTGTTCCTGAGCAGGCGTAGGTCAGCAGTGAGCAATCATCCCAGTACAATAACAGTGAGCCACATCAACAAGTCCCTAGCCAGAGGACTTTAAGCGTTACAGAACAAGTGAGTTTTGAGACGAGATTTGAAGAAGCCCAGCGACTCGACTGACCGTATCTCCAATGTAAGGGCATTCCAGAGTCTTGCAGCAGCGACGAGAAGGTCTGTCACCCATCGAATAGGGGTGCGATCTGGGCACAAGCAGCAAGCCTGTATTGGAGGATCGAAGTTGTGTTGAGGAGGGTGCCAGAAGTAGGTCACGGATGCATGTCGGAGCGGTGCCAATGAGAGCCTTGTAGGTGAGGAGGATAATAATAATATTTTTTATCTTGAATACAATCCTATATTTAACCGGTCGCCAGTGGAGAGACACCAGCACTATCAATATGTGATCGTGGATGGGTGTGCGAGTGAGAAGACTCCAGCAGCCGTATTCTGATCAGGCAGGCAGGGGTGCCAGGGAGCAGTGCATTGCAGTAATCGATTCGTGAAGAGATGAAGATGTGTATTAGCTTCTCAGCATCAAAGGGTGACAGGATGTTACGCAGTCTGACTGTGTTTCTGAGATGTAAATAGGCTACCTTTGTCAACTTGTTGATGTGTGTCTCGAAGCTGAGTGAGGAATCAAAAACCACTCTTAGACTCCAGACTTCCTTAGCAACTTCAATGGTCTGGTCGTCAAGCATCAATTGGATAGGTTCAGCTTTAGACAATTAGTGCGGTGTTCTGACAAGCAAAACTTCTGTTTTGTTACCATTTAGTTTTAGGAAATTTGAATTGAGCCAGGCCTTCACAATTGACAGTAAGGACGATAATGGGCGTCTCTTACCCATAATGCAATGTGCCAGCAATATTTTATTATTGTACTTTTTACATGTCTTTCAATGAAGTACTTGACTATTAGTCAATATCTACTACAGTAATAGGTAAATATTCAAATCAATGTAATACTACTCATCAGGAACATTGTAAGTAATTAATTATTTGCATATCCCATGGTGTAAAATGCAGTTTCCAACCATCATTCACTCTATATCTTGGGCCTATTTGATTTGAATAAGGGCCATTGCATCTATTATGGGTCTTTTCAACGCAGCATTTCGATTTTTTTTTACTTAAGTCACAATTCAACTTTACTCGCCTGAGTTGCTGTGGACTGAGTTGTTATAGGTGAAAAAGTTGTAATGTACAATGACAGCATGGGGTGAGTGGTTAATTGGTCAGGGCAAATAGGTGGGAGATATATCTTACGCACTGCATTCCCTGTGACTTTGAAACAGTGCGAGGAATATCATCAAGATGGTCGGAGCACAGCTGGCAACATCAGGATAAGTGCACTTACCAAGAGGGTTAAAAGAGCAGAATAAGTTAGT
>JAZEWT010000002.1:1455468-1466664 GCA_036362905.1 Mordacia mordax
CCCCCAACAGTGCCACGTTCCCCCCAACACGTGCCGCGTTCCCCCCAACACGTGCCGCGTTCATCCCAACACGTGCCGCGTTCCCCACAACACGTGCCGCGTTCCACAACACGTTCCGCGTTCCAACACGTTCCACGTTCCCCCCAACACGTTCCGCGTTCCTCCCAACACGTGCCGCGTTCCCCCCAGCACGTGCCGCGTTCCCACAACACGTGCCCCTATTTGATTTTACCCCCTCGCCTCCTTTACCTGCCACCCCATTTACCCCCAAAATCACTGCTATCTTTGAGTTATCTTCGGCCCACTTAGTGTCAACATTTTGGCCCAGATGCATTTGCATAAATGGATTGTTCTTTTTGACAGGTTGGATCTGCTGCCGGGCGGCGCGGTGGCCCAGTGGTTAGCGCTGTCGCCTCACAGCAAGAAGGTCCCGGGTTCGAATCTCTCGGCTCGGGTGCCTTTCTGTGTGGAGTTTGAATGCTCTCCCCGTGTCCGCGTGGGTTTTCGCCGGGCACTCCGGTTTCCTCCCACAGTCCAAAAAGCATGCTGCTACATAGGTTGATTGGCTCGCAGGCTAAATTGCCCCGCAGTGCCCGGCGATGGACTGGCGTCCCATCGTCGGTATATCCTTGCCTTGCGCCCTGTGTCTGCCGGGATAGGCTCCGGCTTCACCGTGACCCTGTATAGGACTAAGCAGTTTCAGACAATGAGATGAGATGAGATCTGCTGCCTCCTTTTGCTCTGCTGTATAACTTACCTTTACTCCAAGTGTCATTATTGGACTGTTCATCTCCTTTGCCCAGTACTATTTTATCACGGTGGCATTTTGTTTGTACACCAGTTCTGACAGTGGTATGGAGATGAGTTATTCGAAGAGTGATGGAGAGTAGTGTGGAGATGCGTTGTTCTGTTTCCCCAGTTGATGGAGTGTTTTAGCAAAAATAGTTGAATTTTGATCGTGTTGGCGATGTACATTTGGAAATGTATTTGCGTCGGAATTGGATTCCTGTGGGTTTATTTTCAATGTTTGTTGTATAGGGATAAAATTGGGATTTGTGTTGTTCTTTGAAGTCCTCTGGCTGTGCTGTTGATGCTGCTCACTGCTGTGTGCTTGGAATATGGCTCGCTGTCGACATGTGCCTGCTCAGGAACACTTATTCCTTCCTTTATTTGTTTAACAATTGTTTACCTCTTATTTTACGCCCTGCATTCATTTATCGTCATTATTTTACTTCAGTTGATCTACTCTGATGTTGTTGTTGACATGTCGTTGTCTCCACAGTGCCGTGCCGTGCATCGTGACCCTCGGGTGAAACGTGCAAATATATTATTATTGTGCCGTGCATATTCGAGTGCCACTCTCATGATTTCCGTTGGGGCTTCTTCTTTGTAACAAGTTGGTGTTGTGAATTTGCTTTTTGTGTGTGTAATCTTAATTGCTGCTGATTATTTTTACGTGCATGGTCATTAAGAGTTAATTTTTTTTCAGAGATTATTGCCGTAACTTTATCTGCCTGTGATTTGTATGCGTTGTTGCGTCGCTCATTTTCCGAAGTGTGTTGTGTCGCAGGTGTCCTGCATCTAGAGCTTGCAAGCTCACCCGAGTGCTTTTTATCATGTAATCATCTAGCCCCTCCCCCTTTCCTGTAGCCCCCCCCCCCCTTACGTCCCATTCATTTCTCCTGAGCGCCTTTCCCTTTAGACGCCGCCCCCTCAATGTAAAGCCACGCCTCCTTTCTATTAATGCTCTTCCCCTTAGCCTGGGTAAGTGTTTTTAAAGGCAGTAGTGGGTGCCGCATCTGTGGGTTTTTTTTTTTACCCCCAAGGGACTTGCGACTCTGGACTAAAGCCAAGTGGATGTGAGCGAGAAACGGCATGGGTGGGTTATGGTAGGTGTGCGTTTTCAGTAGGAGTCGTGATGGGTCGGGTCAGTGGGTAGAGGTGGGGTAGCTTCACATTCAATGCATGCATGCAAAAAAAACGTGTTGTAAAGACTCATACTAGGCTCTTCTTTTTCACAGATTTCTTTCACAGTTAAGAGGATTTATGCGGCACATTTTTCAGGTTTTTTTTCTTTTTTCCCCGGTTATTCACGTATCACCGTGGATAGCTGTGCTGGTATAACTGAAACCTACCACATGGCTTTGTGAATGGACACGTGACACCGGTGTAATGCGCATGACACTTGTCTTTTGTCTCAGATGTGTGAGAGCGACGTAGCTGGGAGTAATTGTTCCGGACTCGATGCCACCGCCACAAGCAACTCCAGCAGCAGCGCTGGCTGGGCACCTACTGGCGATGGAGGAATAGAGTTCCAGATGATGCAGCCTCCCGCAAAGGACATAACCGCGTGCCGTATTGCCGGATCAACACCATGTCCACAGCCCATATCAAGATTGGACCCACTGCTATGTCTGTACGAGATGGCTGGGAGCCATTTGAGGCAAATAGAAAATTCAATGCATGAGAAGACATCACCTTCCAATGTAGATTACACCTTGTTGAAAGACGTGAAGAAATCAAACACGTTGTGTCAGATGGTTAAGACACTCAGTGATGAAGTCAGTATTCTCATTCAACCTGTATTGAATGCTGATTCAAAGTACAAATGTGGAATTTGCAAAATAGGTTTCAAAAGGGCAAAAGAGCTGAAATGCCATTGCCAGGTTTATCACACACCTGAGCAGTGCACATTTTGCAAATTCACATCCATAACCACGTATGAAATGAAAGCACACATTCAGAGATTCCACAGGTCACTTGTGCCTGTCTCAACACCACCTAAACCTGATGGAGCTCTGAGGCCAAGAACAGCCATCTCCTGTGAAGTCTGTGGGAAAACATTTCAACAGCTGTGGTACCTTAAATCCCACATGAGAACTCACAAGGTCACCTATGACTATAACTGCAACATTTGCTCTCGAAGCTTTAAGGAGCCCTGGACACTGAGAATGCATATGAAGACTCACAGAAGAAAATCCATGTCAAGGGCTGTACCTCCAAAAGGTAATCCTGCCATGTTAAAGGATGGCAGGCCTGCCAGCCCATTGTTGAAATCACCAAAAGACAACAGCCCTGCCAGCACAGTATTAAATCCACCATTGCCCTATGCAATGTGCTTACTGTGTGGATTTTTGTGTCCTATTGAAATTCTTAAAACCCATGAAAGTCTTCACACGCAATTCTTGGACAGATCGCATCATGAAAATTATTACACGTTCGCAGCACATAGCGGTGGTGGGACAAACGACGTAAAGCTCAATTTTCATAAATGCTTAGGCCTAGTTCCACATCAAGACGCTGTTTCGACAATGATTAAGAGCACTCCATCCTCTGCTCTGGATCCTATTACAAGCATGAAAGTTCTGATATCTTGGCAGCAAAGGAATAAAAAGAGACTCAAACTCAGGTCCAAGACACAGTCCACGGACTTGGATGAAGACAAACCCACACATTTATCGGAGATCGAAATTAAAAATACCTGCTCCAAAACTAAGCCAATTGTGCAATGTCAAGCTGTGGAGGAGGCATTGTCAGAGTCTTGTGAGTCACCGCAAATTATTGACATTACAGAAAAATCAAAAGGTAAGAGGAAAAACAAAGGCTTGGATTCCTCATCACTGACAGTGGCTCAAAGTAGTGACACGAAAAAGAAGAAGGGAGATAAAGGTGAAAATCAAGGCGCTTGTTTTGTGGATGTGACTGAGAAAACCCATCAGGGCAACAATGAAAGTCAAGTTGGTACAGTGGGTGATGCATGTGCAGATGCTATTGAAAAGGCCATTAATGCTGTGGTTACACAAGATGCCTCAAAGGTAGATGTCAGCCTGTGGGAACAGCGCGGTGGCGGCGCATCCAATGAATGTCTGCGACCCAAAGAGCACCCAGACTGCGGAGAGGTTTTCACGACGTTCCGTCAAATAATACGTCACTCTCACGTGCACAACAAAGACAAGAAGCGCCACGTCGGCGTGCATGGCGATCTTAACCATTCACCTGGCAGCCCGGAGACTACAGCGAAATTTAAAGTGCCTGCCACGTCAGCCGAAGTCACGGAGACACTGGGAGTTGTGAAGAGTTTCTCTCAAGAAGGTGTGCGCTGTTCCGTTGTATTATTGTGAAATATCAAGCTAAGTTACCTCTCATGTGGCGTAATACCGTTTAACATGTCATGACATATAACCATACCAACTTCTATTTATTCTAGTATAAAAAATACGACTTGTTAAAAATTATGGGCATTATTTAATCTGTTGTTGCGTTACTCTTAAGGCTCTCCTATGAATATGATTTGATAACCTGTGCAATTGTATGCGTTTCATCAGCACAGATAAAGGATAAACACATTTGTGTGTTTTTTCAAATATTTAAAAATTGCCCCAACGTGCCATGATAAAGATTTGCATCTAAATATTGAATGTAAATAATGTTATTTGCCAGAGTGAAAAGTAATGTTTTAATCATACATTCTTTTCTCTTGGTCCAATGAAAATGAAATAGCGTTCAAGTATGAATTGTAAAATGTCAATGTGTTAATTTTCTGTTTATTTTTTTTTACAGCTCAAAAGTCAGCAACTCCAGAGGCAGCCAATGTGCAAACCGTTCAGGTTAAACCCGTGCAAATGATCACATTGACTCTCCCAAGCATTGCTGTGGCACCACAGCAATTGGACGTCCACGCAAAAGATAATGTCAACTCTTGTTGGTCCAATATGACTTCTGTACCCCTGGGCAATTATTTGATGTTTGACACTAATAGTTCAACCTTGTTTGTTGCCAAAAGTGCCTTGCTGCAGGTTCATCCTTCAGGTCAGACAAAGGCCAATGGACCACAGGGCTGTTTAACATCTTTCAACAGAACCACAGGGGAATTGAGCCAAATGAGTTTAACGAGTAATGAGCAGTCTGGGTTTTACTGCATGTCCGATAGTCGCTCGGATCAATGCGTGACCACTTGGAGAACAGATGCTGCCAAATCTGCTGATGCTACAAAGAGCAATATAGCGGAACATGACCAACTTGAACCTCTGGATTTGTCCGTTAAGTCCTTGCTGCAACGCGCGAGTCCACTGCTTGAACAAAGGAAGCCCGCAGTTGTGCGAACACATGAATGTCAGCGCTCCCAATCTGAATCTCATATGTCAAGCAGACCCTCCTGTATTACTCCAAAGAACGAGAGCTCAGATTGCACACAAGAAACAAAACAAACGACGTCCAATAATGTTTCTAGCAAATACAGTGAATTACACCAGCCATTCTTCACACACACAGGTCACTGCAGCAAAGAGACTGAGATTCCTTTGTATTATACGGACCCCAAACACATCCAACATTGTCCAGTGGATCTCTCAATAAATGCTCAATCATATGCTGCAAACTGTAGACACAGCAAAACATGTGAAGCAGCATCAAGCTCCTTGCAGACTTCTGCGAGTCTTCATGAAATTAATCTTTTAAACACAGAAATGGTATTTCAGATAGAAGACAAAGATTTTAAAAATGACCTTGTGCAGCAGATTGATTTTCAGCAAGCTCTGGAAGTCGACAAAAATGACTCAGGAATATATTTGGAAGTAAAGCAAACAGACCAGATCAGATTGGAAAACCCAGTTGAATGTAATGCCAACATGTTACTGCCTGCTCATGTTTTGCCAACCACTCAAATAAACATTAAGCAAGAGCCAACAGAAAATGTCGACACTTCACTGCAAGTACTCCGAGATGTCTGGAAGAGCCTGGAGTTGAGTATTGAGGACACAGGTCGTAAGTCCTTTACTGCAAGTGATTCTGACGAAAATGCTACCGCGTCACTGCCATGCAAAACGGTATGCGGGCCTTTTGACTCTCTTGTTGGAGATGTGAAAGATATCTCGGACGACAGTAGGCGCTGGAGCAACAGCAGCATAAGCAGTCCCAACAGCAGCGGCCGCAATCCGGACGTGGAGAGGTTGGACTGCGCTGTTGCAAGAGGCTGGCGCTGCATGGAGCAGAGCCCCAAGACGTATAAACCAAATTTGCCAAATCTGAGTACGTCGGACGGAGTGTGCCAATAATTATATTTATATATAGATGTTACCTGCATGTAATGGATAATTTCACAAAATACGTGACCATTGTGCTTGTGCATACAATAGGTGGCTGAGTGATTCAGGGGTTAAGATAATGGATGTGGCACTGCATTAGTCCTGGGTTAAACTCTGGGTTTGAGCCACCAGGCTATGATTAAACCTGCTTCTCATTGACGGTCCCAGCGTGGTTACCAATCAATGACCGCGTAGAGAAAAAAAAAATCTAATTCCGCTGTGCACTTGCTATCGTTACGTTCCAGAAAACATGTTATAGTTTGCGGTATGCGGGAAAGTGCAATGCCCCCTAGTGACAACAAATGAAGGACTTCCGAAGCAGTGCTATGATAGCTCCTTCCACGAGTGCTTCACGGCATGGCTTCCTCGTCTCACGACATGATGCTGAGAGAGTTGAGAGAACTCTTGTTTTAGCCAAATTCAAACACCTGCTGTTGTAATAAAGTGACGTGGCAACAGAGCCTATCCATCTGTAAATGTAACGCCTTCGTGATGGATGACCTTTATTGTATAATAAGGCTTGCGCTAAAACTAAGCACACAAATTATTAATGCGGCGCAACCCTTCTGCCTTTGCTGTTGTTTCTAGGAATCAGGTGGGCCAAACCAAAGCCAAAGAGGCACATATGCGGAGACTGTGGCATGGCCTTCATCCAAGCCCGGCAGCTGCGGCGGCATTTCTGCAGCCGCTCAGGTCAGCCCGCGCGCGCGCCGCGAACGAACGCCGGCGTGGCGGTCGTTCGTAATTGTCTTGTTTTGTTTTCACGAGAGCGTGCTAAGGGTAACGTGTCCTGTACGTGTTTCAGAGTCACGACTAAACGATGACACGGTAACACATTCCATCATTTTTGTTGAAAGCAGCTTACACCCCGCTAGAGAGTTAGAAGGCAGCGAACCGAAACGGTACCCTTTGTAGCTCGTGAAAATGATGTTAATTATACTTGACTCTGCAGCACCTTGAACAATCCTATAGCTGATACTTCTATCCCATAAAACTGGGTCTCCTCACAATGTGGACTTTGAAGCTGAATTGAGGTATTCGGAATCAAGATATGTAGTTTATGAGTGACGTTGTTTATATTATGGGTGGCACGGTGGCCAAGTGGGTAGCGCTGTTGCCTCACAGCAAGAAGGTCACGGGTTCGAATCTCGGCTCGGGTGCCTTTCTGTGCGGAGTTTGCATGTTCTCTCCCCGTGTCCGCGTGGATTTTCGCCGGGCACTCCGGTTTCCTCCCACAGTCCAAAAAACATGCTGCTGCATAGGTTAATTGGCTCACAGACTAAATTGCCCTCAGTGCCCGGCGACGGACTGGCGTCCCATCGTGGGTATTTCCCTGCCTTGCGGCCTGTGTCTGCCGAGATGGGCTCTAGCTAACCGCGACCCTGTACAGGATTAAGCGGTTCTGACAATGAGATGAGTTATGTGTATTATTGAATACATCTTGTTAAGACTAACGATACATTTTTAAAGGTTCTTGGATTAAACGCAGTCATTACATGCACATAGCATAGGGGGGCGCAGTCGTTTGGGCATCGAACTTTACACTGGGATACCCGAGTTTGATTGCAACCCAACAACTATCATTGGTAGCGAGTGAAAATCCTGTCCTTCAACCTGTGCTGAGGATTTGGAGAGCTGTGGTCAAACAACCCTTGCACCTAACACTGCGTGGGATGTCTATCAGCAGTGGATGGGACAGAGGGCTCCACATTATTATTTTATGAAATGTACATACACCTCTTTATTACATGTTAAAATATTAAGTCCGGTGGAATTTGTTCAACTTATATTTTATCCCCACTGGCCATTAATCTTTGTTTGACTTATCTGTAATTTTATCTAACCAAATATCTGTCTGCAATGTCTACCAGTCCACCTGTCAGTAGTATTTATATGTCGTCCTAGCTGTTAATGTAATCTGTGTAAAATTGTGTCCGCAAAACAATGGAGACGCAACATGCAGTTTACACAGTGGTCCTTTGTGATGGCACAGGGTCACATATTTTTCGTTGATATAGTAGACAGTCTTGGCTTTTCAGAATGCCTCGCACAAACATGGCAAGGAACACAACACGTAGCGTATGTGAGGATGGATGGCTTATCACTCGTCGTCGTACATTGACGGTTGCTATAGTGATCTACAGCGGTGTAATTAAACGGCGTGAGAGTGTAGTGCCTTTAATTAAAAAAAAAATTAAGTCTCTGGTCGAAAAGTTGGACATTCAGGAAAACTGGTTGAGCTCTACACTGAATTAACACCTTTACTGTCAGGAATTGTTTAAACTTTTTTTTTGTTTCTTTGTGCCACAAGAAGTTTCTAACCATTAACTTGTAAATTAACATCTCTATTCAATTCAGTGAGCAGAGTGGACTTTTACCAATGTTTGTAACACGCCTAACCAAATTTACTTGCATGCTGAATTAGTGTCTTTCTCCAGGGACCGTCAAAAATGGGAGTCACTTGATTATGTTTTTGGCAGGTAAATTGACATCATACAAATCCCACATTTTCCAACGGTTTTCCTTTATAACCCACCGTAGACTGGTAAATGCCATATGTTTACAAATCACGCATTATTGTTTGAAGTGCAAAAGGTATCTCTCGAGCCTATTTATAATTTTGCAGAGTAAATTTCAGGGGCAGGATGACGTGGATTTATATCGACAGTGGTATCATTATACAAAGCTTTAGAAAAGAAGGTCACTCACATCAGATATGACTTGTTTATGAATACCATCAGCCTAACATACTTCTGAGCTAACACTATCGTTGACCAATCTACTGTATGTGCATAAACAAGAATTCCATTTTGTTAACACTTCCCTTCCTTTTTTTTCTGAGAATTGTGTGTGTGTGTGTTTCCATGTGTAGGATGTTACCACAGCCGCCCCTGTCTTGTTTCTTTAGCACAGTACATTGCTAAGCACTTGCTTTTATAATGCACGCACGGCATGGCTGTGCAGGAGCCGCGTTAGCGGTGGGTATGCATTACTCTACTTAAAATACAACGGGTGTGCGCGGGTGTGCGCGTGCGATTGTTTGCCCTCTCGCTGTGGACGATCAGTAACTTGACATTGAAACAGAAGGTTTATTTCGTGTGTAACACGAGCAACCCTATCGCTAACCCTGCCTTACTTATAAAGTTCTGCCCCATTTAGATTAAATTGAAATTTAAATTGAAAATGCCTCATGTAAAATGGGGGTGAGGCCCCCTGCACCCCGGTATTTGTAATGTAAGCGGTCGGGTGCACAGAATGATCCTGATCACTTTGGCAACAATAATAAGGTAGTTGCACGGGAAGAGCAAATCACACTGCATTGAATATCATTCTTTTAAGAAGAAAGGCATTACGTTGGTGCAAAAACTACGAAATTGAATTTTTAGCACGGATTAACTTTCACCTGCTAAGCTTCGACATTATTTTTGGCACCTGAACACCAAACAGGCTTTACGCTGCCTGCGCGTCTCGACGGAAACGGGATTGAACTATTTAATGCAGATGCTGACACGAGACATACGCTTATAATGCAGCGTCGCTGGGCGCGTTTGCGCCCAGATACAAATTGCCGGATGTGGGAAACGCTTTAAAAAAAAAAATGTAGCCGCACTCGCCGCAGCCGCCGCCGCCGCCGCCGCCGCACCGCCGGACAGGTTAGGGCCGTGCATCTTACCAATCGGCAGGGACGTGAGAGCTTGAAAGTGCTGTCTCGGCCCCGCTGCTTAGCAGCAGCGGGGCTGGCACCCGCGCGCGTCATGTGACCGCTTCCAGGGCGCCTCCTGTCCCCCCAGAGTCAGGTCGCGCTGCCTGCTATCTGGCTACGTGGCAGTCACTGGCTGTAAGAGAGATTGATTGCTCCTCCCCTACTCGTGTCTGCTGTAATTGTGAAATATTACTTACATTAGTGCATTGTTGTTGATAAATGAAACTTATTTTCCCTGAGTCACCCATTATTCCTTGCCGAAATTTCATGCCTCTCCGTGTAAGATAAATCATCCGTGGGCTAGATAAATATCCGTTGCAATGAAAGAGAGTGGTAGGGATCAGCGCTGGGTGTTTATGGAGAGATGAGCGGCAAGAGAGAGGGGCCGGCTACTTGAATGCTGCCGTAAGGCATTTTTGTAGCCCCAAGTCAGCTGTTTCGGGTGACTAGGCACATAATTACAGCAAATTAATAGTTAAAATGTGCACAAGCAGTAAACTCAATATTGATGGCCTTAGAAATGTACAGCCTGATCCAGAGTGAATCCGTTTTTGCAACGTGGCAAAACAAAATGTGAGCGTCTCGTTAAAAACCATGGACAACACTCTGTAATCATTGCTTACATTTTATTTAACCATATATTTATAACATTTCACGCATTAAGATGAAGAATACTCCATCGTACAGCATTCACTTAAGGGACAACTTTTTACACGCCAGGAATATATTACTTTTAATATAAAGTGTGCGTCATGCGGCCACATCATAGGCACGCGGTGGCCTTCCGTGGAATGATATAGCCGGGGGATCTTTAACGTCACCACGCTGACGAGTCTAATTCCCACGACAGGGTTGCATTACAGTACTCGAATGTGGTTCGCAACATGGGAGCAAGAGGCATCATGGACTATGTAAATGATACCGCAATGTTCCGCACAGTTCAAGAGACATCTTGCCGTCATCTGCAGTGACATTGAACCATGAAAGTAAAGACTCAAAATAATGCTGGATGCAGTAGAGTCGTTTAAGCGGCTGGCAGTCCTGGGGCAGAGAGACAAGTGGCACATACCAGCGTAACCAAACCCACCCCGCATCCTCCTCCCCAGCTTCCATAAGTTCCAACTCACGTGTTATACTTTAATGGTGATGGAGTGTGCAGTGGCAGGAATAACATTTTTAATCTGTGCAGATGCGGCTTACAGTGGCTTATGTCTGTAATGTTTTTGGATTGGACAGGTACCAAGTTAAACCCAGGAGTCGGTCTCTAAACACACGCGTGTGCGCGCCCACACGCGCGCACACGTGCCCGCACGCACGCACACCCACAGGGCTTTCTTTTGCAAACGCTCCTCCATCCTTCTCTCCCCCCCCAACTCTTAATACAACAGAGCATCCTCCTCCAAAGCCCAC
>JAZEWT010000002.1:1467569-1481552 GCA_036362905.1 Mordacia mordax
GCCACGAAGCAAGTTGCAAAGTTCCCCCCCCGCACGTATCTCGCAGGCACAGCCCAACTTGAAAAGTTTGGGCCACTCAGGACACCACAACCATGGGAAAAAAATATGCTTTAATATCGTTCCTTTTTGTATCTCGGAATCTGTATCTCGACAAATGTAAGGTGACAGGTTGTGTAAAGGTGCAGCCCTGCAGTTGCTTGCCTCCCTTCTGCCAGGCAAAAGGCTCTCTAGACAGCCCGATTAGATGGTATTGGGCCTACTCTTCCACACTGGCCAGACTTCTCAGAAGAGGTGAGAGTCCCAGGCTTTGTCTGAAGACACTTGACCTGCTGATTGGCTAACTGGTTTATACATTTATACTGGTGGGTGAAAAGAGGTGGAGAGGGGGGGGAAATGTAAGAATCGTTTCCATTTCACGTGCCCTGAGGGGAGATCAAAGTGGAGGCCTGTGGATTGCAAGTCTAGTGTCATAATTGGTGTACATTGGTAGAATAATGTTAAAGGGTGGCAGCGTGGTGCAGGTGGACACATCTTGGCCTCACAGAAAGTCAGTCCTGCCCGAGCCAGTTCGATTCCTGCCTCAGGTGCCTTTGTGGAGTTTGTGTGTTCGCCCCTATTCTGCGTGGGTTTCCTCCAGGTTCTCCAGTTTCCACCCACAACAACAACAAAAACACTCCTGAATTAATTGGCCGATAAGGTCATGATATACATGAAGCAGTGTCCGGCAGGTTGGCGTCAGCTGACTGCCTGGCTGACTTCCAGCCTCCCTCCTTTCCTCGCACCTCTCTATCCATATCTTGTCCAAGAGCAAGCGTGGAATGTGGGGCACGGTGTCAGTTGTATTGCTATCACTAAACAAATGGTGTTCATCAATGAAATCCATTTTTGTGGATTTCACAAAAAATGGAGCGGTACGGGCCATCCGATCTGTCCGCCCAGTTTTTTGGCGCGGGTGCCTGATGATGCTGAACGTAGTTGTCAGCGAAACGTCGTATACATCTTTTATAAAATATTGTGGGGTCGCTTTTCAACACACCGGTGTGCTGATGAGCTAGTAAAGGAATTGGCGCGATTTCTGTTCACGTGACAACTCCTTACTGATTGGCCGTGTCGGGTGGTGGAGAGTTAAACGACACTATTTTATAAAAAAAAAACTTTACGTGACCTGACCCGAAAATGGATTTCATTGATAATATTGGTCACGAAAGCCTTCGAATTAAGTGGTGTTCACTTGGCTTCATGAAGCAGCGTACGAACGAACCTACATTTTTTTAAGCTCCTCCGACCCCCTGGGACTTGGATTCGAATGTAGTCTGATTAACTGGCAGATTCACTCCCTTCACCTCACCACGCCCTCACCTCTTTCACTCTTGATATACGCGCAATGCATTTTGCAAATTGAAACCCTCATCGAAATTTCCTTGCCGTATCCAGTTGCGTGTGCCTTCAGAGATGTCGTGCGGTTTTTCTTTCTTTCTGTGAGCTTGATTCCAATGAAACGAGTGTGATATAAAATAGATTTGACTTAAATAATATTTTAACGTCGCTATACTAAAGATTGATTTACCATGAGACAATTGCTCTTCCTACCACTGCATTATACAGGCTTTGGAATATGAGTTACAATTACGTGATGAATGAAGGCAAAGCATGGGCGGCCGAATGGAGCAGTGTTCGGTGATGAGTTACACTGGGGCAGACAACTCGTGCATTTGTGCTCGTGACTGGATGAAATGTTCCAAAATGGGAAGAAAAAAAATGTGCAATTGACGAAATAGCATTAAAGTAATATTACATACAATGGATGCTGGAAGCTGCTCGTGGTCTGAGCACCAAGATGGCCATTCAGGAGAAGGCCACATTTTTAGGGCAAGCTTGTCGAGTGTCACTCGTATCACCGCGTGGTCACACTGTGCCGGGTAGCGCAGTGGCTCGCGCACTAGACCACGAAACTGGCGACCAAGAGTTGGATTCCTGGTCATGTCTGAATTCGGTGGCAAGTGAAAGCTGAAACGGTCCTTGAGTACCCACTCATTCACCAACCCGCATCGATCAATGTGGTGAAGTATGTCCAAGCCACATCTATGTCTAACACCTGGTGGGTAGGCCTTCATCCTGCGGTGGATTTGCAAAAGATAGAAATTACACTGTGCTCTGTCTACTCCTTGACTTAAGCATTCATTTACTTTCATTAGCGGTATTAGTGTGGTAAACATTAAGCTTTGTTCATCTACGATAGGGATAAATCACTTATTGATGGAAAAGTGTACCTAGCAGCAAACTGTGTTTCTGTAGCTTATAATCTAAACTAATGAGTGTTATTTTGTTTCAACAAGTGGGTCAGTTCTGAGAATATGTTCTTGAATGTATGGACCAACTGATTGCATCACTCTAATTTCTTTTCAGTGTACAAATTCATAACGTCATGCACATGTACTCAGATTACATTTAATTAGTACATTATTAATTGCCTATGTTAGAATTATCTGGCTCGACAACGTAAAACAATATAAAACATCAACCATAATGACAAAGAAGTGTATAATGATGGGGCCTCAAAGTAATCCCAGTATCATTGTTCCGCTGATGTTTTTCAGAAAATTATTACGGTGCTTTTCTGCCGTTGCTGACCATTTGGCATTTGGGCTTTTGGGTCGGTGGTCAGCAGCCATGATTAACATAACATCCCATATACACGGTGAAAATATAGGGGGATTGGAGGCACTTCAAAAATGTAAATTATTGACGAATGATAAGTGGGAAATGAATGACAGAGTGGTGTTTGATGATTGCTTCGGAAAGCTGCTCTCTCGAGATAGCCGCGTCGATCGCTCCCTCTCCTCGCGACGTTTCGCCTCCTCGCACGTTAGAGGCATCCTCAGGCGTTTCGCCGCGTGACGAGGCGAAACGTCGTGAGGAGAGGAGAGAGGGAGCAATCGACGCGGCTGTCCCGAGAGAGAGCATCTTTTCGAAGCAATCATCATGCATCGAGCCGTGAAAAACCTACATCATTAGAATGGTGTTTGTGGGCTCACTCGTGGACTTTGTATGTCGCAGCCCGGAAGTATTTTCTGCATGGTTACTGCTCTGTACGGAGAGACACAAGATACGAACCTGAAGGCGCGTTCTGAGGTTGTGCTGCCTCTCTCCCGTTACGTAAGACAGAGCTCTCGGACAACCCCGGCAAAAGAGCGTGGCTGGACACTGAAGCAGTGACCCCGGATTTGGAGTGCGTGCGATGCACACGTGAAAACTTTGCGTCGATCTCATCCTGAAAGCTGGGGCGCCCCCGAGTTTTGATAACTTCCAAGTGTGAAGCCTTTGTGTGTATAAATATTTACGTGATTGAAAGTAGTCAGATTTATTGGTTTTGAAAACGAATCTGTTACTGCGTTTTTTTCCTTTACAAATTATTAAAAAGTAATATGTTAATTGATAAATATGACATTTAAGAGTCATTTATTTTTCCGACAACTGCACAGTTGCACTTGTAGTGTTTAAGTGCAACGTTAATTTTCGGCTGTGTTTCTAATGCACTCACCTTTAAGGCACTGGACTTTCAAACAGTGATAATTTATTTATATTTGTGTAAGTAGCACTGTATTGTTGTTATTATTGCACGTGCACCGCGGGTGGATAAAACCGAGGCAGGGATTTATGGCGGAAGGTGTGGCGACCGTTTCACCTCTAGGTGGAGACTCTGTGCAAATGCACCCAGAAGGCAGCCCTAAAGGACTTCGGCTTCATGGCTGGGCAGAACGCACGGGAACGCCGCCTTACCCAGAGCGAAAATCCCAGAGGGTAGGGATTAGCCTTTTTACGGTCTGAAATTTGGATGGTTATTTTACATTTCAGAAGTCACAAAAGTGCAGGATATGCGTTGTCATTAAAAAGGCAACATTTTCTGGGAGAGGACCCCAACAACCTCCCCCCCCCCAACACACTTTAAATGCGGTCGCGGACCCGGTTGCGTACCCAGTGATTTTGTTTTTGTTCCATTCTACCCCTGGGCAGCAGTAACGACCGGCCTTGCTTTAAATATTGCCCGAGAAGGGCACCCGGTCCTTCTTCGTGGACACTTCAGATGGTGCAAATTTTACAGAGGCTCTACTGAATGTCTGCTGTCTTGTGTGAAGTATGCCAGCAGATTTTCCATTCTACCTGTACACACAATGTAACAACGCGTCCGGATTGGGTTCCACTGAGCTTGCTGCAATAGTTCACAGTTGTTTTACGGGTGACAAAATGCAACGTTTGCCATCCTGTAGAATGATTAAGTAGACTGTGCTGGCAAATCTCGCTACAATGCGGCAAATGTCCTCCCCAGCCGTGAAAGATTTCTAATTTAATGCTCTCGTTGTGTGCAGATTGTAGTAATGTTTTTTTTGGTTTGTTCCAGCATTAGCCACCATAGGATGCTTTGTGTGTACGAATTGTATCGTGGGAGCCCGTGGTGGTTTGGATAACACTGTATCGTTTCAGTACAGGAAATTAACCGTGTGGGTTTGTCACAGTGTTGATAAAGAATTCAAATGCATTAAGGGAACCGAACATTTCAAACGGCGCATTCCGTATGGCATAAGGCATCGCCTGGAATCTGCGTCTGCGCGCGTACGCCAGGTACGGCTTGTCAGTAAACACGTTGGGTTTTAAATTGACGGAACCCGAGGCTGCTGCCATAGTCTTCATTACGGACCCTGCAATGTAAGCATGCATCGTGCAAACCTCACGGCTGATTGATTCGAATCGCCACGGCGCTCAGGAGCAACAGGGTTTCTGTGGCGAGGAGATGTTTACGTAAGTTGTGGAAAGCGCGTAACCGTGCATGTACAATGCACTGTACTCCATGTTAGTGTGAAGCGAGCCAGGGGCTTTGTCACTGCCTGCCATTGTATATAAATAATCTCAGGGAATCCAATAGCACCGTGTGTTCGGGCACAGGTGGGCTTTCTCATTTTTTTGTCTAAACAGCAAAATACAAGTTGCCATTTTGTCGCTGTACGAGCTCTCGATGTTGTCTTCGTAAGCTCGTGAGCACACAGGTGGTTAGGCGAGCGTTTTTTTTTTTAAACACCGCATTAAATATACTCAGCACACCTGAGATGATAGGCAGGCCTTGGCAAAGTTTCTTGAAGGTTTTCATTTTGTGTGACTTGGGTTAGGAGTCAATTTCTTTTTTTGGAATGTTTTCCCTCCGTCTTTCTTTTCACCAGCCACATATCCAGATCCTTCTGCAAAAAAACCAAATACATGTGTTCGGTAAATAAGAGCGATGCGTGCAGATTATATTTCAACCGTAACATTCGGTTATTCCATATGAATAATCATAATACTAGTATAATGCTACACCGATAGTGTTAAAACAACGCCACCCATGTGTGGTACAATGAGTAAAGGGCATTTGCTTATACGAGAGGGCATTCATCATATTCAGAGGAATCGACTGAAGCTTTCAACAGGATGCATATAAAATGTACCGCACGCAAAATCTGTAAACAAGGCCTTAACACATACCTGTGAAATTGAATACTGGAACGAAGGTTATTTTCTTGTGCTGTCATTTGCATGAAGTGGTTTTGTCCTGGTAGTTTGGAAATATATAAAGATTTCAATAAATATTAAAGCATTCCCCATCTGCTTGCAGACATTTTCATGTAGAAAATTAAAAAGTGGGAAATTTACGCATGCGAAAACATGTTTTCGCGTGCTGAAATTCCGTGAGATTTATTTGCAATGTGGATCATTGCTTGAAAGGTCAGCTTCATGTCTTGCACATGCACTATTCCAATTTAACTACAGTCACATCTAAATAATTTTATTCCGCATGTCAACACTGCGTAATGACTGTTCATCTATGAAACGCGTCATTGAGATGATTTGCATTTCTTAAGGGGCTGAGCATTATGATTTGCCCATGCATTAATAAAGTAGCCTTCTCTGCTGGAATGCGTACAACAGCTATTTGTGTTGTAATTGGTGAGACTGTAATTCAGGCCTATTTGTTTCCGTCTACACAACAATAAGAAAGCAATTTCGTTATTGATCTGGACAAAACATGATAACAGCTCGAAATATACAGTATGAGAGTCCCTCATTTCCCCAAAATTTAAGATGGTAATTCACTGTTATGGTACGTCTCTGCATTTAAATATTTCAGTCTACATATTTATTTTTTACTAAGTATAGTGTCGTCAAAAGCACGGGGTGTTTATTGTGTGTTGGTGGTGGGGAAGGTGTTCCCATTGACTGGTGGCTGGAATGAGCACTGTTATATTTTGTTTAAATAAATTGCACCATTGCCTTCGGCTTGAAAACTATTTGTTCAGAAGTGATTTCGTTTTTGCGTCATCTGTCAAGAAGATGTATTGAGGCTAGTTTGGATTGTTGAAACAATAAATATTTTCTTTCATAATGTCACTTATGACTTTTTCCCCTCTCCCCCGCCCCTCCCGCACCAGCACCCGCTGCACACTTTTCCTGCCAGGCAGATTTTAAATACAAGAGTGCCTTGTTTAAATTACTGCACCGTTATTCAGTTTGAAACGACACTGCAGGCACCGCAAGCCCGCAAAATTGAAAATATTAGAAGGCAATGGGTTTTCTACATAAAGGGTTAATTCAATATCGTAGGACTTGCCACCAATTTCTATTGCCATTTCTCACATTCAAGCTTGATGTTGATATCCTCGCACCTTTCATCGTTTGACTCGTTCCCGATGTCATGAGTGTAGGTGCAAACCAAGCCGTAACAAAAAAAGAGACAGAGCCCATCTGGATTAATTTGTACTGATAGCAGCTTTGAGAGATATTTACATTTGAGGTCGTTTCAGCTTTCTACCAATATCGAGGGCTTGTTATGTCGTTACATTTCCATGCCTTGCTTGCACTGATGGGACTCCTGAACTCCTTTCCAAAGATGTCCTGAAATGGATTTCACGTCGCACACCGTTATGAAAGCAGGCCACATTTTGACAGTCTTTAATCACCTGATGGCATTTACTGATGCCTCTTTTGAAATACCAGGAAATGTCAGGAAATATATATTTTTTGCCATTTCCAACAAATGTTAAACTAAACTTAAGCCAGAGCGAATATGGCATCATAAAAACTTGTGATACCTTTGTACGTTGAAAAAATAAAGCTATCTTACCTGCTTTTTGTCCTGAAATTTCAATGGAAAAATCTTAAAGACCCACGGTCAAATTTATGTTGGGAATTGTAAAAACAGGACCTACACACGCGGTAAATGTTTTGATTTGTTGACCGATGATTTCTCTCTGCCGTGGCTATATATGTGAATGCAGGCTATTTGCGAGTAGATTAACAACATCAGTCTACGTGCCATCACACAAACTGGGCACGGCGTTAGAGCTGGCAAACGAGCTTCTCCAGCTGAGAAAAATGAGAGCGTATAATGAACAGATCCCAAGAACGTAACATCGGATTTTCCCAGTCTTAAGGAGCACATGATTGAAAAATGTAACACAATTATTATGAGAAAAAAAAATCACGCAGTGCAGTCAACAAGTTTTTAAAAAGTGATACTAGCAAGTCTAACCAACCTAACGCAATAATGATGGAATAAGTGCATCGATGTTAGCCGTCACAGTTGAAAACATACTGGAGTAGGTGTCAGTCTCATTAAGTGAGATAATATAATTTTGATATCAACACTCATTTATTCCATGATCAACACTGTCCAGCCATTATGCATACTTTTAATAAGCATTAAATTTTTCATTCACGCACCCCCATAGTGATTTGATGAAGTGTCAAAATTCAAGGTGATGTTTTATTAATATCACGATTCCTTTTCGTTTCATATTTACTGTGTTGTATTGTTTCTCAAGGCCCTTTCTTTTTTATTCCTTTTACCCTAGGCTTTTATAGTTTCCTGTGTTAGCCAAATGTAACTATTATGGGACAAAAATCTGCCTTTAGGCAGAAAACTCAAGCCAAGGTTATAATGTACATATAGAAGTAAAGGTGCAGCCCTGTAACTCTGCGTTCATCAACGCTGGCAGAATTGCCACCATTGTACGGTACGGTGGCCCAGTGGGTAGCGCTGTCGCCTCCTCAGAGCAAGAAGGACCCGGGTTCGAATCTCGGCTCGGGTGCCTTTCTGTGTGGAGTTTGCATGTTGTCTCCCCGTGTCCGCGTGGGTTTTCGCCGGGTACTCCGGTTTCCTCCCACAGTCCAAAAAAACACGCTGCCGCATAGGTTAATTGGCTTGCAGATTAAATTGCCCGCAGTGGCCGGTGATGGACTGGCGTCCAATCGTGGGTGTATCTCTGCCTTGCGCCCTGTGTCTGCCGGGATAGGCTCTGGCTCACCACGACCCTGTGCAGGACTTTGCGGTTTCTAACAATGAGATATGAGATGAGATGTACGGGATTCTAGAGCCATTCTGTAAAGGATATTTTGGCCTGTTGGTCAATGCTGGCCAGCTGTATTGGAAGAGGTGAGCCGACCCACACTTTACCCCCCCTCCCCACAACCGACCGGCCGATGGATTTAACTTGTGAACCATTTATGTTCCTGGTTGGTATGAGAGGGAAGGATTTAAGAGACGAACACCTTTCTTTCAACTGCCTGCCAAGTCTAAATTCATTCATTATCAGTGCCACTTACTCTTGTAGAGGGTCATGGTAAGCTGGAGCCTATCCCGGTAGACACGGGGCGCAAGGCAGCGCAATACCCAGCATAAGGCCGCCGGTCTATCACAGGGTACTGGTGGCAATTTAGTTGGGCCGGTGTTTCAGGCTAAAACCCACGCTGACACGGAGAGAACATGCGAACGGCACACACAAAGGCACCCGAGCGAGGAATCGAACCCAGGACCTTCCTGTGAGGCAGCGACACTATTCACTGTGCCACTGTAGCACCAGATCACGCTACGTGATTGTTCATCATCATTATCAATAGATGCTTAATCCTATACAGGATCACGGGAAGAGGGTGCAAGGGAGGGATATACCCAGGATATGACGCCAGTACGTCGCAGGGCACTGGGGGCAACTTACTCAATAGGCCAATTAACCTAGGCAGCAGCGTATATTTGGACGGTGGGAGGAAAACAGAGTACCCATCGGACACGGGGAGAGCACACACACACACACACTTCACACAATTAGGCACCCGAGCTGAGATCGAACCCGGAGCCTTCTTGCTGTGAAGTGACAGCATTACTCACTGCATCACTGATTTTTATTTCATTATGCAAGTGATAAATATCGTATAACTACTTACCGATCAACTGCTGGATGAAGATCTCCCCACGATATCTGGGTTACCGGGAGTCGCTTGACCATGTTTCACCATCCTGGTGGGTGCCGAATGATGAAAGGGCGATGGCCTAGAACCAATCCAAATATCATTTGCTACCGATGTTTGCCATGGCTCTGAAGCAAACTTGGGTCGCTTGGTTTAAAGTTCGGTGCATTGACCACTGAACTAATAATACTTAATCATTTTTATAGAGCCTGAAAGAGTCCACCTCTATGTATGTGTTTGATAGGATTAAGGCACAGTAGCAGAGTTGTCAAACCATTGAATCTCAGGACATTTGATGGAATTAGGAAGCAAGGAATACTCTTCACATGTAAGTAATAACTCGCATTGTTAATGTAATGATGTAGGTTTTGTTAATGTCCAATTTTCAAAACTATAGACACATTTCTGGCACATAATGGCCAGTTCTTTTTGGAACGGATATCACCTGCTTACGAATATCCACTTTGCACACACACACGCGCAAGCTGATAAGAGAATGAGCTTCGTGTTGTTGCATTTTAAAAACCAAGACCCTTCTTACCTGGATGCACAAATGTATGTAAACATCTCCGCAGCATGTTTATCGGTTGTACAATAGCTTCAATTAAAAACGCTCTGGGAACCGACATCACTGGAGACGGCGTCGTGTTATCTAACTGATGACTATTTCATTACTATTGTGCAGCGCACATGCATTTATCCTGTCGCATTGTCTCACACGCTGACACACTCTCCCAACCCTCTTTATGTTCGTGAAACACGCAACTGCCCACTTTGTCCTAATTAGCCTCGGATTGGGTAACAGCGTCTTGCGAAACCGGCTTGTGAACATATATAAGCTAATCACTTATGCGTTAAGCTCCCCTTGCTTCCTTTGAAGAAAACCAGCTGGTTCGTCGTTTATTCTCGCCTTCCAACTCGGAGGAAAAAAACACAGTTTAGTTACTTATTCTACAGCCCCTGTGTGTCATTCAACTACCGAGTGAAGCTCTCCGCAAGCCATGTTGCTCATGTGAGTTGTCTGACCAGACTTGACCACATTGGTTCGTTAGTATTGCTGTACAAAGCTGTTCTTTCTGGATATGCGTGTCGAGCGCTTCCCCGCCCCTCTTTCGCAACGTTTCGCCCCGCATGTTGAAGGCATCCTCAGGAGTTCTGGAGAGGGTCTCAAGAATATCCATAAAGCACAGCTTTGAAAAGCAACTCTCGAGCTGTGAAAACCTACATCAGCACATTGTTGAGTGCACGTTTGTTGAAGGACAGGGGTGGGAAGAACTGCTTGTGAAACCACAGATCAATAATGTTACTGTGATTGGGAATCCAACTTAGCTTTCAGGATTGAATTACACAAGTTCATAAAAGGTCCCAGGAGTAAATAAGAAAACTAGCAATACGTATGTCATGTTAACTGCAGATGCAAAATACCATACAGTACAAATATTGTATACAAGTTTGCAGAAAACCAAGTGACGTGGAGTATATGAATCATGGATTATGGAGGGGGGGTTTATCTGTGAAAGTGGTATTAGATGAGTGCGCTCTGCCAGTAACGGCAAAACTACTGCCTAATTTAATATATAAAATAAAGTTTGTGCGGCAGTAAAACATATAGTAGCATTTTATATCCAATAGCGTTTGTAGTTTGAAATAACCATATAGCCATTTCAAAAATATCTCTAAGTATTTATGAACAATATTGCTGTTCCGGTGAGCTGTTATGGCTACGAGGACTGCCTTTAGGTTTATTATAAGGTGGCGCTTTATTGTACAAAATTTGTACCATCTCATTCGCCCCGCGACAGTAATAGATAAAGCAGCATGCAACCGCTGAAAAATAGATGGGAAGTGGGAAAAAGGGAAGGGTGCGTTTCTGCTCCGTACAGCACGGCAGTTAACCCATTCAGTGGACGAAATGTCAAAATTAAATCGCGCCGTGGATTTCCACGTCGCTTTTCCACGTGATGGTCGCAAGTTCGTGGCGGGCGGGGGGCCCCCCCCTGTTAAAATCCGCCGAGTTCGTCCCAGTGCCCCCAATCCACTTGAGCAAGCGCCGTTTCCGCAAAGACGCACTCTGCGCGTCCATTCACTTTTTTTTTGGTCCTGCAGTTTCAAAACACATTTATTTCTTTGATTGTTTCATACACGCTGCGGTGGAAAAAAAAGGGAGGCGACAAAAGAGGCAAGAGGGTTAAGGGAAAGGCCCATGTCCTGGTAACAATTGATTGCCCTTAGGAGAAGGGTGTAGACAATAGCAGTATCAGAGCAGGGCCCGTGGCCCTTATGAAAAGCTCGACACATCGATCCATCACTTCCCACCCACGTTTTAGGGCGCACGCTTGCGAGCCAGCATGAAAAATAGACATTTTTTCCCCTTCCCTTTTTTGTGTATACTTCAAATGTATCACAGGTCATAACCCTCTGATAACCAGCATTCAAACCGTTCAACCCTGGATGACCAAATTTGTACAAATTGGCACATTTGCTCCGTTATATATACACTATATCACTGATCGGCAAAACAATATTTGGGTACCAATACAATCTTTTCACTTAAAAAAAGTCATTGCAACTGCCAATTTTTATACAAAATCAACAATTTGAGTCATGTAATACTATATACGGCATTGTGACTTCGTAAAATAGTAATAATATCAAATCGTATTCCCTTAGCACATTGTTATTTTTCTATAATGTAGCATTACACATGTATAGGTCACAAGACAGCATTATAATATGTGAAAGCTTTAAATCCATAGGTCTAAAAACAAAACATATGCTTGAATTTTTTTCAATATTTAAACGGTTAAATGTATCGATGTCAGTTCAATTTTAAATATCAATATACCAAATTATCTACATCAATTTCAAATCATGGTGGTTCCAGATCAAACGGTGACCTTGCTGACCTCCTAATGCCCCTTTTGGATCATTGTGAACCCCTTAAGGTCTGAGCCAAAAATTCTAACCATGTTTAAAATATAACGTGAAATTTATTTAGAGATATGCAATTGCTATGGTGGGGGGTGGCGTGTTGGCGCAGTGGGTAGCGCTGTCGCCTCTCAGCCAGAAAGTCCCGGGTTCGATTCTTGGGTCGGGTGCCTTTCTGTGTGGGGTTTGCGTGTTCTCTCCCTGCGTCTGCGTGAGTTTTAACCCGATACTCTGGTTTCCTCCCACAGTCCAAAGACACGCTGCTGGCCACGTTAATTTTCCTGCTGAGTAAATTGCCCCCAGTGCCCTGCGATGTACTGGCATCACATCCTGGGTATAGCCCCACCTTGTGCCCTTTGTCTTCCGGGATAGGCTCCGGGTCCATGCGATTGTACAGGGTTGAGCGGTTATTGATAATGATGATGAATTGCTATTGCCATTTCAAAATAAATATTCCTCAGAATACAGTAACATTTTTATTAACAAATGGAACATGTTTTATATGCATATCACTTTAAACAGTCACCAGAGATGCAACCGTCGACCCAAAGGGACTCTTTGTATCGTGTAAATAACGACATTAATAATTTACAGCCCCATGTCAATCCACTACAGGATGAAGACCTATTCCAAACCTTGTCAGTCGTGGGAGTTGTGTGACTATACTTCACCTGGCTGGTCAGTGTGGGCTGACAAAGAGAGGGGCACCCCAGGCCTGGTTCAAACAATGCACACGAAAAATATCAAGCCGTGACTTGGTTTTAAACTGAAATCCATGCATTCATGGAGGCGTACAAAAACCGCTCTACCACCACTCACTCCATTATCATACACACAGTGGGTTCTTAATTAATTTAGTTTAAATTTTTAAAATGGTTGGGGTAAATTGGCGAGGCCAGAGATCTTATTGACCCGCAGTTGGGTTTTGGCCGGGGCAATGGGGGTTAATGTCCCTGCTCTTTATCGAAGAGTGCCTCGGGATCTTTAATGTCCACTGAGTCGAAGAGACCTCGGTTTAACTTGTCATCAGAGAGACAGCACCTTGTATAGCACAGTGCTCCGTGCGACTGGACTTGGCGGCGGTGGAAGAGCCTTCGTTGAACCATCAACGTGTTCTCTACATTTGTTCCCAAAATGCACGTACACGTGCATCCCTTTTGCCGAGTCACCGTTGGATGATGCCTTCTGCATGCCATGACGGTTGTGTGGGTTGTTTTACCATACTGATAAGTACAGATGGGTAAACGTGTGGAGCATAGGCGTGGCATTCTATAAGTATAATCGAACGATATACATTTTCAGCACCACAGCATTTAAATCTGTTATGCACAGCGGTTACCAATTCAGTCACGATTCAGGCTCAGCCTTGCCTAGCTTCTGAAATCTCATGAGATTGGGTGAAATCTTGGCTATTTGGCCACGGGCAGCAAAATAACGTATCACAGCTCGACAAATGTGGGATTAACTTATTTGAACGTTTACGTCAATGCTAAACTTTCCCACTAATTATGAAAGATTAAGGTGCACATGCTTGACTTAAAATGTTACATCAATCATAATTTGATGTTTGAATAATACAAAGTTAAGTGGGCTCTCTTTTGTGTGTGTGTTACATATGCAGTGCGTGCGTCCCTTTGCGCGTGCACGCGGGCAAAAGCGACGCAATTAAACGGACGACGCGCGCGAGGGGGCCTCTGCTGCAAATATAATACAGAAATCACCGTGCGACGACCATCAATCACGACACCGGACGTAACAAAACCCGCTACAGGGCTTCCAGGA
>JAZEWT010000002.1:1500689-1513083 GCA_036362905.1 Mordacia mordax
AGTTCTCTCCCCGTGTCCGCGTGGGTTTTCGCCGGGCACTCTGGGTTCCGCCCACAGTCCAAAAAACATGCTGCTGCATGGGTTAATTGGCTTGCAGATTAAATTGCCCGCAGTGCTCAGTGATGGACTAGCGTCCCATCGTGCGTATATCCCTGCCTAGCGCCCTGTGTCTGCCGGGATAGGCTCCGGCTCACCACGACCCTGTACAGGACTAAGCTGTTTCTGACAATGAGATAAGATGCTGGATATTCCTTCCGCATCCTTCACCAACACACACTGACCAGTATGGTGAAGCATGGCCAAACTGACGTGACCAGCGCGGTGTAAGGGTATGCACTTTGACCTCTATCCTTGACCTCAAAGGCACAGATGAGCTCTAACCTTGTCCAAACAGTGAATGCAAATGACGCGGCGCAAGGCAGGGCTACGCCCAGCATAGGACGCCAGCCCGTCACAGGGCAGCACGGTCAATGTACTCATCCTTGAATTTGAAAAACAATCTTATCCCGAGTACAACCAAGACGCTGTTACATTGTAGTAACGTGTTCTCTATCCTGGCCCCTGACTACTGGTTAGTGGTGGGATGATGGGATTAGATAATAAATATATTTAGTTGATAGCGCCTTTCATTCAGAGGTTCTAAAGCTCTGCTAGGAAACTGTAGAGAAGTGGGTGCAAGGCAGCCACACTGTAGCCTTGCGCCAACCCGCCAGGCACTGTGTTCCTGTAATGATCCTGCTATTGGCCGATTAATCAATGAGCGAGTTTCATTTCTGGGAGAAAACCGGAGAACCCGGAGGAAACCCACATAGAACAGGGGGAGAATACACAAGCTCTGCACGCAAAGGTGCCCGAGGCGGGAATTCAACCACCGTTGGCAGGACCTCCTTTCCTTGAGTCACAGACGAAGAATTTCTCTGGCTAGAACTGTTGATGCTGCTCACTGTTGTTGTGCTCGGATGACTCTCCCCCCCCCCCCCCCCCCCGTTAATCTGCACCTGCTCAGGAACACTTATTCCTTTCTTTATTTGTTTAACAATAACTATATCTGCTATTTTATGTCCTTCATTGATTCATGGCCATTATTTTACTTTAAATTATCTACTCTGATGTTATTCATTGTTGAGATGTCGTTCTCTCCACAACTCTGTGCAGCGCTTTGTGGCCCTCGGGTGAAACGCGTTCTAGAAGTTCAATTATTGTAATGGTACGGGATAACCAATTAATAAAGTCTGTACAAAACACTCGTGATAACAATGTGCTGATGTAGGTTTTGATGGCACAGTGCAGGATGATTGCTTTTCAAAGCTGTTCTTTTCAGGTTAGCCATGTCGAGCACTCCTCCCTGCGCCGCGCAAAGTCCATGTCTGCTCATGGACGAGACACGCATACAGAGGCGCAGCGAAACGACGGGGGGAGGGGGGGAGGGAGTGGTCGAAGCAGTCAGTCGGTGCCAAGCCACCGGGCACTGTCTCCTATATATTATAATGGCATCGGCCAATTAATTAATGAGTGTTATTTTTAGTTGCGGGAGGAAACCGGAGCACTTAAAAGAAACCCATGCATTACAGGGGAAGAAGATACAAACTCCACAAAGAGAGGCGCCCGAGACGGGGATCAAACCACCTCGGACAGGACATTCTGTCTGCGAACACTCACTTGTTTCGTAAGGCTTTGAATGAAGCCCTCTGGTTCGGACTGTTGATGCGGCTCACTGTTGTCGTGCCAGGATTATGGCTCGCTGCTGACCTGCGCCTTCTCAGGAACACTTACTCCTTCCTTCATTTGTTTAACAATGATTTTAATCGTTTATTTTATGTCCTGTAAATTACTGCCATCATTTGACTTTCAATTGAACTGTTCTGATGTTGTTGTCGTTATTGACATGCCATTCTCTCCGCAGCTCAAATTTGCAACAACAACAAAAAACCATAAACAATGTTGATTTGCCGTTCATATCGTCGTCGTTGTTGCTGACATACTTGTTCTCTGCACAGCCGTGCGCAGCGCTTTGTGACGCTCGGGTGAAAACGCGCTCTGCAAGTGCAATTATTATTGGTGGACGTTAGCGCTGCGTCACGCTGCGTCACGCTGCGTCACGCTGCGTCACGCTGCGTCACGCTGCGTCACGCTGCCGCCCGGCGTGCGAGGTGAATCGTCGCGAAGGAGAGGCGGGGTGGCACAGTGGTTAACGTCTGCACCTTACAGAAATTTAAAAAATAAAAAGTTCTGCCCGAGGCGGTTCGATTCAGGCCTTGGGTGCCTCTCTGTGTGGAGCTTGTGTGTTCTCTCTCCCCCTGTTCGGCGTGGGTTTTCCTGCGGGTTCTCGGGCTTGCGCTCACGAAAAACCAACGCTCATTTATTCATTGGCCGACAACACCGTAAAATACGGGATGCGGTGTCTGGCAAATGTTGGCATCAGCTGACTGCATGGCTGCCTTCCCCCTCCCTGCCTCCCTGTGGTTTCCTCGCTACGCCACTGTGTCCGTGTCTCGTTCATGGTGTGGAATTTGCACGGCGCGATATAAATTGTCTCTTTATTATTATTCAAAGAAGAGCTTCGCAAAGCAGTCATCACTCAAGTATAAGCTGAAATGTTGTTCAGTAAATTGTACTGCGTTGCACCACTACTGGATCCGGGCCACCCCATGCCATGAGGGGGATTTATGGGTTTTTTGACCATACTTCACCATCCTGGTATAGTTAATGGAAGGCCGCCTGGCTCGGTTCCTGGCTATAAATGGATATTGAGTCACCGCATTAAAAACAGTGCTCTTACTACTCTTCCACTCCATCCCAGCAAACACAGTCAAGGCATTATAACTTATATAAAAACCTACACCATGACAAGGTGCTTTTGGGATTCTGTAACCTCCAAAACAAATGGGATCTCAAAATAGAGTAGATCTGCCATCTCACTCTGTTGGATTCATGCCATAGTTAATTTTAAGGCTATAGGTACGGGGCCTAAACCTAAAGTTTTGAAAACCACAACAATGTTGCAGCAACTGCAAACACAGAAAGCACTGGTACCACAAATGTGCACACTTTCTTTAGTTCATCATCCCTTCATTTGTTATACTCAATTCTTCGTGCATCCTCAGTCTACCAGTGAAGGAAGGCCCGAGTTGTTTTGTTTAACCATACTTCCCCACGCTGGCCAATGTGGCTCAGTGAAAGTGGTTGGGGCAAGGCATTACTCGTTCAAATATCACCCACCACCGATGTCGGCAAGGGAACAGGAGTTGAACCGGGGTGCCTCAGATCGCACAGCAGAGCACGCTGAACCAATGTTCCTGGAAAGTTCACCAAGAATGGCAAAACTATTTTTGCAGCGGATTTTCCTGTGCAGCATTTAGCACAAACCTGCGTATTATCCTCTTGCTTAATTCGTTCGTGGGGAGGCGGCGGCGGCGGGGGGGGGGCGCACGGGTTGCTTCATATTTTTTTTGTCACCATTTCTTCCGCCGTCTGCCAGAGAATATAAAAGCGTCCGACTCTCTTTTGTTTGCGAGCTACTGTACCCGCCGGTGTCTGACATGAAATGAGGCGACTCCCGTATCATTGGCTTTGGACGCGAACGTGTCTTCTTATATGAAAGAAAAACACGCTTCGTATGAAAAAAAATCAAAACTCATTTAAACAGCATTCAATTACTCCTGCTGTTTACGTACTTATTAACACAAGAGCCCAGTAATTTAGCACCAGTAATCCAGTGTGCAACGAAGGACTTGACATTTCTGCTGTCGCGACGCACCTTGGGAAGATAAAAAGGTTTAAATTAGTTTTGTTTGTGAAGTCAACTTTAATCACGATATTTGCTTTTCTTGTGTTTTAGCACCACAAATACCTTAAAAATATCCTACTCATATCAGATGCATGCCCCCATTTAACACGCAACTGCAAATTGACGGGATAACGGTGATACATTTCTCAAAACTTTACCGCTGGTGCGATGATCTCCTTATGAATTCTCTGTTGATGTCGGTAATATCCGCACATCATCACCCCCATCATTACTGGTTTAGTGATCTGCAAATTCAATTTCCGCTGATTTAAAGACTCGGTGAGGCAGGGTCCAACTCATTTAATTCTAGATGCCCCTTCTTCTGCTCGCTGGGTTTCCGTAAATGCCAGCCCTTGTCCCGCAATCGTGCAGCTGTGGAGGTGTCCCCAAATACCGCGTGTGCATGTGGATCTTCAACATGCCTGACCAACACAAACCCTCAGCAATTTCTCAGAAGCACTGACGGCAACGAAGCTCAACATGCATGCATTCTGAACTTGCATGGTGGAAAAAAGTCCTGCCGAAAATATGAATAATTTTGAATACTGCAAATTATTATTTTAACACATCAGTGTACGGTTTAGAAGTCACTGAATTAAACATGTAACTGCCACAGAAGTGAAGTGTTTTTAACATGATAAAATTATAATTTGCAAAATTAAAGAAATATATAACATTTTTCACTGTAATATATTTTACCGTTCATGATAAGTAGACAAGAGACATTCCATAACCATTTTAGAAGTGACAGACATGTTATTTCATCTCAATTAATTTGTCTACCTACTTTTTCAAAGCTGTTAATAGCGTATAAGCGCATACACATTTCACTGGTAGAAATGCGCATATACAGCGGATGTGTTTACATCTTAATTTACCTAAGCACATATGCATTAGCCATGTTTAACTGAAGGCCCTATTTGCTTGTTCAGAATTACCACAGACTATAAAACTGGTGGGGAGGCTCGGTTGGCGGGGAAATAAGAAGAACTAGCGTTGAAATTATTTTACTTTTAAGTAACGAGACCGCATGTGTTGGCAGGACAATTGGTTTTGATTGAGTTTTCAGGTTTTGACAGTGTGTATATATATAAAAAAAGCATAGCTATGTGAACTATGCAGAACCTAAATGCCACCATAAGGCTCTCCAGTATTCGTGGTCCTTAGCAGAACTGTGAAGCCTCCAGGCAAGAGTGACAGATGGTCTGGCATCTAACAGAAATATCAGTCCACCGGTCAGTGTTAGATTATTTTGCTTGTGTTTGGCACAAGCCGGCTTTATCCAATGCTTAATATTTATGGTGTACTTTTTTACGTCTCGCATCCCTTTGATGCGATATCTGTACCGCATTGTCGCATGCATTTTTTTTTTGCAATAGACAAATAAATAAATAAAAGCCCCGATGCATATAAAACACACATGTATATTAAATTCGAGTGGATGAGCAAGTCGATGGACTAATGAGAGCCATGCTCTTGCTACGCCGAGTGGTGCACGAGGAGATGGTTGTCCGTTCAGTAATGATGTTTTCTCCGTGTTAATCGCTGCGATTCAGACACGGTGCAATGTTACAAATAACGCAACAAGCTCCTCGCTGTCCAAATTTACAAACACGTGTTCAAGATATGGGCGGCATGATGGCCCAGTGGGTAGCGCTGTTGCCTCCTCCTAGCAAAGAGGTCCCGGGTTCGAAACTCGGCTCGGGTGCCTCTCTGTGTGGAGTTTGAGTGTTCTCCCTGTGTCCGCGTGGATTTTCGCCGGGCACTCCGGTTTCCTCCCAGTCAAAAAAGCATGCTGCTGCATAGGTTAATTGGCTTGCAGACTAAATTGCCCGCAGTGCCCGGTGATGGACTGGCGTGCATCGTGGGTATATCCCCTCCCTTGCGCCCTGTGTCTGCCGGGATAGGCTCTGGCTCACCGCAGCCCTGTACAGGACTAAACGGTTTCCGACAATGAGATGAGATGAGATGTGTTCACGATTTGGTCAAAATCGGTATTAATTGGTGACCGTTGCAATGTCACCACCAGCACCGTGTGAACTGTGGCTCAAGGTTGTGAGTGCATTTGCAGTTTATCCAACTAATATACACCACAGTGCGTGTACGTGACTTAGCCTGGACTACCGGTGCGGAAGGTATATTATATCATAATAACTACATATTGGCTGTGTTGATAAGTAAATGGGCATGGGCAAGACACGTGGCTGGTAGGGATAATGCACGGTGGTAGAGACTCATGGAAGAGTGGCAGCCAAAGTAGGGAATGCGCTCCAGATGACATCAACCAAGCAGTCGGAGTGATAAAATCAACTCGTATACAGAAGACAGACAGATTATTGCATCACGAAATAATGAGAGAGGGTAATGACTTGGAGACACCTTCATCTAAAAGTGGATAGATCATGGCTGATGAAATCTCTGCGTAGTTTAGTTTTCATTGCCATATCTATCTTTTTTAAAAAGGCATAATTTTTTACCATCGATTTTTAAACAGCACTTTCTGCGCCTCATCCCACCCACCCACATATATTTTGATTGTCCCATCAGACTCGTGTTTTGAGCCCATGTGTCCACAAGGAACAGAGCAGTGCATCACCCTGTGCGTTTGAGAATCGAGCCCAGAGGTGCTGTCTCTTCCGATGACCTCTAATCCACATTAGGGACATTGCACAATCCTATGCATCCTGCTACACAGAGCTGTTTGGGATTGCAGTCAAATGTGTAATCTGTAACTAAATATATTTCTCATAAATGAAA
Organism: Mordacia mordax; assembly: GCA_036362905.1. Taxonomy (NCBI): domain Eukaryota; kingdom Metazoa; phylum Chordata; class Hyperoartia; order Petromyzontiformes; family Petromyzontidae; genus Mordacia; species Mordacia mordax. Next base: position 1,507,234 of record JAZEWT010000002.1, read on the forward strand.
TGTTTGGCCAAAGTGAAGAACCAAATTTAATGACTGAGGTTTTATTTTAGTTGCGATAATTGGTGACTGGGCAGAAGAGCATGTCACCTCGTCATGGAGACCCCAGTTTAATCACAGGTGGCAGAAACCTGGATTCAAACTTAGGGTCTCAGCTCTACTGGCTCAGTGCTGTTAGCACTGAGTCAACAGCACACCTCTTCACCATGAGTTCCGTAAGCTTAAGATAATTGAAATTGCGTACATCTTTTCGATAAACTGAATATTTTATTCTAGGTGGCACGGTGGCCCAGTGGGTAGCGCTGTCGCCTTCTCACAGCAAGAAGGTCCCGGGTTCGAATCTCGGCTCGGGTGCCTTTCTGTGTGGAGTTTGCATGTTCTCTCCCCGTGTCCGCGTGGGTTATCGCAGGGCACTCCGGTTTCCTCCCAAAGTCCAAAAACATGCTGCTGCATAGGTTAATTGGCTTGCAGAGTAAATTGCCCTTAGTGTCCTGTGATGGACTGGCGCCCCATCGTGGGTATATCCCTGCCTTGCGCCCTGTGTCTGCCGGGATAGGCTCTGGCTCACCGCGATCCTGTACAGGATTAAGTGGTTCTGACAATGAGATGAGATGAGATATTTGAGTCTATTTTTCTCTCTGAGTGGTGTAATTGACATTTGTTGAGAATTTTGGAGATGCTAGCGTTAATGTGCATTGCCACTGGTATATCACGCTGTGTGATTATTTACATACGTGTTTTTGTAACGTTAATTGACAGCTGTTTTGTTGTACTGTACTACTGCACCCTCATATGTCTTTATGATCTGTTGCATTTTCCAATGTTTTAAAAAATAAACACGTCACTAGAAATTTACCTAAATGGGCAAACGAAGTAATTACTGGAATACCGCAAAGTGCATATTATTGTCTTCGTATCATGGGGTGTAGCAGAGAAAAAAAGTAGTTCCGTGGCCTGAGTTAGATTCCCAACCATGATTAAACTTATTGGCAAGTGACATCCAAACCAATCATTACCCCTGACTTCACCAACCCACACTCATTAGCATGGTGACGCAAGGTTGGACAAGCCCCATAATTGACATATACGGAGAAGCTTTATACCTGCAGTGGATTGACAAACGGCATTACATGACAGCAGTATTAGTTCTATATATTTTGCACATTATTTGTGAGATTTTAAGCTTGCTATGACGGTAAATGTTCAAGTAGAATGAGTATCAAAGCTACTTTGTGAGTGGAGAGCCAATTAAATCATGTACATTGATTAGCAATAACAGTCTTACAAGGGCTAATTATTTAAAAAATCGAACTTGCCATAAACTTTCACTGATTTGGCTTGGTAATTATTAAACTATATGAAAGCTAAATTTCATGACAATTCACTGTCTCCATGCACGATAATTGCTTAACAAAGCCCTTTTTTTCGGGATAACCATGTCGGGTGGCTCCTCCTCTCTCCTCAGCGATGTCTGACCCTCCTCCACACTGAGGCATGTTCAGGCGTTGTCACAGTACTCAGTCACGAAACTCAGTCGCAATACTCAGTAGCCATAGCCCGGCAAAGTTCTCAGTCCCAGCACTGAGTCTCAGTACTCAGTCACAGTACTTAGTCTCAGCACGCACAGTACTCAGTCACAGTACGTGTGAAGGTGCCTCTAACGTGGGGGTGAAACGTTGCGAAGGAGACGGGAGGGGTTCTCGACACGGCTATCCTGAAAGAACATCTTTGGTGAGCAATCATAATAATTAAAATTCAGAAAACCAACCAAATCTTTGAACACGTTTTTTTATAAATATAGTTGCAAAACGGTCGAACCCATGTTCCTTGATATGCAACATGAATATTCATTTTCACCAGAGCTTTAAATTACCAACTGCCCCTCCTAAAGGTGATTACAGTTGTATATGCTGGGCATGTATTGACCACTTTATAGAGACGATGTGATCATGTTCTTGTGGTTTAGCTGCAGACGTATTATTAAACACAGTGATATAATTGTGTATGTGACATCACCTGAGGGCATGAAACTCCTCTGAAGTTTTTATTATCTCCACATTGCACCGTTTGTAAAAAAATAAAAATGCTTCCCGCTTCCCAATTGCTGGGGTGGAAACGTCCTTTTCGGTGCGACTTTAAAATTAGCCGAAAATGATTGCCAGCATTGTCACGACAACCGCACCTGGATGCACGGACGAGACGCTTCCAAAACATCAGCACCATCAATTGCGTGGCTCATCGCGAACAACGTGAGTCGCCTCGATGTTGGCCCCACGCAGCCGAGCGAAACCAAACTCACTTCAACACTCGAGTCTCGGGCAAATGAAGGCAGCCACTTCCACAAGCGGCAAAAGGTCAGGGTAAAGGGATGAGCATTACCAACAAAGCTACCTAGACCTTAAAAAAAACAGATGGAAAATTCCATTGGTATAAGGCCCCAGAAAAAAAATGGCTAAAGTATATGGCCCCATAATTTTACAGTTTAATTGCACACTGAGAGGAAGATGGCGGGTTTTGGTGAGAGAAAAAAATTGCACTTATTTTTTTTATATTGCCTCATTGCCTTTGGGGAGCAATATTGTGGCCTAAGCGGACATCACCAAGAGCTTTTGGAAGTGTTATTTAGGAGCAGGCACTGCAGCAAGTCATCGCAGTCAAGGCAAAATAGGCAAATTTGGTCCCGGGAGGCTGCGCTGGGTCCTGTTGCTCACAATATGCATTACTGTGAGGTTTGCACGACAACTGCTCATGGTCAGACACATTACGAACATCTGGCAGCGATGCACGAGCAGTGATAATGTAGATGTCTCGGCCCTTTGCTTGAAAGGCCCACGGAGTGGCCGAGTACACTTAAAGCTGAGCTCGCCGGCAGTGCTACCTGCTTTACGCAGGGAGGTTAACACTGGCACTCTCTCTTGCCCTGGATTTGCAACCCACCGGACAGTGCCGCCAAAAATCCGACTAAACCTGAATGATTGCTGTTTAGTCGCATCGAGAATTTATAATCCTATTACCACAATGTTATTTTTATCATAATCGCAATTTGCACGATGCACAATTGGTTTCAGAGCACAGAGGCTGGATTAATTAGTTATAAAAATTCCAGACGCAGAGTGACATTTATCACTTAATATTTTTGGTTCCATTGTCTGACACGCATCACACGCACAGTCGTGGCATTTAAACAGCCTGCATATTAACCAACCATTACTGTAGATTACGAAGGCTGTTTAGAACGGAGCACGAATTAATATTGTTTGTATTGTTTCCCCGAGCATATTAAGCAAAGATCTGACCCTATCAATCACGCTGAGCGACAGGCTTAATGTTTCCTGACCTTCCGTAGCCCAGCTTTAAAGCCAAAATGCAAATGAGTTTCTGGCTGTTATAAATGCTAATTAAGGCTGACTAATCGAGTGTCTGTGCTGCAGTTGGGACGACGGGATAGGCAGTAAACAGGTATCTGCTTGATGCTTTGCCACCAGACATCTGCCAGAAACTACACGCAATTACCGCAAAAACTACAGCGCGCGTTGCGCCACGCTGAAAGGCGAACTTCTTTTTTTTAAATAAAAAACAAGTTGAAATCCCGTCTCGGCCAAAACGAACCGTTAACCGAAGTGCATTCGTATTCACGGCCAATATTAAGGCGTACGAATAAACGATGTAACGTACCAACTGTGTGCGATGACGTGATGGTTTTTCTAAAGCAATGCGACGAAAATAAGGTTCAGGTGCTTGCTGGCTCTACTGCCATGAATTGTTTAATCAATAGGTGCCACTATGCCATTACTATAGGCGATGCGACAGTCAAACCGATATATTAGCGGTATAAAAGCCAATGGTTATATACAATTTCAAGGTAGTATTTAAGCATATATTTTTCACCGTGTTATTTCGGATCAGTGCTGCAATGCATATTTTTGTATGCGGTTAAGCTTGAAAAAAATGCACTGAAATTTATACGGATATTTAATTTTCAACTGCTCTCATCTACCCTCTCCCCCAGACAACCCGCCCACGAGGGAGATGGTCTTCATGTTGGACTCTTACACTTCTGACACCTCCAGCAGGCAGAGTGTATAACCACCTATTTCCAGAAGATGCAAGGTAGCTGTCAATGATTTTCATGCGCTGTTAGTAGCAAAGGGCCAACAGTTGCGGTTAAACAAGATGAAATGTCAGCGTAAATAAAGATGTATGTCGTGTTCCTAATGCAAATCAGACTGTGATGCAGCAGTGCAAAAATCCAAAGGGAAAACTCGAGCTTGCAGATTCCAACTTTACCTCTCTAAAACTATGCCTAGCATTACTCGGAAGACGTCAAGAAACTCAGCCTTGCTTTACCCGTGGCTAAAGACCATGGCTCGCGTTTGAGGTTACACCGCTAAAGTTGTGTTTAATTAACCAACGCACGTGAAAATGGTAGCCAGTGACCCTGCGCACTGTTTTCTGAGAGGAGATGGATGGCTGTGGTCTTTGGGACCTGCGCCTAACATTTCTGCTCGATGCTCGGTTCGCGAATGTCACGAGCGGGCGAGCGCACGCCTGCGAGGCGTCGAGGTTCGCTGGAAATCGGGCAGCCTCCCTCCGAATTCGGCCGTAAAAATCAGTCTTTGCGAGAGATGCTGCTTTAACAAGCTGCGCTCGCCTCTTCCGACGGGTTTTTTTTTTGAACGCTGGGGCTGGGGAGAAATTCCTCTACCCCACCAACAGTGCCTGCCATGACTCATCTGTCACATGCCCAACGGTTAATCCAGCGCTGATTTATTGACTGACATCAGCAAATCCCAAGCCGGTGCTTATGAAACCCACTCTTTCTGGTGCCCCGGTTTATTTTACCAGTGTGGCTCGCCTATTCCTAGCCTTTAACTTTTTTTTTGGTCCTACACATGAGAGGAAGTACTATCCACACAACCATCTATACGTAGTTATTTTTTTTTCCCTTTCTCTCCTCTTGATCGTATAAAATTAATGGAAATCTGGCAGGTTACACATTATACCTTCCCGTAGTTAGCCGCGGGAGCGGCGAAAGAGAATGGGGAGCGGGTGTCCGGGTGCAGACGTGGAGACCGTGGGCGGTACGAGGGCCTGGATATTATTTACGGGGGAGGTAAGTGTGCCAGACGCTCGGAGTAGATGAACAGGAGACATGTCCAGTGGAACCTTGGCTCTTAAAACGCAGACTCTCACAAACACGGTGTGCCTGCAGCTCGTTTGTCGTTACCATCAACGTGTAAACATCTAATAGCACAACGCGCACTTTTGACAAAAGTGGACAGAGAGAGAAAAAAAACTCTCCTCCTGGATTTGCGTTACCATGTTTCGCAAAGATTAATAGCCATGATGTCAGCAGTCCACAATGTGTGCGTTTTAATTATTTATTTGTGGCTGTGATGCAATGATAAATGTTTGCACAATCCATTACATACACCCCCCCCCCCAAAAAAACAAAAAAAAATTTGCCTGCACCGTCCCTCCAAAGCTAAAGAAATGTTGTGTTTGGGACATATTAATCTCATTTAATTACACAAAGCTCTCGGAAATACGAAATGCCTCACCACTGATTTCCAAGAGGTTACAAAACACACAAATATTTAAAAATGTGTGGTAATTTATACCTTTATACAATGTGCTCCGAATGACGGAACCGCGAGAGTATATCATTACCCGTTCTGTACAAGAGTTTCTTCAATGCTCCTGCTGCAGTCCCCGGAGCAAATGGGTTACCTATAGTTGGTTTCTTGGTCGGGTAAACTGCGTGTAATCTCACCGTTTTCAAGACGTCCTATTCAGAAGGGAAAAGTAGGCCAAAATACCCTGTAGATGGAGTCTCTAGAGCTCCCTCTAGAG
>JAZEWT010000002.1:1517287-1528169 GCA_036362905.1 Mordacia mordax
CTCTCTCTCTCTCGCCGGTTCTCTAAACGCTCTGTATAGAGGAGGGAGAGAAAAGGCACAGTCGCCGCCGCTGCAATGGCGAAATACTGCCGTGTATGCGAAAAGGGTTAACAGTGCTAACGAGTAGTGAGCTCTAGGGGGGATAAAAGGTGGTGTGCACATAAAGTTGGCCAGAAAGGACAGAATGGCAGCAAGGAGGAAGATGAGCAAATCAGGCTCTCCTGGGGGATATTACCTTGCTCATTATTCCAATGATTGGCCTTATTTCTTCTGAGCATTACGGCGCCCATGCACAATTGCCAAACTACGAACGTCTACATGAATATCCAAAGCACCGTCGGAGCGTGGCGCAGGGCCCGCCCGCATCACGCGACGGTCCACTGTCGAGGGCGACAACCAAAAATATGCCAACAACCATAGCAGATTGTTCAAAACAACATTCATTTTCCGGGCCGCTTCTATTTGGCTTTAGATTGGGCGATATGTTCTTCTGTTATTAAACCTCCCCCTCCTCCCCCCACCCACCACAACAACAACCTCAAGCGCAATTCGCACCCAAGACTTCAGCTTCTATGCAATGCTACCATGCCAAACTTCAGCAACTGTAAAGTCTAAATAAACTACTCTTAACCACAGACAAAACAGCGTTAGCAAAATTTCACTCTCCACGCATTGTTAGGCTGTCAAGCAGGATTTCCAGCGCGCATTGGCAGCCAGTTATTACCACATATATCCGGTTACATTACAGCCGCACACAAGGTATCTGGAGCAGTGCGAATATCAAAACACCCGCAAAAGGGGAGACTTTATGGGGTTTCAGGGCGGAGGTGTTTTTCACTGGCTCTCTCTCCCGACCCGTATTGCTGCCTCGAGTGCAACAAGTGCTTAGCTATTGACAATGAGAATCAACCCAGTGGGGAAGCACTGCCAAAAAGTATACAGCAGCATTCCTTTAACAAATTAACCGGTTCCAGGTCACTTGCAGGTAATATCTGACAGCCAGTGACTGGCCCCTTTGTCTCGTATCCCTGACAACCTTCTCCCAGCAGCTAGAATGAAAACGAAAGGCGGTGCTCGCTCGCTCTCTCTCTCTCTGTCTCTGTTCCTGCGGGGCAATAAGGGGGCTGGGGTTGCCTGCAGGGAGCACTAGACACATAATGAAGATTTAGCTGTGTTAATAAATTGTGAAATCAACAGAAGGGTGGGGAAAACATTTAAAGGATGGTTTAATAAAGTGCATTATGCTGGGAAATGTCAAAACCTTTCTAGTAATTATGTCCCCATGTATGGAATTACATTCTCCGGATTTTGCACGATAACTTTGGTACACAGCGTATAGATTTTATATTGTTTTTGGTAAATCATTGCCATCGCTATTATGGTCGGGAGCAGAGAGAGCAACACCCTTCTAATCTATTGGGGGTTGGAGATAAATGCTGTACATTTAACGGCGCACAACACAGAGTCGTGAGTTTGACACATCATCCCGATTTTTCCCATCTTGCGGTCTAGTCACTATGAGATGCTTCTAAACCCGCTCGCAATAGACATTTTAAGATCCAGTCCGGATTTTCACGATTTCCTCCAAAAACGTGTGAACGCGAAGAATGTAAATCACTTCCAGTAGAATCACCACGAGTCAACCGCCGCCGCCGCCGCCGCCGCGTCCTCTTGCTGCGGCATGTTGTAGCGCACACGATTACATCAACTGGACCTCGTTCCACAGCAGCAGACTCTGCTCCCTTCCTCACACCTATAGTCTTCATACATTTGGGCGCCCCCTCCACCCCAACGCTCTGCTCTGAGCACTCACAGGCGGCCACCCTACTCCACACAGTCCTCGACTATTAATCTCCAACCTCGGCTGTCCCGAACTGCCCAACCTCACCATGGCAGTAGCTCCCTTCCTCCACCACCCTACCTCACCCCACCCGGAGATCCAACCAGCCCCCCCCCACCACCACCACCACCATCTCCGCCCCCCACTTCCCACCCTCTTTCTCTCGCCCCCCTCCCCTCCAACTAACCTCATGCTCTCCCTCGGAATAGCAAAGCGATCCGTGACGGGAAGCTACCGCTGAGCCTCGCGTTACGGGGAGAAGGAGGGGTTCCACGGACTGTGCGACCAGCCCTCGGGGCTCGCTAACACCCATCGTCACCACTGCGCCACAGTTATTCATTTCCAAGCTGAACTTTGTTTGACCCCCCTCCAGACCCTCGGTTTAACCTCGCGCGCTGCGGAAAGGGCTGCGGGGTTTATATGGGAGGGTACCGGGGTGCGCATTGGCTCATCTAAAATTAACTCTACAAACAGTGCTTCCTGTTTAATGGTTTGTAATTAAATTGCGCGGTTAAACCTAGGCGATCTTTAAAAACAAAAACAACTAAATGGCTTGCTTTACTTAATTGTCTTGCGCGAAAAGAGTTTCGTCAAAAGTTTGGTTCACCGATTTGAATTTGTTGTCATAAGCAATTTCGGAAATCGCTGACAACCAACATTAACTCTGGAGAAAAAAAAACGGACGTTCCTTACGCATACGCACGCGTGTTGTCCGCGCATACGCGTACCCGTACAGGAGCCTTTATATTAAAGACTTTTTAAAGGGGAAAATGAAACCAATCACAACAAGTCGGAAACTGCCAAAATGCTCGACCAAAAAAAAAGAGAGGGGCCTTAAAATACTTTCATCAAACAACTACCGCTCACATTAGTCCTGCTTTGCGGCGATCACTTACAATAGCGTTAAGGGCTTGGGCTGATCAAAGGGTCTTTGGCATCTGCGCCATTGGGGGCAATCCAGCCAAAACGATGGCCCGGCCAGGAGAGGAGGCGGGACTAAAATAAAAATGAAACAGAGATGGAAGCGGCAGGGAACATGACATTATGGCGAGCATGGTTAATTTGGCCATTCCGTCGCTTACACCAACAGGCCACTCTGCCTCAAGGGGGTATTGTGAGATCCTTAACGTCCCAAAGCAGACGGGATCGCGGGTTAAACATCCCGTCTGAATAGCGCGTGGCACCGGGGCTTGACTGCGTGTCTCGTGGTGGCATTCCGTCGGCACGCCGTCCGCAGACAGGGCGAGCGACGTTAAACCGCAGCACGACAGAAGGCACCACCGCCTCCAACGGGAGAGGTGAGAACGTAGTTGAGCGTGAATAGGAGTTACGAGTAATGTGCAGGCAAATGGCAACAACAACAAAAAATACTGGGACGGTTTTTGCACTGATATGGGTAGAATTTCCTGTATTAAATCATCGGAATTGAACACATTCCTCATATCGTGAGCTGTATCGTGTACATTGTCTCATCTCTCTACATAAACACAGCAGCATTAGGCCTTATACAATTTCGCGCAGGATTCATTTGCTTCATGAAAGTTTCCTTTTTTTTCTCCATGAAAAGGCACCCGTCGGACTATTAAAGTCAAGCTGCTTATTAATACAATAAATGTTTATCCTCTGATAGTTATCAAAAGTAATCTCTGTTCATAAAGCCTTTCCAACCCTCGCATTTTGTGAACATAAAAGGCACGAGTCAGTGGAAGGCACTGCAGCTGCTGTGCTTTCAATCTCTGCCATGGTGGGGGATCTACAGTCGGTAATCTAAACAAATCACCGCTCAAAACGCGAAGGATATTTATGTATTTTAAATCATATTCATATTTCAAACACCACGGCGAAAAATGGCCCTGCTAAGAGTCTTGCAAAAAGCAGCCACCGATCGCTATTGATATACATTCTGTTCACAAAACGTGTTGCCAGATCTGTTGTTACGCATCAATGGCAAATTTTATCACGGCATACGTAAGAGAACTTTCTCTTTTGCTAAATACTGGAGAGGGTAGACGGGGTGGGGGCAGATAATTAGCTTCAGTAACGGGCTGCTATTCTCTCAAGGTAAGCGTTACCAACGAAATCATACGAATCCGATTGCTTCTAAGCCGCATCGGCCCCCTCTGACGTAAGTTGAGCGGAGAGATTTCAGGCATGTTTTGCGATATTTCCAGTACGATATGAATCCACAAAAAAAATTAACGCCTGCCCTGCGCCGCGTGTGCATCTGCGTGCGCGACTGTCAGCTCCCAATACGAGGATGTATGGATCCAAACGCATCACAATTTTGCAAAAAAAAACATGCAATGCGGGAGGAATGTGTGTAAAACATTCCTTGAATTTATTTCAGCACAATTTCACTGACAAGCACGATTCATAATTCGTTCACTCAAAGCTCATTTTACGTTAATCTATTCAAGACTCACTTGTTCCGTAAAGGCTTTGAAGTTCTCTGGTAGGGACTGTTGATGCGGCTCACTGTTGTTGTGCTAGGATGATGGCTCGCTGACAACCTGCGTGTGCTCAGGAACACTTATTTCTTCCTTCGTTTGTTTAACAATTATTTTTATCGCTTATGTTATGTTCTGTAAATTATAGCCATTATTTGCCGTTCAATTGAACTGCTCTGACGTTGTTGCTGCTGTTGTTGACATGCTGTTTTCAGAAAACCTACATCATTACAATGTTATTGTCGTTGATAAGCCGTTCATATGTCGTTGTCGTTGCTGACATGCCATTCTCTCCACAGCTCTGTGCAGCGCTTTGTGACCCTCGGGTGAAAAGCGCTTTATAAATATTATTATTGCTGTGTCGTCTTGACTAGCACACGGGCTCTCCTACCAAGTCTTTTCCGCTCAGTGGCCTGCAGGTAATGGTGTCGTGCTGGCCATGATCGTGTCTCTTATCGCGTACATTTCATGTGCCGTCAAACGAAGCCAGTGGCCAGCACAGGCCGTACGCGTGAACTTAGGACAAAACCCAAGCTCGAAGTGGCGCTGCTGTTAAATACCTACATAAATTATTATTTTTGGGCCGGGGGGGGCGCTCCAAAAACGAAAGAGAAATTGGTCAAAATAAATGTTTGCTAAATTATTAAGGGTGCTAATTGCATATTACAGCCGGCTGGATAAAAACAAATGAGGAAGGGTCGATCACAGTTTCGCGGGGTGAGTATTTTTGGTAGCCAAATGGTTACTCGCCCTCCCATACGTACCAACTTTTAACGTATTCGTGCGCTTGAAACGGCTGCATTAAGGTGAATTCCAAGTTACTTTCCATCCCTTATAATTTCATTAAGGCTTGAGCATTACCGGAACTGTAATGTGCACCCATCGTTTTCTTCCTACACTGCCGCCGCTGCTGCTGCTGCTGCTTCTGCATTATACAGCAAGTTTAACTGAACCTCAGAGCATTTAACCCTGAAGTGGCCTTTGGAGCATTGTAAAAATGGCAACATGTGCTGTAAACTGAACATTATGTCAAAGTCGGAAATCAATTATAGTAACACAGCCATGCAATATTTATGCACCTTGTAATTACAGTAACAACCAGCTGTCTCAGAGCTCAATTCCTACGGATAACTGCAGGTGTCAAGAGTAGAACAGTGCGTCCCAAATAACTCTGTATTATACCGATAATGCTCGGATTATGTTCGGAGGGTATTAGGGATGTGTACTGCGTATCAATTGAACGAAAAAATCCCAAGTTGGAAAGTATTTTACAGAATCTGCTTCCCCTGTGGGCAGTATTTCGTGCTGTGAAAATATCCGGGCTTTTCAGCCGTTTTTTTCCATTGCTTTCTCTCCCACTTCTCCTTACCGCCTCCGGGCCAATCTATGGCTTTTGCGGCTAATAGGCAGATTTGTCGTAAGCTATTCTATTTTGGGCGGCGTGACTGGCAGCCTTAGATGCCGCGAACTGTCTGCCTTCTCCTGAACTTGTCAGTGTTTAATTGAACACTTGGAGACTGCCGTCTTGGCAAGTGGTGTGCACCGGTCAATCGTGGCAAACTCTCTCCGGGAGTTCTGACTCCTTGAGCCAGCTGCCATGGAGCCATCGTTGCTGACCGCTCTCGAAAGCGGCGTCCGTCTGCCTGTTTGGGTCAACAGCTCGTGCCACTTGGTCCTTTGGACGGGAGAATACAGGATTTCTCTCCCGCCTTTCCCCCAACTTTAATCTACTGTCACCCCCCAGGTCCTCAAAACCAGCACAAGTAGAGCCCTTTGAATTATAGAAAGCTGAAGGACGCTTGCCAAGACGGCGCACAAAAATTCTGACACCATTCACCGTAACTCCCCACCCCTTTTCAAGCCTTCGAAAGCAGATGCCCAATTACTTGTTAGATCTAATGGTCTTTAGTCAAATCAAATATGCTCCGCCAACTGAATTTCTTAATAACAATCGAGCGTACCTGGCAAACAACTTTCGGCAGCGCAACAATGTGTCAACCCGTGCACAACACGTGAGATCAAACTCATCCTGTCACGCCCGTTTCTTGAGCTGCCAAGATTCACCCTTCCCACAACCACTACTTGCCTGCTTCCTGTCAATAAATCTCTAAATAACCGTGATGTGCTCACGGGCCCACGATACAAAAAAAACACACACACACACATGCAGGAATTAAGAAGCCATCAGGAGTGAAAAACTACACATGGAATTTTAAATGATGTTCATTACAAGGATGACAGTAGACTTGTGTGGGGGGCTCTGCTAACGGCTACTCTGTCTGTATGCAAGCCTGGCTGCCGTGGCCAGCCATGCATGCTGTGCTCCGCACTGACAAGACATGATGAGTTGTGCGTGATCTTCCTCTTTTATTTATCCACAAACCCCTTTCCCGTCCGGACTGGCCTGATTCATCTTTGTGTTCTGCCTCGCGCAAAAACACACACACACACACAAAAACCCCACTAAGACCGGAACGGCTACAAATGCAGGCGCGTCCAACAGTGGCGTATGGCTTCCTGCAAACGGAGAGAGATTTTTTTTTTTAAACAGTTTTAAACGAGCTTGGCATTTTCTTTTCCCATTTCGAAAATTGTAATTTAATATTTAAATATATTCCAACCGACATTTTTCGACAGAATTGGCCGAGAGCTATATTTAAACAACGCTCTTCAGTGTTGACCGGAGAACACTGACGAAATGTCAATACCAAAGATATTCTTTCTCCTCCCCTCGCCCTTAGGTGATACTGAGATGTTACACGATAAGTGACCAGTGGGCTGGAACGGGATAGTACCTAATGTCTGCAGTCATTCCCATGTGCCTGAGACTGCCAGCGTTCGTATCAGACTGCTGCTTAATTAATCGATCAGAGAACACGATCATCGTGGGCTTGGGGCTTGACGTCCCCTCGCCACTGTTTGTTAAACATGGTGCTGCTGCCGTCGCGCAGCCGATGCAAAGTGTCAAACGACACTCGGACCGCACGAGAGAGATCCTCGGCGGCGTTAGCGAACGCGAGTGCAGAATCCCGTCATGCGCGATTCAGACTTTTATAAGGACGCGTGCGGATGATGAAAAAGTCCTTGCCTTAACATTGAATCTAGTTAATATCAACTGCTATAGAAGCTCTTCCTTTGTAAGAGGATAAGCCTATTACCGCTTATACACTGTTATCCTACGCTTGATAACCTCATTAGCTTGTCACATATCGATCCTTGCCCTAACCCCCATTGCCACCAAGTCCCCTCCCCCTCCCACCACTGCGCCCCTCACTCCGAGTCAACTCCACAAGCCCCATCAGAGATTTCAATCTTTCGCTCTCCCACTCCAAATCGAGGGCAATGAATTAGGCAAATTGCACTTTTACTCTAGACTATATACGGCCGATCGGCGAAATTCAAATGGACTTGAAATGCAGAAGGCTTTCAATGTCAGCACCTGCTGCTCATTGCACTGTGTGCGAAAGGTGTTAACCGCCATGTGGCTTCCAGCGCTGTGATTATCTCTTTCCGATAATGCAGCAGCAGACATGCAAAAAAAAATACTCCGTGACAGCACAATAAACTTTCCGAGGCACTGCCTGGTCATGCATAATTGATGATTTTAATATGTTCAGCGAGCTGCAAACGCTCTGCCGACCAAATTATCAATGCAAAAAAGAAATTATTGTGGAATATTTTATGCCTGCGTGATGAGCAATGATGATGACTCCTCATTTGCAGCGGCAGAAGGCAGGGGGAGATGGTGTCAGCTCATTAGAATACTGAGTGCGCCATTTGCGCTTGATCTTTCTGCTTGGTGTGAGTTCTCAGTCGGTTGTCAATTAACACTGACAATAACTTAGAAATTGGTCGGATGAGGCTGCGAGCGGACGTAGCTCGACAGCGCTGTCACACGGCGCACGCAGCCGGACGGGGAGGTGGTGGGGGGGGGAAGGGGGGGAGGCTGGGAAGGAAGGGGTCAGGCACTCCGGAGGTTAGGAGGAAGTGACGAACTGATCTGACAGCTTTCGTCTGCGGCTCTGGCCATTAGTCCCGAGTAAGCAGAGAGTCCTCGTTTTAATAGCCGCTGATTTGCGGTTAACTGCCGTAGCCCTTTTACCCAATTTCATATCTGCCCAAAATGAACCTCGCGTTAATGCAGGTGTATTTCACCGCGTCCTACACCAACATTACAGAGTAAACACGCTAACGGATCCAAATTGATTTGCTGGAGCATTAACCCCCTGTTAGACTGGGTCATCCTCCTGTGTTAATGCTTAAGGAGCGAAACCAGGTGTGGTTGTTTCATTCACATGATACGATTCTGTTGCGTCTCCTTACAGCGTGACAAGACGAACCACCGCTCCTATTTTTAATTCCCTCAGTTAGTGGGATTGCGGTAAAATCAACAAAACTTTGCGACATGAAAGTGTACAACTTGAAGCATGCAAATGCGTTTTGTTTTAAATTAAATTTGTATTTTGAAACGAGGTTTATTTTAATTAGGCTAAAGAAAAAAGCACGTATCAGTAATACATTACCTAATCTTGTTTATTTCATATTAGTCTAAATGTACTTAAGGTATACAAGTGCTCTGAAAATCCAATTTAGCAATTTGATCTAAAAAGCCTGCGTTTTATTTGAAGGTACTTAAGCTCATTTTCCAACTAAATTGCTTGTTTTAATATACAATATCTCTCACTGGAGGCAACCCATTTAGTAACCAAATGTTGTAAAATTAACTGTCTACAATTTCAATGTTTTAATTATAATTGGTGCATCACACCAGTAATTGTCACTAAGCTACTAGCTATTAAAGATAATCACTTTAAAACTTTAACATCCGTATGTACAAGACACTGTCTTATAGAAAAGTCATTATTGTGCATATGCACACGGCGTTTTTTAAGCACACGAGTTATCCTTGTGTGTGAGCATGTTCGTACGTCTTTTTTTTCTGTTATACAAAAACAGTAACACGGCGAGATGGTTAACAGATAAGGGAGTTAAGAGATCAAAAGGAACTTGAACCGTAAACTGTTGAAAGATGTTAACATTTTCTGTAGCACAGATGTCCTTGATAATTATTGGATGCTGGGCTTGAGACTTGAAGTGTTTATGGATGTTTTTCATGAAGCTATTCATTCACACAGGATTTCAAAGATGATGCAAATTACCTCTGACTGGTATTTAAAACTGACAAATACCACTTACTCTTGATGTGTTAAATCGTTCCTTTTAAGTCATTGGTGCATAAAATGTGAAGAAAAATTGTCAAATCATACCGATGATACTGAACTTGTCACGAGAGAGCCCTTTTTTGCCTAACCATGGAATTACTACCTAAGCAATCTGGCTCCAGACCAATGCATTTTAAGGAAATTTGCAAGCATTTCGAAAAACGTAATATTCTGATTATGTAAATTGGGAAGGTATGACATTATAGTCTACTTTTTCTCATGTTTATTTACTGTCAAGCGTGTGCACAACAGCCTTTTGTTGAGCTCTGCATACAGTGTGTAAAGTGCTCGTAACAAAATAATGACAGGGAAAAAAAAGAAACCTATTTTTTTTGTGTGGAGGGATCATGCGTTTAATGTTAACAACCACGTACAAGCAACAGCATTCTATTAATATTAACTCGACCACCTGCTCTGCAAGGTTTCACTAATTATTTAAGGCAGCTTTGATTCACATTTTTTTTGTAGAGGGCAAGCCACCACCATACAATTGTCCACGTTATAGATTTGATGTGTTTTCAAACGCTTTCAATGTGCGCGCCACGGTGGCCCAGCGGGTAGCCCTGCCGCCTCAAAACAACAAGGTTCCGGGTTCGATTCCCGGCTCGGGTGCCTTTATGCGTGGAGTTGGTGTGTTCTCTCCTCATGTCCTCGTGGGTTTTCGCTGGGTACTACGGTTTCCTCCCACCGCCCAAAGGCACTCTGCTACCAAGAGTAATTGGCCTGCTGAATAAATTGTCCCAAAAAGTTTGCCCTGTGATGTACTGGCGTCACATACTGGGCATTCCCCCGCCTGGTGCTCTCTGTCGGCCAGGATAGGCTCAGGCTTCCCCGCGATCTCCGTACAGGATTAAGCGGCCATTCATAATGAATGAACGTTTTAATTAAGATGCAGACTCGACGTAAAAAGGTCAACATCGTGTTTTGCTCAAATGAACAGAGGCAGTGGTGGAAATTCCTCATTGCTATGGTGGGGGTAAACCGAACCATAGGACAACCAGCATTGATTTTGCCACAAAGTGGTATTTATTTTATCGATCCTGGAGGGATGATGGGCTGAGTCGACCTATAAACAGGATTTTAAATCACAACCATCCGATGTAAGCCATTCGATTCGCTCGACTGCTGAGCTGCCTAGGTAAGTTGTCTCTCTGCATACGGTGGTGTATTACGGCTCTGGCATGCGTTGATGTGTAAATGAAGACTCGGGGATTCATTGCAATGTCCTGCGTCAACAGCAGCTCTCGTCTATACACATTAGTCGGTGGTGCTGCTGCATTGGCAGTGGTGCATAAGCCCAGATAACAAAAAAACGAAACACACTAATCAATAACAGTTCCTTAAAAGGCAAATTCATATATGATCGTGACGTT
>JAZEWT010000002.1:1528726-1542125 GCA_036362905.1 Mordacia mordax
GAATACTTATTATTTACGCCCGTGCACCACTCTGAAGGCCGTGTGACAATTTTGTTTCATTTTAATCAGCTCTAATACATCGCACAGGGCAAGCACGTACACGCGAGTGCGCACACGCGGGCGCACAAGATCTCGATCTTAATTTGAAGCAAGCAGCGCTATACATCACGTGGAAAGTGTTTACTATTCATCAGGTTCATGCAGCGTGCAACAACTTAATATGCATTTGATCAGGCAAGATTGGCAAAACGTGCGCATGTGGGCGTCGGTGGGTCAACGAGCGCGGATATAAAATAGCGGAGTTTAGAACCGCACGACGAGACACCTCCCGCCATGATGACAATTTCAGGGACGCACGCAAAAGTCAAGCTCTGGGGCAGAGGCCACACAATTCCCTTTGATAACAGATGGAACCGATATGCAAATGACTCAAACAAATGATTACATTTTTGGCTATTAATTTGCGTGACGACAATCAAAGGGAGATATAATCCGAAGCAGCAGTGTAAGCGACTTTGACAAATAATTTCAGAGGGTGTTTTTTTATTATTATTGTAACATTTCACATGATTGTAAGAAGAAGAGGAAGAAAAACTAATTCCCCAAAAAAACCCCACAATTTGGCGATACTTAAGAGAATTTGTTTTGGCGTGTAAGCCGCAAGGCCCTGATTGGCGAGGCAGGTGCGAGACGAGAGGGTCTATGCTACGTGCAGGGTGAATATAATAATAATATCAAACGGTTTAATAATTAACAAAATAATTATTGCATTTATGGAGCGCTTTTCACCCGAGGGTCACAAAGCGCTGCACGGAGCTGCGGAGAGAACGGCGCGCCAACAGCAACGACATTAAAACGGAAAATCAGCAACAATCACATTTTTTGGGGGTTTTTGTTTTTAATATACACATCGTTGCAGGACAACGCATATAAATATGATCTGACTTTGCTTGGTGGTGAGATTCGAGGCTTATGAAAATTGCAGTTAGAGAGCAGCCAGATTTTCTCCGTGCGCGCGGTACACATGCACTTTAGCACTTTTATCCAAAACGCAAAGAGTTAAGAGCTTTCCTACAGTAACTCACATGCTATTTAGAGACTAACGGAGCCAAATACAAATGTAAATATGGATAGTGTAAATTGAATATATCCAAGTTTTAAAAGGTCATTTATATGTTGGCAAACAAAATATACTTTTTAAATATATATTTTTTTCATTGGACCTACCAAAATGCTCCACAATCTTATTTCATTTATTAAAGCTTAATATCTCTGTCAGTTTTTATTTAAGCTGGAAAGAACTGTTCAGATATTTTTAACACCTGCGCAGCATGGAGGGGGAAGGCATCGTAACGATCTCTCAATTTCGTCAGGACAATTAACCTGGGCAGCGTGTCTTTGGACTGTGGGAGCAAACCGGAGTACCCGGTGTAGCGCGCGCAAACTCCAAGCAGAAAGGCAGCACCCGAGCCGGGAATTGAACCCAGGCGCCCGTTTTGTAGTGAGGCAGCGGCGCTACTCACGACCATTGCGCCGCGCCGCCTCAGAGCAGACGCGCTCGCCGCGCCCGCCGCGCCAAGCCCGCATCGGGACCGCTCACCTGTGCTACGGCTTCTCCAGCTCGGTGACGTAGAGCAGGTGATCCTCGGGGGACTTGCCGTGCGCCTTGCTCAGGTGAAGCTTGACGGCGTGCCGGCTCGCAAAGCTGCGGCTGCACAGCTTGCACTGCAGCACCACCCCCGTCACGTCCTCGTCTGCGCCGCCCGCCGCCGCCAGCAGCGACGGCGACCGCGCCGGCGGCAGCTTCGGCAGCATCATCTGCTCGCAGAGCTGGTCCGCCGAGAGTCTCGACAGGTCCCTCAGGTGGAAGCCCAGGTGGGTCTCCAGGTGGCTGACGTACGTGGAAGGAGTCCTGAACTGAGACGCACAGTCGTTGCAGTAGAACACCGGGTGCCCGGTGTCCATGTGCTTCAGGAACTTGGTGCCGCCCGTCCTCCGCAGCTGGTACTTGACGTTGGCCAACCAGTGGCTGATGGTGGTCATGCCAAGTCCCGTGAACTTGCTGATGTGCGCCCGGTCCTGCGGGCTGAGGTCGGCGATCACGTACTTGCCCTCGGGCGTTTGGTGCAGGCAGGCGACGAACTGCGCCTGCAGGATGAGCAGGTGCTGCGGGTTCCAGTTGGACTGGCGGCCCTTGCGCTTGTGCGTGGAGGAGACCTCCTCCACCTCCTCCAGCGTGCTGCTGCTCGCGTCCGTTTCCGAGCGCTCCGAGGTGGTGCTCGCCGGGGTCGGGGGTTTGGGCGTCAGGCGCCCGGTCAGGTTCTTGACCATGTCGGACATGTCGGACAGCGCGTTCTCGCCCGACGCCGAAGGCGACATCAGCACCCCCGGCGTAGGCTTCGGGCTCTTTGGCACCTTCTTGGACTTGGTCAGGTCGATCGGTTGGTCCAGGTTCGTTTGGTAGTAGCACCTCTCGACGGGGTCCGAGTTCCTCGTCTGCAAGGCGGGCGCCGACACGAGCTTGTCGAGCATTCCGCTGCTCATCTTGTAGAGCATCGCCATCGGGTCAGGGACGGGCAGCGGCGGCTTCGAGATCTTCCCCAGGTGGAGGTTCATTATCGACTGCAGCGCGCTTAGCGGGTTGACGAGAGACTCCTCCGGAGAGTGGTCGGTGATGATGTTCAAGCTGCTGCTCTTCTCCATCGTCATTTCCTTCTTGACGTTCGTGCCGTTTTTGAAGAGTTCGTTCCGGGCGCCTCCGTTCGCGGAAATCTTCTCCGCGGGTTTTTTGCTCGCGATCTGCTGCTGGATTTCCTTCTTCGAGTCGCGGCTGTCCTCGCTCCTGCACGGCGATGACGCTTCCGACACCGAGGACGGGGACTTCACCTCCGTCTTGATTTTCTTTCCCTCGACCTTTTTGAGGTTCTCCGAAACTTTTTTCACGAGCTCCTCCATGGCGTGCACGTTGTTTTTGAGCGGGGGCGAGCTGGCGGGAGGCGTCTGGCTGCACGGGATGGGCGCCGCCGAGCCCGTCTTGGGCGTCAGAGACTTGACGCTGGCTCCGTACGCCGGCTTCAGCGGGGTCTCCTGCGCCGGGTTCTGAATGACGGACTTTATGGTGCCTGGCAGCTGGTACGCGGCGTGGATACTGGGGTAGCCACCCCAGGTCGGAGTGCCATTCTGGGCCTTGTTGATCGCCGAAGCTACGGTGTTCTCCAAGGATTTCAGGATGTCCAAGCCAGTCGCGGACGTGTCCTCGAGATCCTCTTCCCTCAGGTACTGAGACGACAGGTCATAGTCCTTCCTCTCCTTCTTGTCCTTCTTCTCCTTGTCAGTCTTCTCCTTCTCTTCCTTCTCCTCTTCCACCTCCATCTTGAGCTCCTTGTCCTCGATCTTCAGCTCCTCCATGGAGAGTTTCTCTGACGAGTTGACGGGCGACACGACGCAACGCACGGGTGAGCTCGCCGGCGACCTGAACGCTTTGACCGGCGAGCTCGGCGGAGAGAGCGACAACTTGACCGGAGAGTCGGCGGGGCACGGCACGTGGCGGCTGCTCGCGCCGGGGGGCGACATCACGGGTTGCGCGCTCGTCCTGGACGGAGAGAGAAGCGGTTTGGACGAAGTGCTCGACGGGGAGGAGGAGGACAGCGGCTTGGCCGGGGAGTTCGCCGGAGTTATGTGAGCGTGCGATATGTTGGTCGGAGGCAAGGGGACGGACTGGATTTTCACCTCTGCCAGCGGGTCAAAGATCACGTGCTTTCCCTTCTTGATGTTGGAGTTGGTGACTTTCATGAAGTGTCCCGTCACCATCATGTGGGCCGTCAGCTGCTGCAGGGTGTCGTGGGAGCTGCCGCACTCCATGCACTTGAGGATCTGGGACTTCTTCGCCTCGAACTGCCAAGCGTAGCTGGCGCCGTTTTGGTAGCCGTACCGATTGTTGGGCGTCACGTAGGGGTTCGACGACTTCTGAGACATGCCCGCGGCCGAGTCGGAGGAGCCGGCGACCGTGTTGGTGGTGCTGCCCCGCGCGTCGGGCGTGCTCGAGAGCAGCGGCTCCATGTAAGGCCTCTTCTTCATGGCCGGTGTCAGCTTGGAGGACGTCACGGCAGACACGGGTTCCTTGAGCGGAACCTTCTGGTAGTGCTTGGTCTTGATCATGTGCACGCTCAGGTCCTGCAGCGACTCGAACGAGTGCCCACAGTACATGCACTTGAGCACCTTCTGCGCCTCCTCCTTGCCTTCCATCTCCATGAGCGAGCGCTTGCGCGGTTTGGACCAGCGCCGCGTGTTGCTGCTGTCCTTGTCGTGGTTGTCGTCGCGGTAGTGGCCCGTCTCGTTCATGTGCACCGTGAGCTCGACGAGCGTGTCGTACGCCGCGCTGCAGTCCTTGCAGCGGAACTTGCTGGCGCCCGTGAAGATGGAGCCGTAGATCTTGCCGCTCTGCCTGTACAGCTGCACGGTGCTGAAGAGGCTCGGCTCGTTGTGGTGGTGCGACATGGCGATGGGCATCGTCTGCTGCAGGGACTTGGCGAGCGCCGCCTGGTGCCAGTCGAAGCGGTGGTTGGCGGCGTTGCTCGCGCTCGTCGTGCTGCTCGTGCTGCTCGTGCTGCTGTCGGTGTTGGCCGCCGCCGTCGTCGTCGTCGCCGCCGCCGCCGCCGCGGCGACGGGCTGGTTCAGGCTGTAGCTCAGCGCCGACCAGTACGGGTTGGCGAGCAGGTTGGCGTACGCCACCTTCATCTGCGCGAGGCTGTCGGTGGCGTGGCCGACGGGCACGCCGTTCTCCTTCTTTTTCGGCTCCTCCTTGGCGGCGCCGCCGCCGCCGCCGCCGCCGCCGCCCTCGAAGTCGGCCAGCCTGTCGCTCGACTCGCTGAACTGCGAGTCGCTGTCGGCGTCGCGGCTCGACGTCTCCGCCTTGCCTGAGTCCTGGCAGACACGCGACTCTTTGGCCTCCTCTTTGTGCTCCTCCCGCGGGAGCTCGTCGCGCGCGTCCTCCTTGCGCGGCCCGTCCGCCCGCTCCCTCGGCTCCTCGCGCAGCCGCGGCTCCTCGCGCTCCTCCTCGCGCCGCTGGTCCTTGAGCTCGTCGTCGTCGTCGGCGGCGGCGGCGTCGTCCTCGCCGCCCATCTCCTCCTTCATTTCCTCGTCCGTGCACTGGTAGTCGCTCGCCGATCCGTCCTCCGTCTCGGCTCCATCGCCGTCCTCCCTCTCGAACTCCCCGGACTTGAGGTCCTCTTCGGAAAGGTACGCTGCAAAGCACGCGCGGCGGTTTCCGCGGTCAAAGTTAGAACCCCCCTCCCACCCCGCCGATGCGTGCCAACGTATGCCAACGTATGCCAACGTATGCCAACGTATGCCAACGTATGCCAACGTATGCCAACGTTGCATTTAGCAAGCATTAATATTATGTTGGACTTCAGGACTGCACGACATAAAACCGTTGCCAGAGTACGGTTGGTATTTTTTTTTTTAAACATATAAGCGCGTCAAAAACAAAATCACCATCGGGCACAAGAGTAAATGAAATTCCCCATCGAGAATTATCGCCGAGCAAAGGTTACAAGTGAGGAGCAATGCAAGGCACGGTTCGAGTGTTTCGAGCGCAGCGTTACGTAACTGTGGCTGGGTTTAAAGGTAAAGAGGTTAAAACATTACAAAGAGTTAAGAAAAGTACATATCAAATTACAAATGTTTTATGTTCAATTGAAGAGATCTTCCAATCCGCCCCAGTATCCACAATTTAATTACACAGACCTTGAAGGAGCATTTGTCACTAAAAAATCTGATCAAGGAACTGTCAGGTAATGCTGAGCTCTCACTCTGTCAATTATTCACTAATGATGAAGCATTCAGCAGGGCAGTGGGGTGTGCATGGAGAGGCCTGCCTGCTAATCTGCCCTGGGCTGGTCACTGCCTGTCCCTGCGCAGAGGTCATTTAAGTGTCAAATAGACAGGCTCTCCGTGATTTTTTTTTGCTCCCGCGCAAGGCAAATGAAAAATACGCGCGGCCCCTGCTTCCACGGGGTGTCTCTCCGCGCGGCGAGCGAGCGCTTCCGTGCCAGGACACCCGGAGAGGAAATTATTTTGGCTTAAAAAATAATAATAATAAAGTACTCTACAAAATACTGCATCATCACGGACGGGGAGAGGCGAGCCAATTTACGCAACTAATAGCCAAGATTATTTTTGTCAATACAATTTTGTCGCAGTCAATGATTCCGTGGCATTTTCTTTTTGCGCTAAGCCTTGAAGTTGTCTAAATTTGCTCACGTGACAAAACTGCCATCTGACAACCAATCTCAATTTCCATTTCTGTTTTGCAAATCTCCTTTGCCTATTTCCGGGCACGTTAATTTCCCCATGGCTTGCGAGATATTGCGAGTAAACACCCGCAAGCACCCGCTGTCTTTAAACGTACACTTTAATTATCGCCGTATTTCGATTGTTTGCATATTAACGTAAACTTCTGTAAAGCACCAAGAGAAACGGCAACAGAGATTGGATTGAAAACGTCTTCGCATAATGCAGCTGTGTGGAGCAGTGATGCTGGTGCGACGTCTCATTCTCAAGTTAACTCTTCCTAATTTTATCGCGCACAGCAAGCGTGCGGGTGCGTGGCGCGGGTGCGTGGCGCGGGTGCGTGGCGCGGGTGCGTGGCGCTGGTGCGCGACGCTGGTGCGCGACGCTGGTGCGCGGCGCTGGTGCGCGGCGCTGGTGCGTTCATCGTGGCTGTCAAATCCCTAACGTCAAATAATGCCGAATGAAAACCCGCGAGAGGCAATATCTCTTTAGCGAAAACATTCCGAGGCAAAGGAGAGAGGGTGGCAAATTACACCTTACTCGAGACTGTAATTGCGAAGGAAAAATATTCGGAAAAATATTTTAATCAGAATAAAACGTTAGCGGTACTAGTCTTAATAAAGGAATTAAATAACAAATGACAAATTACTTTAATAAAAGTAAGACTCAAGACTGTGTGATCACAATACCGCAAGAAGCCTACTGTCAAATTCACGAATGTACGATAGATTAGTAATTAATGTCCAATTAGTTATAGAACAGAACCTTGTCTTTGCAAACTTATTGTTTGAGAATTGCTCTTAAGACCTGCTATTTTGGGACAACCATGTTGAACGTTACTCCTCTCTCATTCGAGATAGACGTGCTGACTGTTCCTCATCTCTAATCAGCCTGATGACGCCTCCAACGTGGGCGGCGAAACATCGCAAAGGAGAGAGGAGGGGCGCTCGACACGGCTATCCTGTCCGAGCAGTTCTGAAGAACACTCCTCAAACATCGAGTTGGTATAAAATCTCGAACAATGCATATCGCATTGTTTACATATTTTCAAGTTGCTTTTAAAGCGTGTACAAGGCATCTTCCTGTTTTACACCAATTTGTATATATATTTTTATTTTTAAAAATATCCTTAAATATAGTTTCACCAATTTCCCACGAGTATTTAAGGCCTTTCATTTTAAAATATGGGCCTTACAAATTCCAGGCTGTTAAAATGTACGGCTCGGAAGATGTTGCTGCAGCAATCTGCTCTCACGGCAGACTTTTCCCACAATAATCCACACTATCAATACCCGCTTCGTTCTATACAGAGTCACGGGGGAGGGAGGAAAGTTGGAGCTTATCCCGGCAGACACAGGGTGCCAGGCGGGGCTATACCCAGGATGTAACGCCAGTACGTCGCTAGGATAATGGAAAAAATGTACTCAGCAGGCCAATAAACCTGGGCAGCAGCGTGTCTTTGGACGATGAGAGGAAACCGCAGTACCCGGACACGGGGAGAGAGAGAGAGAGAGAACACGCAAAGCATATAATCTTCAAGCGGAGAGATGACTCAGCCCATCATCATCATCATCCCTGCAGGTCTATACGAGTGACACTTTGTGCAGAAGTCAAGATCGGTTGTCCTCTGCGAGGACTCGGCTCTGTCACAGTCATGTGGATTTTCCAGCACTGACTCCAGGCTGAAAATACGAGACGAGCACTATCGCAATACTCGTATGAGGAACGCATCACCTCGACACGTTTTCAAGCGTGCGTTTAATCAAGGAAAGTCTGGGATGGTTTTTGGGGGCCCTCTGGGTTTTATCTGCAAACTTCGGCTTGTTAAACTAATGTTGCTGGATTACAAACCGGTATTGCTTACGGTGCTCCATATAAAATGTGGGAGCCCTGTCCCCCAATGCAAAAGCAACTGTCTTCAATTGTATTTGACGGGTTTTTTTTTTTAAATGGAGGTTTAAGAGGAGATGCTTGCTTTCGAGATAGCTGGTCGAGAATATCTCCTCTCTTGTTCGTGACATCTCGAAATTCACGTTGGAGGCATCTTCAAGGCATGCTGCTGAGAGAGTGGACACGTGAGTGTGTTCTGCTGTGTATGTCAAAGGTGGTTCACTGCCTCGCCCACCACTCCCTTGACCCTTGTTATGTCCATGACGATTCTATTGTATATTCAATGCCTTGCCCGCACTCTACGCGGATACAATGGAAAGACATGGAGAGTAACCATCATGCATGATACAATAGAATCGTCATGGGCATGACAAGGGTCAAGGGAGTCTGGGCGAGGCAGTGAACCGCCTTTGACGTAAACGGCACGCTCGCACACTTTCATTCAGTCCCAGCAGCGCGCCTGAAGATGCCTCCAACGTGCGAGGCGAAACGTCGCGAAGGAGAGAGGAGGAGCGTCGGATGCGGCTACCCAGAAAGAATCGCTTTGGAGAGTGACCGTCCTGCCTCGAGCTGCGGAAACACTACATCAACACGTTTTGAGTGTTGATGTAAATAAAAGCACGACCCCGCGGGTGCCTCTCTGTGTGGAATTTGCGTGTTCTTGCCGGGTACTCCGGTTTCCTCCCACCGTACAAAGACGCGCTGCTGTCTCGGTTCATTGGCCTGCTGGGAATTTTGCCCACAGTGCCCTGCGATGTGCTGGCGTAATGTCATGGGTATAGCACCGCCGTGCGCCCTCTGTCTGCCGGGATAGGCTCCGGCCCCTCGCGACCCTATACAGGATTAAGGGGGCATTGATAATGATCACGAGAACTCCATGCTATATCGCGAGATGAAACAGTCTTTTAAGTCCATCATCGGCATTTCTCCCCGACTCTCACAAGCAGCATTACACACGGCAGATCACACGGCACTCACAACCATGTAAATAAGTTACCATCGATGTGAGATGACTGTCAGTTTACATTATATCAGGAAATTATGTAGCAAACAAAACACTCACATCAATGTAACCAGTTCTTCAACAATTATTTGCATTTTGCTTCTTTCTTGATTGTTATCCAGTCGGGAAAAAAGTTAACGATTACAAAAACCTCACAACTTCTTAATTATTAACTAAAACACAATGAAAACACTATGAATCTTTAACTCCAACTTCGGTTATAGACAAAGTGCCACTGGGCACACTGTTTAATTGGCCAGAATTTTTCAAGAGACCAACTAATTCACAAACCTACGATGCACATTAGACCAACTCACCACCAACCAGACACGTGGCACTAGTTGCTGTCAGAGGGCCATGTGTGACTGTGACGATGACTCACGGAGTGGTGCGATAATGAAGGAGGAGATGGCACTTAAAAACGCCAAGTCCCGAGTATACATGTGCGTGAAACGAGCAACAACAAGTCTCAAGAGCTTGACGTTTTTAAGTATTTTTCTGCGCGAACGTAAACTAAAAAAAGCCCCAAGGAAGCCCAGTCAAAAGTGCGTCCCGAAAAATGCACGCCAGTTGTGGTTTTTCAGGATCGGTTACGTTAACAATACGACGATGAGGCTGCGTATGCAAGGCGAAAGGTCAAACTCTCTGGGGAATGAGACAAACTTAAGGTCACGCGATCCTGGTTCCGGGCTTATATTGACGCTCAGCCTTTACGCGCACTAATTTTCTACACGCTCACGCTACCGGGGGTCGATAAATGTGAGTCGGACGATGATCAGATCACTCAGAATTCATCTTGTCGGAGTCTGGAAAGCCAATCACAGCTCGAGCCAGGCTGTCACAGACGTGGACTGCGTGGCTCTGCCCACCACGCGGTTGGCAGCAAACGTCTGAGCGCCGACATCTCACCGCTGTTGTAATCTGCCCCGGTCTGTCCCCCCCCACCTTCACAAAACCCGCACTGACGCGCGTGGGGAAGTATGGTCGGATAACTGCAAAGACCCCACACGGCATTGGGCGGCCCCTCGACCAACGTGGATTAATGAACGCTCAGCACGTGAACACGGCGACAGAAAGAGTTCTGAGCAACACTGAGCATGAAATATTTTTCACACCCAGCGTCGTTTCCCACGAACTAAAATATTAAGTTTAGCCCATCATACGCACGGTGTTTTAAGCTTGGAAATAGTTTTGCCATTCATTACCCACACATGTGATTCAGAGGTAATCTGACCGACTTTCTTTTCGAGTGCGCGCACACACTCTCTTGTGATAACAGCACACAGCTACGGTCTGGCAAGGAAGTGTAGATAATCGGCAACTGAAGTACAGCCGTTTCAACTCCAGCCCCTGGGGAACATTACAATGCGGATCTTCTCGGGTTTAAAACCAACATTTGCACGCTCAAAAATCAAAGTGATTCCCTATTCATTTCAGTATTAAGACAGTGCCCATCTTCTGCTTACAGCCCCAGATGCATTGGTGAAATTCTACATTCCTATGCCAGGGGCATCAGGCACATAACAAGCACTGTTGACACCCCTACAAAGTGGTGCCAATTTTAACGACCCCAGAGCGATGATGTGGCGAGTCAACCCCCTCAACCAGAGTGTGAACTCCAATCTCATCAGACTGTCGAGTGACTTGGCGGGTTGGATATAAATGTGCGCCGGTAGGGACCACAATAGATATTTTCAGAGTATAAAATCATGCCAGTGTGTTCACCTGTAGCGGACCTGGGGAGACTTGTGATGCTGACCTTTGACTTTTTTTTTATTTAACATATAATCCAGGCCCAGAGTGCCTGGTAGTGGGATTATGGCGCTATAGCCCTCCGGGCATGGCAGCATGTGTCTGCATAGCCCTCCGGGCATGGTGGGTTGCGTCTGAATAGACTTCTGGACATGGCCAGGAAGCTGGGCAATATTACGAGGGTGCACGTTTCGACGGCATTGAAACGATCTTGTCATATTTTTACTTTCACCTTTAACACCTTTGATGTTTGAATTAAAAAAAAACGTATTCCCGGCTGCCTTCAATGGCCATTCGTGCCACATTAATACATCGGTACAACACTCTGAAATGCCGCATGTCATTGGACAAGTTAGTTTATTTACATTGCCTTTAACCGCAGAGACTTATATGCAGATTCTAATGGTTATCACCAATAAAAATGGATATGATTTTAATTGATTTATCACCGCCACGCTTATCTTCGGTTACAAACATCTGATATTCCGGATTTTAAATAATTTAACTGTATAATGTTCACTGTAAAAATATTTCAGGCGTCAAGCAATGGGCGTGGGCTAGACCTGCCGTTTAAAAATAGAATTTAAGATTTTAAATCTAAGCGCCACACTTTGATAAATTACACGTCCATTATTAAAACACTCCGACATTTGTGTGCTAATGAATTACATCTTACATTTCACACAGCACAAATCAGGAGCATAAAACCTCCATTAATCTTAAGCAGATACAGCAAAGCAACCTCAAGCTGCCCACGCCGATACGTTCGTATATATTGCCCCCTTGTGCAGTGCATGAACCACCATCAAAACCCTTAAACACCGAAATGTTTCTGTGCCAATGAGAGCAATGGGCTCATTTCTGTTTACCTTTTCCGTAGGGCTAATGGGATAGAAATTTAATCCATCTGTTGACTTTGGCCGAGCGTCTTACTTTCTCCACGCTCATACGCATTGCAGGCTCGGCTCACAAGCGGGCCGAGCGTTCGGTAAGACCTGCGGGGGGCAAGAGGTTAAGAAGGTCCGGGGTGGTGTACGGCTGTCGCGGTGCGGTTAAGAGGAGGAGGAGGGGGGGGAGGAGGTCTATTATCGGCGGACCCGGTCGCAGCAGCAGCTCAGTTGCACATCACGTTCGTGACAATGCTCCACCGCATCCAGTCTAATGAAGCCAGGATAATTAGTCTCATAAGAACACATTTCCACTGTCAGTGCAGAGGAGCCGGCTCGAAGATCAGAGGCGTAAATATCACGCGTCGCCACAGCTGGCCAGGGATGGCAACTGTACTTTATTTTTATACAAGCGCGCCAGGCTAGCACGAGTAGGAAATGAAACAAAAAATTGTTTCTCAACCGCAGGAGGGAGAAAAAAAAAGAGGTAACCGTTTTTGTGTTTTTTTCTTTATCGCTCCATCTACGTGTTTAACCTCAACAGCGCGATGTTAAACGTTTGGTGACTGACGAGTACCGCCGCTATCAATGTTATATAATTAAAACACACGGACTGCCAGAGAGTGCTGCTGCGGTGTCATTTAAAATCACGAACACGCCAGCATGTTAATATTCACACGAAATGCGCGTGGAACTTCGAGCTGTTCAATCCAGGCTTGTTTATGAGCTGGTCTGCAGCCCAAATGCTCGTGGCATTACAAAAGTAATGCACAATCATAGTTTACGGTGCCATTATGCAAGCAGCAACCTGATATGTTAGTAACTCGGACTTGCCTTCCATGTATTTGAGCCTTTCAGCACTGCTCCGCGTGCTGTGCTCGGTTATTCGAGCGGCGTTAAGGGTCCAACCATACTCAAAAAGTACTCTGCTGCGAGCAACAAGCACGATCTGTCTACTGCATCGGGTCACGATGCAGGCGCTTCTTAAAAAGAGACACAGAGAGAAATGAAAGGTAATTAAAGTGACGCCGAGGAATTAAAATTAAAATGCAAACCATCAAAAATTCCTAGGGCCCATTGTTGACAATAAACGACTAATACTTGTGACGTGCAGTACACGGGTGTGCAATTATCTCTGCCAATTAACTAAAATGTGGAATAGAAAAACGTTTTAATGTACAAATCAATGCAATTTAGGTACTGATTCTACTTGAAGTAAATAAAATTAGATTAGGTCACCAATATGCGTCAGAAGATGTACGCGATAACTGTGGAAGAACATTTTTTGAACTGTGATATTTAGTTGGTCACTGGAACCCTTCCCTGCCCCCCTCCCTCCTTCTCATAAAGGATTAATAGCACTTTGCGAGAGATTGGACGTGTGATTTCAACATTGTGTTGAATGTACAGATGCGATTCCCTACAGGATTACAGCGTTGACCCAAAAGTTTGCCATGGACTGATATTTGAACATTTAAAGTACTGGATTGTGTGACAATCCTTAAACCCACCGAACGAGTATTTGTTAAAATATCCATGAAAATTAAAAGCACACCATCAGCTCTCTATCTGT
>JAZEWT010000002.1:1584844-1609444 GCA_036362905.1 Mordacia mordax
CTTGCATTGCGAAAATTATAAACCGCTGCCGTGTACGCGAACAAGCCCAATGCGGTTGTAAACGAACAAACCGCTAATTGGAATTTCTTTCAGGAAATAATGCTGATAAATTGAAATATATTTTGCAAGAAAATATCTCATTTAACAACGGCGGAGGGAGGAACTGCCTTGTGTCCATTTACAGGCAAATGAAACAAATGGAACAATCGCTACTGAGTGCGGCAATGTGTGTGAGCACATTTCACAAGATTGGGGTTTATAGGTCTATTTGTCTCACTGTAGCAATGTGGCTCCACTCGGCAATCCACAAGCCTGACTCCGAACCTTTTAATTGAGCCCCAGAACAAACTAATTAATCAACCAGCCGCATAATGCAAATGATCGGGTCACTTCTCAAATCCCCGATCCGCACCTTCTTGATTGCAAATCCTCCAATATGTTTAGTTAATCTGCGATGCAGAACCATTCTCTTCCTCCCTCATGTACTATCCCCTTTAAAAATATATATGGGGGGGGGGAAGTTATCTGTGCTGTGGACTCATTCAAAATTTATGATTTCTTTGCATAATGAAGAAGTTTCGCGTGCGTCAGACGCATCCACAGCACATTAATCAAGACAAACATCCTAATAATCCGCTGGATGGCTCTCCCAGCTCCTGAGCTTCGCCGAGGATAATGAAGTAACTTCATTAATCAACACTTTCTGATTAATTGTTGCAAAGTGTCATCCATAAATTTGGCTTCATTTTAATAATGGCTTCTGAACACTAACAACATCCCTTGTGATTTGGAGCCTTTATTGCGATGGTGAAATTTTCGAGGTGGAGAAAAGCAACTCGCATCGGAAAACCCTCTGAGCCCCCTTTTTTAACAAAAAAAAACGTGGCATATTTGATTGCTTTAATTAAGATCGGCATTCATTTTAAAGTTTATTACGTTCCTTTTTTTAACGAATCGGGCGTTGAATTTCGGCCGAAATCGCTCTTTTTTAATGAGTTTTAAGGATGATGCAGAGCGCTAATTTCCATCCACCATTAGAGGCGGCAAGTCTAGAGCCGCTGCCTAATTATGCTGGGTTGACACCCTGGCATTTCCACGAGAAATCAACGGCACAATTATCCAACGTGAGCGACATAACTTTAAATCTACATAAAAAATACCTCATTTACTCCTGCCTAGTCATCACGGAGGCGTTTGTGTACGAGAAAAGATCCTTGCCCCTGAAAAATTCACATCTTCGTGCTTTGCAGTGGTTCTACATCGCTCATTAAAATGCTTCGCTCTTATATTTAATTAAGTGGCCTCCCTCAGTTTGGTGTGTGCCATGTGTGGCAGCGTGTTTGTTTACCAAGCCTGCGATGCTGACATCAGGTAATTAGGGTCTAATTGTTTATTGTAATTGATATTGCCCATTGTAGAATACGGTATCGCTTGTTAACGGAGTTAATGGGAATGCTGCCGCTTATGGTAATGGAAACTACATGCCTTAATGGAGTGTTTAAAAAGTTACAACAAAAGGATGCAGTATGCTGCAATGAAACTGCGGATGTAAACAATGTATCTAACCTTACTATTTCATTTCGAACCGCTAACAGCGATTTGCGTGCTTTAGTGTTTGCGTGCTTTAGTGTTTGCGTGCGCACGGGAGATGCCGTGCGTTCAAACCTCAACACAGCTACACATGCACTCAATTCCGTGCATACGCTCGAGTATGTGTTTGTACGATTCTATTACCCCCGTGAAGTACTCGTCGCCGTGAAAATAGAAAAGAACCGATCTGCGTGTTACGATCCGCGCACGCTACAATACTCGCGTCCAAAATACCCGTTATCGCGCACTTAAAGTAAAAATGTTTTTGCAATGTTTTCCCTAAAGGCTGGCAATGTTGCTATTAAGATATGTTCACAGAACATCTTAGACTCCAGCGTGTGCTGGTTTGAATTCGACACACACACAAAAAAAGAAGTCAGCTGCGCTGGAACGTGTGTTGTTACTGACGATTGAGATGTATTAATAGTGTTGGGGAAAAGGATTCATAAATTTCGGTGTTGATTTTAGAAGTGGCCCTTTTAGTGTCACTTGCATTCTATAGGATAACCCAATCATAATCATTCCAATTGGCGATACATTAACGGCAGTAGCCAGCCGACCCCAAGGCTCTGTCATCCTTCTGCATCGGTGGTGCAATTACGGCTATTGTTCTGAACATTCTCAGATGGGCCAATGGAACTATAACCTCGATAAAGACATTATGCTGATAGCAAGTCCATTAACTAAAGGATCTCACCTTGTTGAAATAATGGAACTGAATAAAATTGCTTAAGTACTCGCGTGTAAACCATTTTCTCAACATGTTCGAGC
The DNA here is from genome assembly GCA_036362905.1 of Mordacia mordax. Taxonomy (NCBI): domain Eukaryota; kingdom Metazoa; phylum Chordata; class Hyperoartia; order Petromyzontiformes; family Petromyzontidae; genus Mordacia; species Mordacia mordax. The sequence goes on from JAZEWT010000002.1 coordinate 1,587,206, forward strand.
ACACTGATCTGCACACACACACACGTGGACACAGGTGGTGATGTCCTCCGCCCACTGGTATTGCCGACAGTACGGGCGCGTTTCCATGCGCAGGTGTCCTGTTCTCCGCTTTCCTCCCACAGCAACAAAACATTGCCCCGTTGACCGATAACATCACCATGCACAGGATGCAGTGTCTGGCACAGGATGCAGTGTCTGGCACAGGATGCAGTGTCTGGCACATGCCGGCGCCGGCTAACTGTGCGTGTGCCTTCTCCCTCCGCGCCTCTTTGCGATGTCTCCTCGCCTCCCGGAGTCGTTCTCGGTTCGATCGAGTATCTTCGACGTGGAACGAATACTGCGCGGTGCGTTATGATTTGTAACGATTATATCGTCAACTGCAAGATACTTTGAGGCCAGGTTTACACATCACTTGCCGTCGGTATTTGTCATCTTGGCTCGCTAACCGCTAACATAGTTTACATACAAAGACGAAGGTCCCCCGAATAGGTTCACCACGCTGTACGCTCGAGTGCCCTTAGCGAGCACCTATTGAAGGTCGACACGCACAGGAGGAGGTGGGTAGCCAGCACCACGCTCGGCCGCTTTTGCCTCCCCAGTGGCAATGTTTACACGCCGCACTAGGTAGTCATTTGAGGCTGAGTCGACCTAGGGGAGGTCCGGCACCGGTTCAGAATAACCGTCACCGTGAGCATTGATCGAACTCTAGCCGCTGGGTTTTGTAGTCCAGCGCGCTAACCGCTGCGCCACCGCTCCCCAGACACACACAGTATATAGGATACTGTACAATATACACAAGGACATTCTGTGTCTGTCCATGCCTTACTAGCCATGTGCCGCATTTATTACGGGCGCAGACCCCCCCCCCCCCAAAGGAGTCATTATTGTCAAGGTTGGTGTCAGTCCTAGCGCACTCGACTCTTAGCGGCGTTTGGGAAGATGTTTTTTTGTCTTGTGGCTTCCTCGCTTTTCCGAGAAACGTAAACAGCCTCCATCGACGAAGCTTTGCCCTGCAGATTGAAACAAGCCTGACCTGGATGTCCAAAACACTCAGCGCTCATACGTTCCCTGATGTTTGGAAGCGAGAGGCTCTCAGATCACCCGGTTTTTAGAAAAACCGCCGACCCAAAGTACTCCATTGTCATCGCTAAACACGGGTTACTGCATAGAGCAGTGATAATGATGTGCGCTCGCATGTGTCCCGTTGTGGGGAGCCGGTAGCGGAGTGGTTTGCGCGGTGCACCGCGAATGCGGCGATGCCGGGCTCCTGCCAACACCCGTGGTGGTTTTCTGAATCGCTCCTGAGCCTCCCCTAGGTCGACTCGGCATACAATGAGCGCCTGATGCGTTGTGTACGCTTACTAGGAAGGGAAAGTGGCCAGGTGTTATGCTGCCAGCCGTCACCTCGTGTGCTATGTCGGCCCTATAAAGGCCGCAAATCTATTAGGGGGGGATCTTTGTTGTGTTTTTTTAATAGTACTTGCCATGCTACGCGGAGCATTTGTAGGGGAATGGTGGTGCAGCGATTATCGCACTGCGATTTAAATGCGGCTGCACCTGAGTTAGATTCCCCAGTCAAGATTCACATCAGTGGTGGTCCTGAGCCTCTCCTTGGGCGATTCCAGCGTGAATTGGTGCGGTTTGCAAACATCTACACGAGAGAGACAAAGGTGCTCAGGCATGGTTCTGTGTGCGAGGTATCGTCTGTTTGAATATCTTGCGTGCCTTGACACGTGCACGGTACAAATATGTGTAGTGTTGCAATTAGATCCAACATTAAAAAATAATAATAATAATAATTAAGAATAATATCCGGCTATCATTAGTTGAGCTGTGATTTTGAACAAATCTTGGCTCACTCTCCCACCCTGCCAACATCTTCAGCCAACACTTTCACCGACATTCTGCCGTCAAGGTTAAGTCATCTAAACCCGTCGAAAGGCTTTCTAAGTATGCAACAGTGAAGTGTTCTTTGAATTAAAACTATTATAATTGTATGCACGAGTGCTCTGATGATTGCACTGGGATTGGCGGTGGTTGGACCTCGACCCAATATAACCGATAGCATTGCACAGTTGTTCTGCGCGAGAAATGTCTCCCTCGTCGCTCTCGTTAACATCGTCGTCATCTGGTCATCGTCGTCGCCGCCGCCGCCCCGATGGTCGTTGTGGTCGCGAGCGATGTCGCCTGCTGTTCCACTCTTAAATCGGATTCGCAAATCAGGCTCGAGCGGCGTTTAAACCGCACTGCATCGATGTAGGTGTCAAGCTGCTCGGTGAATGAATGGGGACTGCTCTCGGGAGCTGCTCTTTTGGGATGGTCGCGTCGAGCGTTACTCCTCTCGTTAGCCCCGACGACGATGCATCCAAGAACGTCGCAAATCAAAGCCGAAAGTACGCTCGACGCGACTGCCATGAAATATCGGCGGTCGAGAGCAATGTTCGTATCCACATTTCCGTGGACAGGTAGCTTGTGAGCAGACGCCTGTTTGAATGTAATCGTGGTTCAACAATCCAGGAAAACATTCGCGAACCAGTACATGCTGAGAATGTGCCAGCCTTGCAATCCGTACGGACCAGTACATGCTAAGAATCTGCCAGCCTTGCAATCCGTACGGGCTGTTTGAAGAATCGTTTCTCTCCGAAACGTATCCCGATTCCGCTTGTGGTGTCATGTCCAAGAGACACATCCATGAGAGAGCGGGCACAGAGCAGCCCCCCCCCCTCTGCGTGTTCGAGAGCGGCTCATAGCAGCGGAAATCACGTCGCCAGCTGTGCAATCCACCTACAAGTCACCCGAGTTCCACCCGGAAGGGGGCGGCACTCTCACAACAAATTTTGCCACCTACAGCAATGTTCTTTCACGACAGTCGAACCGGCGTCGTTAATTCTAAGAGCTGGAATTCATCCACATTAAAAGGCGCACCGATATTAATGCGATTTCCTAGCGCGTGTGTGTGTGTGTGCGCGCGCATTCATTCTTATCTGAAATCACCAAGTCACGACATTTGTGATAACCTAGTTTCGACGGAGGCGGATACCTCTCAGCCGGCTTCTCAGTGGAGTCTCGGCAGCGCTCCGATTTCTCGGCCACGTCTCGGAAGAGTTGCCTGGAACCCGTAATTGTGTGTTTACACGCACCGACTAGAGCCGTTCAGAGCAGAGAGGAGGGAGCGTAGAACAACCATGCGTGTCTGAGTGCCATACAACCCGAGTTACGCACTCGCACACGAAACAAAGACTTCTGCAGTCGAAGTTCTTTGCACAAAGTCCGCTGCTCCACCGTATTTTCAATAACCTTTGCCCTTCTCGCTTTTCAATGCAGGGTTTAGAAAATGGGCCATCCTTTCTGTAGTCCACTGTTCATGTACGTGTCTTGAACGTGCCTTGAACGTATCTTGAACGTATCTCGAACGTGTCTCGAACGCGTCTCGAACGCGTCTTGAACGTATCTGGAACGCGTCTCGAACGTATCTTGAACGTGTCTCGAACGTGTCTCGAACGCGTCTCGAACGCGTCTTGAACGTATCTGGAACGTGTCTCGAACGTGTCTCGAACGCGTCTCGAACGTATCTTGAACGCGTCTCGAACGTATCTGGAACGTGTCTCGAACGCGTCTTGAACGTATCTCGAACGCGTCTTGAACGTATCTCGAACGCGTCTTGAACGTATCTGGAACGTGTCTTGAACGTGTCTCGAACGTATCTCGAACGTATCTCGCACGTGTCTTGAACGTGCCTTCAACGTATCTGGAACGTATCTTGAACGTATCTGGAACGTGTCTTGAACGTATCTAGAACGTATCTGGAACGTATCTTGAACGTATCTGGAACGTGTCTTGAACGTATCTGGAACGTGCCTTGAACGTATCTTGAACGTGTCTTGAACGTATCTGGAACGTTTCTTGCTGTAAAGCTTGTCACCAGCCAGGGACTTACAGTGAACATTAAGAGCTAAAGTTCGAAATGTATTCCCATTCTGTCCCCTCGTAATACAGCAAAATCATGCATCCCTATTGTTTAAACGATAACGGTACCCGGTGGTTTAGCCTTAACGGGGTGCATATTTTGACATTTATAACAATATACAGCACCGAGACACTTTTTAAACACGATATCTTTTCTGCAGCTCCGCATTCCACGTGATAAATTCGAGGCGCTTCTGGTTCCGATGAACTGCATTACGGAGGCTGCGTGTGACGCGGTCACATGCACCCACAATGTAACCTACATTTATTCTCGGGATTAAATACATTGGTTTTGCCGCTCTCTCGGTGCGCAAGTACACATAACGAACGAACAACAAAAAACCTTAGCACGTTGGTCAATGGCATTGCCTTACAAAGGAAAAGTAAATAATTCGCAAAGTCTCAAACAATGAGCATCGCTCTTCACAGCTGTTCTTTCAGGAGAGCTGTGTCGAGTGCGCCTTCTCCTCTCATTCGCGCTTTCAGCGTGGCAGGCGAAACGTCGTGAAGGAGAGAATAGGAGCACTCGACACGGCTCTCCTGAAAGAATTTCCCACACATCGAGCTGTGACAACGTACATCGGTACGGTTCAGGCAGTGACCCTTCTTCACAGCGCACGAAGTTTTCTTGTCAATCCTCTTTCAGATGAAAATCTCCCCAAAAGCCTCCGTCCTGGCGGTTGTTAGTCAACACTGCGCTATGTTTATCGACGGGGCCGATGGAATCGTAGCCCCCGGATCGGTTCCGGTCTCACTTACCCACCGTGTTGGCCATTGCCGAGAATCAAACTCACGTCACCAGAGTCATAGAGTCTGATATTTGTCGCTAACCACGAACCACGACCCACGAGGATCCTGGCCCACACACAACGACGTCTGTGCACGTAAAAAAAAACCGCACGGCCACAGCAATCAATTTTTTTTGCAAGCACCCTCGACATTAGCGCAACAGAACAAAGAAACAATGGTTATTTGTGATAAACAAGACACTGTACAACGGAGAAACTGCGCAGACGCATTGCATAACAACAAACACAAACAGGTTCATGCATAAGCACATTGAGCATATAACGCTTTGCCATTAAATGCAACGGAAATGCCACATTTTAAACAGGAATAGATGAAGTTTTGCAGCTACTCTCTCACGCCGGTGCTGATGGAAAGGGCCTGACGAGAGGAAGGCCAACCGTTGCGTGCCGGCCATTACCTTTACAGGAGACGCGGGAGAGGCCACACTCATTTTTTTATTCACTTTTAAGTCCGATAAGCCACACTCTACCCCACCAACTCCACGGGACATGGTCTGCCGATCGACGAGACCGAGTGCGGAAGGCGATGGGGGAAAGATAGCGATTGACTCACGTGAATAAAGAACGCCTCGCCGTCAAACGGACCGGAAATGCCACATTTTGAAGAGTACATCAAGTACTCGGGCTCGGAGAGAGCGCAGGGAGGCACCGTTTGTAAGCAAATAAACAACTTCATGCAAACGTTGCAGCGACAGATGCGGCGGTGGCCACGTGGCGTGAGCATCCCATGAAGTTGTGCGGACAAACACCCACCTTCGCTCTTGGCACTCTCTCCTCCTCTCCATAACTCCACATTACCAGCAGTGTTGCCTCGAGCCTCAAGCAATTAACATAACTCCTTTTAACTTCAGCTAATTCAACATCAAAGTTAATATATTCAATAAGAATATCTTAATTACACACAATGTCTTTGATGATTTTTTTGGGGGGTACGAAACCTATCCGTTGATTGCCTCTATCAAAGAACAAGAAAGAAGCCACCTAGTATGAGGCAACCACGCCACAACAAATACGTTTAACCAACGAAATATATAGCAACGAAACGCGTTTTATTATCGTGGCGATCTCCTTAATCAAATCAAGGAATTAAACCTGCAAATGTTTACAGAGACAAGGTAAATGCATCTTTGTATACCCTATCTCGGCGTGGCGGCTAAGGGTATTGGAGGCTGAGCCTGATTTTTATTTTTTTTTAAAGGTCCTCAGGGCAGGAAATCTGTAGCTGTCATTACCTAGTACTGTCTAAGAGGAAATGCATCTTGTGGGTTATACTGTGATTGTGGCATTTTTTAAATTAAAACTTCCTTTGCGGTTGTTTACAGTAGGTATTATATGGCAGTGGGTAGCTTTCCGCAAAGTGGGGCTCACGCACGTACAGTGGGATGTTTATGAGTAGCCATGTCTAGGGCTGCAATTAACTAAATATAATTAGAATTGTTGAGCGCAGATTCGCTCAAACTTTTGCAGAAGTTAATATATTCATACAGCTAGCCTGGGCCGCTAATATTTTTTTTTCCCTCTAACCAATAAAGCTCAACGTAAAATAAGTAAAGTAATATATATGTTCAAAGGAACACATTTTATCAATGCAAACGTTTAAAAAAAATCATACATGGCAATACGTGTAGGGTACGCAGCACATCTCGTTGTAGTTTAACAAAAACATATTTGAATGGACAGTTTTTGTTCCTAAAACGGGTTTGTCAAATGTGTGCTCACACAGGCTCAAAACAAGATAGTATTGTCAAAAACACACGGCGGTGCCAAGCATTTTGGCTTTTTCGCGAGGCCTTCCATCTTTGGCTACCTAGTTACATGCTGATGTTGCACGTCTTCTTTCCTCGGTACACAATGAAATGTCACAGGCCACTGCCCAACGCCTGTGTCTGAGACCTTTTCACACACTGATATGTATACAGGACACACACGTGCGAGGTGATAATGGAACAAAGGTCCCGGGTCTGCGACTGTTTGACCACTCCGCTGCTAAACGCCAAGACTAGGGCCATCAAAGCGTTTTGTTTACGTAGTCGTGGCTGATGGACGTTGGGTTCCCACGCTCGGGTTGTCAGACACATCGACGAGAAGATTTTTATTTCATACCTCACGGACATATACCTCGGCATCGCGTACGCAACTTACAGCCGTAAAGGGGCTTTAAGAACGCTAATCGAAACGTGTATTGGATTATCTGGCGTAAAGAGGGCCCCAACGTTTGTTAATGGCTGTAATGTACAGATTATTTATAGATCTTTATCAACCCTCTGCTGGATCAAGGCCTCCCGATGCTCTGTCGGTCACGGGGGGATGTTTGACCATAGTTCATCACGCTGCTCAATATGGTTGGTGAGGTGGGTGGGGGCGCGGCGGCGCTGTGATGAGGACGTGATGCAGGGTCGTTTAGATAACACAGCGGCGGCGAGTCGCGCTGCCGCCTCGTAGCAATAAACACCCGGGTTCGATGCCCCACTCGGTGCCTTTATGTGTGCAGTTTGCATGTTCTCCCCGTATCCGATTGCATTTTCGCCGGATGCTCCGTTTACTCCCCACAGTCCAAATGCATGCCGTTTAGATTAATTGTCCCGCTGACTAAATTACCCCCGGTGCCCTGATTTGTTGCAACTTGCTTACCCCTCCCCGCTGGACAACTGTTACAAAGAGCTACATAGCTCAACAGTTCGTTCTAGCTTAAAAAAAACTGACTGACTGATCGCTCACCATTAACAATAGATGTGACTGGGAATTTAACGCAGACGGGTGCCGGTGAGTTTCTAGTACTAACCATGGTGCCACCACTCCTCATCACTTTGTGACGCCCCAACTTTTGTCAGGAATCTCATAAAGAACATGTTAGATCATCGGCTGTACCGCTGCCAGCAGCTGAAGGTAGCGGGATGTAACAAACAAGCCGTAAGACTATTAAACAAATAGAGTATTAGCAATACTCGAAAATAATTCATACACCACACCAGCACGTATTGACATTATTCTCATTTTTTTGTTACTTTTATTTTCATTATTAATTCATCACCGCGATATCCTTAAACAATGCTTTTTCACTCTTGACAACTTAGATCAAAAGCCACAATTAATGGCAATGGAGAGCTTCCACAGTTGCCCCCTTTTTCAGATACATGCAAGATTTGGTCATCTGAAAGAAATATCTGTGGGTGATGTTGGGGAGGTGAGGAAGAAGGTGGGAGAAGGTGGGTGGTGGTGTTGTCGTGCCAGACAGCTAAGGTTTACCTTCTTGAAATAATTATGCATATTTTCTAATTTCAAAAAATCCTCGGACCGCGCACCAGTAACCTAAGCCATTGTCACAGCCATATGCTCAGTATATATATTTAAGCTGTGAAAAAATATATACTGAAAAGAGCCTTATTGAACCTAGAAGTCTGACTTTAAACAATAAGTAGGACCATTTAATGTTAAATTTCTGTCAGAATTAACAACCAAATTACAGGTCCCTACACAAGCTTAAAAATAATCACGTACTGTAATGTTAATGATACCGCTTGCACAATATATTGAAACGGATGCTTCAGTTCAAAGCTGGAGGGGGGGGGGATTATGAATGCTTCCACTGTAATACTGTCATCATAAAAGGTGTTAGGTAATAACTAATGTGAGATGTGCAAAAGACTTTATAACAATGCGGGCTGTCATACGCCGTGGTATTGCAGTGTTCTTGTTAGGGAGGCGAGCCGGGATTATCTTGTTACTGATGGCCCTTACTTAACCATACCATCAACAGCTTTTCAAACACACTGTACCGTCTCCCATTAGGTGGCTATTAAGGACCTATTTTATTAGTCTGTGTATAGATCTCTCACATATCTCAAAAGCAGTGTGTAATAGTTTGTATACGTTCCATAAATGGCACTTACTGCTAATTTTAAGGATATGCTATGGCGCGTTATCACATGTGCAGAGCGTGTGTTAATACCATATCTGGTGCGTGGATTTGCATGATACAGTCGTATGTTTAACTGGGATAATGTATCGCAGCGTTCTGTGTTTAGAGGAATCGGGATTGGAATTGGAATCACGCAGCATAGCGAAAAACGCGGCATCGATGTCGGTTTCGTCCACGAGAAATTCGTTTAAGTTTGCGAGCTCAATGTGCATTCAAATGCTTAAACTCACGCAGGCAGGTTACGTACCCCGCGTCTCGCCACGTCACCAAACGCGTCTTCTCGATTTTAATCGAGGCAGGAATATCTTCTCGGATTGTCGCAACTGTTATGTAGGAGGAAATATTTTACAGTTCCGAGAATCGCCGTAATTTTCTCTCCTCTCTGTTCCACGCTGTCTGTTGAACACCACGCATTGCTGGTTGAATGAGTGCGCTGTGTTATGAACACATCTGTGCACCTGTGATTGCTAGATTAAATCGCTCTGATTGACTGGTTCCTTATTTAGAGTGGGTGGTCATGACCATGTGGGGTGTGGGGAGGGGCGGGCGGTGATTGCGTTGAATAGCGCTGTCGCCCCACATCAAGAAGCCCCAAGGTTCCATTCCCTGTTCGGGTGCCTTTCTGTGTTCTGTGTGGAGTTTGCGTGTTCTCTCTCCCCGTGTCCGGTGGGTTTTCGCCGGGTACTCCGGTTTTCTTTCACTGTCCAAAGACACGCTGCTGCCTGGGCTAATTGGCCTGATGAGTAAATTGCCAAAAAAAACCCAGCCCTGCGATGTACTGCCGTCACATCCTGGGTAGACCCCTGCTTTGCGCCCTCTGTCTGTCAGGACAGGTTCCGGCCCTCTGCGACTCTGTGGAGGATTTAAGCGGATGCTATGTTCTAGTATAATACCCTTACTTAAGTGGGGGGTTTTTTCGCCACTTCCCACAGAATGCTTTTAAACGGGCGAGTCAAAGCCAAATCACTTCCTCCAGATTTACAAACTTTTACAGTCCCTAAAAATATTAAACTTCTAAGAGTCTCCGGGTAACAAGTATATACGGTTATGCATGTTTGCACAAGATACTGACTTCGTGCCTACATATTTCATCTTGAAATGTTCATACGTGTTGATAAATCACGTAGATTATTCCTTAAAATGAACATTAAACTCTTTGCTTAAATAATAATAGTATCCGAGAGTCAGCTGAGATAAGCAACAAATTGCAGCCTCAGGACAACATTATTATTTGCTCACATACGTTTCATCAAATTTCAACTTCAGCTTCTTTCAAAGAGATATTGTTTGGGGTTGCGGGCATATCTTTGGATTTTCTATTGTCAGATGTAAATTTAATCAAAGAAAGTTGCAAGCAACGACATGAATTTAAATTACATTTGTATGCTCCATGATTTAAACTGTGACACTTACTTATGGTAAATGCATTGGTCTGTAAATTTTGATTTTTGAAATAATGTAAAAAAAGACATTGTGCTTTATGTTGAATTTTATGGCAAACCAGTTATGACGAAGCACTTAACAATTTTAGGGCTGCAGATATATATACAGTCCTCTTAAGCGTTGATGTATTGATTTTATGACTTCTTATCTGCAGTTTAGTTTCCAGTGCATTTCAAACGATCCCAACTGCCTTTCCACAGCAATGCTAAACTCTTTACTACCCAGTAATTAATGCATCAGGTCATGTGGAATTTTTCAAAGATTTTGATAATAAATCCCGGCCATTTTGTGGACAAATAAATGTCGGCGTGAAATACGAGCCCTGTCCCGGGCATCATGCAGGGAAGAAAAAAAAGCGCCTTGCCGGAGCAGAAGAGAGACTCACAATAATCGGGCGCGTGTTAATTTACTGCAAGCTGCAGTCACGGGGAAAGGGAGAGAAATGAAGTCTAAAGCGGGTGGCGATATCTCATAAATTAAAATGATTGCAAATGCTTTGACCACTCATGTCTGCCATTAGCTCATTAGCTCATGCTTCCGACTGCTGATTTGCAACTTTTCGGGTCAACTTTTTTATCCCCCAACGCTTCCTTTTCTCTCTCTCTCTCTTCCTGCTCCTCCATCTTTTTCGATCTTCGCACTCCAGAAATACCACCGCGGCCAGATCCTGCGGTATGCAAATTGGACGCGCGGCGCTAACTGCAAATTGCAATGTTCGAAAGAACCTGCTGAGATAGACACGAAGATTGATAGGGATGTTCTACAACTTTGGACTGGAAATTTCCAGTAGAAAGGGTACGAGGGAGCGGGCGGTCGGGCGGTCGGGCGGGCGGGGGGGGGGAGTCATTGACTACAGCTTATATATATACATTATACACAAGAGTGTATGTGTGTGGCTCGTTCGCGGAGAATGCGCGCTTGTTAAATAGGAACAACATTAGGCATCCTCCTACATGCAACTGTGACTAATTCTGAACAAAGCGGCGGTTTGTGTTCATCAGCTTCTCGATTAATCGTCAGAAAGTCAGGTATATCTTGCGCTGCTTAATGGAAATCGAGAGAGTCGAGTGTTTATACGTACACTCTAATGTGCGCGTTAAGTTTTTTTGTCGCTGAAAAGCTTTCTGTAAATGCAATTATTATTATTATAAAAAAAAACCCCCAGTCGTAATTATAAGCGGAATGCAAACATGTAAGGAGAAATGAAATCAATTCTGCGCAGGTGCTGAGCGGATTGCTACGTGGCAGGATCGGTGGAGCAGCGGATTGAGCATGACTGTCAGTAATGATAATCTCTCTCATCTCATCTCATTGTCTGAAACCGCTTAGTCCTATACAGGGTCACGGTAAAGCCGGAGCCTATCCCGGCAGACACAGGGCGCAAGGCAATGATATACCTACGATGGGACGCCAGTCCATCGCCGGGCACTGCGGGGCAATTTAGCCTGAGAGCCAATCAACCTATGCAGCAGCATGCTTTTTGGACTGTGGGAGGAAACCGGAGTGCCCGGCGAAAACCCACGCGGACACGGGGAGAGCATGCAAACTCCACACAGAAAGGCACCCGAGCCGAGAGATTCGAACCCGGGACCTTCTTGCTGTGAGGCGACAGCGCTAACCACTGGGCCACCGCGCCGCCCTTAATGATAATCAAATATATATACAAAAGAAAACGTTGCCTACCGTCGCCGCTTGCTGTGGTCGATGAGTCGTGATCACACTGACAATTATTTCTTAAAGGAAAACATGCCCTTGTGATGTAACTTTGCGACGATCATCGAGGTGCTTAAAGCAATTTACTAAAAATCTGTCCCACGACGCGAGAGTTTGCAGCAGAGGAGCAAAAGTTGTAAAAAAGGTAACATGATAGCTGGCCACCTGCTTGTGTTGAGAGTTATCGCCTTTTTTTAATACAGCTGGAGATTATAATTGCCAGCCTCACATGCTTCCAAGCAGACTTCACACACCGGGGTTCATTGAGTAATGTCAATTGAACGCAGCGCCACAATTTGACAGACTATAAATGGCATGCCGGTGGCACCTTATGGAACAAATAAACAACGAGAACCATGATTTTCCGTCGGGTTTAAAAGCAACAATCCGACCGTTACATCTTAACGCTCGGGTTACATCTATTTAGCGTATTTTTTTACGCGTTCCTATCGGCTACTTTAAATATCTTAGCGAGGAAGCACTCACAAGAAGGGTGAAATTTTGTCGCAAAATTACACGTCGAAATTATTAAATGGGTACAATTTTTAATTAAGGCTTTTAATTTCATTTTTAAACCTTTATTTCATTTTTTCCCCCACTCAACCTTTCACTGGTGTTAACAGGTCCATGGTATTGGCTCGTAGTAATATAACCATTAGGCATTAATCATCTTAACTGAAATATACGACTGGTGCACGCTATTTGCTAATTTTTACACTCATTGTTTTAATTTGTGTTTTCAGGTTTGCAATGGGTTTTTGTTGTTGTATTCTACTCCAACACCCTCCTACGGAACATTACCGTAGTACATTTGCAAGAAAACATTTTTTTTAAAAATCCCACACTGTTTACAATTACGAATGCTAAAATGCAGATGATGTGCAAAATTGGCATATTAATGATGCCGTGTATGGGGTTTTTTTTGCGATACACTTTTGTATCCTCCGAGTTTAATATTTTTTCCTGACCTTATGAAGTACGAGCATTAGCGTGTGATTGTGTTGGGTGTCATGTTAGTTCACTATTAATTCTGACCTGGCCATGACCTCACAGTGTTAATTAGACACAGTTAAGCAATAACGAATAATTGCTCTAACAACTGTGCAGAATAACTGCAAAGACGTGTGTTTCACATGCTGTCATAACACCGAACAGTAATATATGCATCCCAATAAAACATTTTTTAATAGTTGCATAGATTGCTTGTGATGGGCTGTTAACTAAATTATTAATTAATAGAGCAACTTGATTTTAATGCACGTATTTTTTTTCACAAACTGAACATGGTAAAACTATTGACGTCGGCGCGTACAATGGAGCGTAATGCATGTCATGGAGAATAAAAAAAATCGTGCAATGTCAACAAAAATGCAGTACAAAAAGATATTGATTGTAATACTGTACTCCATAATGTGTCTTCAGACAGAAGGTTGCCATAAACCGTCATAATGCTGTTGCCCTCTTGAATGGGATCTGGGGCTTTTGTTAGGGGTACAATAATATATGTTGGCCAATAATCATCACATCCACATTTCCAAAAATGCAATGGTGGTCAGGGTACACGCGAGACAGCACCATTTCTTTGTTGAGTGGTTCTCATGCACTGAAAGCCCATCTGTTTTTCCATCAACGACAGCAGGCCCTGCCCACAGCATTGTCCTCTGGATTTCCTCTGTTGTGCCGTTATTCATAGCAGAATACATTTAGGCTCAACGCATGCTTTACTCGATCTTGAGACCGTCTTGGTACACAGATAGAGGCCCTGCCACGGCCCCGATTGCATCGTTTTTGGCTTTTGGACTTTGCCACTTTAGCGGTGGAAATGATTGATGACTTTAGCTCTCGGCTCAAATATCATCGCAAGAATCATCACGATCATCGCCGTCACCATCTCCGCTGGCATCTTACAACTGCAATTTAGTGGCTCCTCGCATTGTGTGCTGTAACTTATTACGACCGCTTGTGCTTGTAGAATAAGTGTGGTTTGAATATATATTTTAAAAAAACTTTCAAGACAAGCTCAGTTTTCTAATCGCATCATCACAACACCATCACATTCACACTGCGAGTTACACTATTTTCGCCCTCTTCCTTCTAGTTCGCTGACCATGGCGACCTTGAAGAGTCTTTTATCTGAATTCCAGAGACACGGCCCACGAGTCGCCCCCTCTGAATTATTGCACTAAGTGGTGTCTGCTCTGATCTATTATAGAGCTCATCGTTTGAAACGTGTTCCTGGCATTTGAATTTAAGAATGCTATGACTAAGGGGCTTTTGAAAGGCGTCACATTTTCCCCCTTCTTTGCTACCAACTGGTCTCTAAACTCCATCTCGGCAATGAAGAAACAAGTGAATTAAAGGCGCTCATCTCAGTCCGCTTTGCCATCCCCTTGTGTCCTCGGTTGTCAGTACGAAATTGCCACGATTAGCTCCACAGACGTCGCATGCGTGCCTCCCTGCAGGTAACACGTTGCCGTCGTAGACAAATGTGAGAATTTGCATGTGCTCTACATATGCCCTACCTGTGTCACTTTGGGGGGTGAGAGCGTGTCGTGTTGCCGAGTCCACGCTGCTTTGGTGCCACCGAACCACACTTCATTCCATTGTCAACAGAGAGCATTCAAACGGCTTGAAAAGGCTGTTCCGTGCCAGCTGAGGGCTCCCCTGGGTCAACGCAACAAATAAAAATTGTCCCTTGGACCGACAAAAGTCATTCTGTTGTTGTTGCTGTTGTTCCACAAACCAGCGATGGGGTGATGTAACTAGGACGTGGTTCAGATCGCAATCTAGTTTTTTCTCGTTGTGACCAAATTCAAGAAACGCTCACTGGGTTCACTTTCACACTCCATTCCCCGAGGACTATCAGGCGTGCCGACGGTGGGTTTTTTTGTTTCAACGTTTGTCAGTTGCTCGACAATATTGGACCCACGTGTCCAGCATCTCCCGAGCTTCTCAGAGCTTCTCCGAGCTTCTCCGAGCTTCCCCGAGCTTCTCCGAGCTTCTCAGATCTCCACACCACAGGCGTCAGCGTTGCCGCCCTGCCGTCGCTCCTCGGTCGCCACCTTTCTCGGCGCCCAAGAGATGTGCCCGATACTAAAAAGAACCCGGGATCCATCACGGGGAGAAGAAGAGTATTTCTCGACGACGGGGAGAACCGCAAACGCCCTCACGCTGAGCTTGGCTCCGTGCCTCAATATCAGCCGTCTCGTCTCTGATGAGGCACGGAATTTTGCGGCGTGTTATAAATTGTATTGTTATTGCTTTGAGCGGTGCCTTATTGCACAACTGGCAAAACGCGGGACTCGGTTTCCTGGGAAGGGCTTATAGATTTATGGGATCGGCTACCTCGACAAGAACACATGCAGCCTTCCCAACGCGGTCGGCCATTGCCTAGAACGTCACTGATTGTCGATAATGCGCATATCATTCCCGTTAAGGCGACGGACGTGAGTGCCTTTTCTGTCATTAGTGCTGGCGTTCGACTGCCGACGCAGTGGCATCTCGCGGCAACATTTCATCGCGGCCCAAAAACCGGACCGGTTCGCTCGACAAACCCAGACAGGTGGCTTCCCGGCACTGTGCACGAACCCGACACTGTACACGAACCCTGCTCCATGCGTTTGCTGTCCTACTCAAGGAGGTGGCGGTTGCAGGGGGTGATTGTTGTGGCGGGCGGGCGGGAGTGGTGGTGGTGGTGGTGGTTTATGATAGACCCGTCGCTGTTTTGCCCCGTTCCTCGCACACCTGACACTCCATCCATCTCCGTGCCCCTGATAGGGGCTGCCCCATTACAGCTCCGCGGGCTGCCATCCCGCCGCATGCGTTCGCGTAAAAACGCGCCCGCCGCCGCCGCGCTTTCCAATCAATCTCACACGGCTGGACATTTCCCTCCTCACGCACCCAACTCCCAGCATAAATTGTGATAAATGGCCAGTGCGAGCTACTCGTACAAATCAATGATATTACTGTCTGTGTCATTAGCTTCCACCACGGAGAAGCGGTCAGCGTTATAAATCTTCCCGTGCCCTGTCTCTTGCCTTCGGGATGCAATGCGAAACTGCTGCTGCTTCTATCCAAACACCACGCCGTAAACAGATAAACATGACAAAAGAGCCTACCTGGGTCTGACCTGTTTCTATTAAATGCTGGCATTACCCCCAGAGTTGTTGAGGAAATAGTCTTTTGAGAAGATATAAATAAATAAGGCCCTCAAAGAGAGAGATGAAGGAAGCAGTTGCAGCAACTTGGAGGGCATGGGATGCGTTGATTGTGAAGTTGTAGTGCGTTCACTGTTGTCGGCTAAGAAAGGACATGCGCGTAGATTCAGGATTGTTGTTATTATTATTGGGTTTAGATAACAACGACGCAAACGCATCTCCATCACAGGAGGCCTTTGAGAGTATATCACCGAAGGCGCTGCACATTAGTACAATTGTTATCATACACAACCGTTCATATATATGAGATATATCTTCGCGTAGAAATGAATGCATCATTGTGGACTTGGGTGACGCTTAAGCTGAACAAATGTTGCCCTGCATTTAACATTGCCACCCTCTTTCGGGGGGAGTTTGCCCGCCGTGCGTGCGTGCGTGCGGCTACACAGCTGTCACGTTCTGCGCACGCTTAATTTGCATTGCAGCCACAGCAGCGAATTACCAATGCAGCGCCACGTTTTAATACGTTACGTTTAGGAGCTCGCCGCCGAGGCTTCTGCTAAAGCAAGAGGGGGGGGGGTGTGGGTTAACGCCGAGTCATAAACACGTCACTAAGTTGGTGGTCCATAAAGCGATTCATAATGATAAGCTAGTGCACATACACTCAGTGTATAAGCTCTATTGCCCACTATATATTGCTATATTGCTTGTTAACGCTCACAAAGTTTGACTTCGGCTTGGTTTGGTCGCTCGCAACCCGATGGAGATGAGTTGTAAATTGCGAACATCGTTTAATTAAAAAAAAGAAAACCTGCCTAGCTGCGGGCGTTTTAGCTTGGGGCTTAAATCCACCGGTTTCAATTAAAGCCCTCCCTTTTGTGTGAGTGATTTAGTTTGGGGCGTAAAATGTACACAGCGAATGCGCCGAGTGCTGCCTCCTGGCTCGCTGACGACCAGATAATATCCCGTGAGCGCGGGTTTGTCAAACCCATTAATCACGGAGGCTGCCTGACAGACCAAACAAAAAAGGCACTGGGTGGGTTTTTTTTCTTTCTCCGTAACGGGCATTGGGAACGGCAGATGAGCAGAGTGTCGGAGCACTGTAACCTTTCAGGGTGGCTTGCTGGTAAGGGAGGGCCTGGCCCGTACATGACTCCAAAATTTGTCCTCGGCAGTGTGGCTTGGGCATCCTTTTTTGTGTGTGCGTGCGTGCGTGTGTGGAGGGCGTCGGCGCTGTGACTCGGTGTCCCAACAGAAAATCCCCCGTGTCCACGTTGCACCGAATCCCGACGCGGCTTTGAAAATAACGTTTCTCAAGATGTATCTCTCATAATACGGCCGGCGCCATTATTGCATAGTGCGCGCATCCACAGTATGGATTGGTTATTGTGTTGCACAAGCGCGTTATCGAATATCATGTACCGTCATCCAGCACGCTTACAATGTATATTTCTCCGACAGACCTCAACGCATGACGTGGTAGCCAGCCTTGCGTGCGTTGTGTTAACCATCGGAATTCCAATTCAGACTGACCACGCCTGCATTAAGCTACCATGCAACGCTGGCATTACCATATTTATGTATATGTATTTGTTTGTTTAGAATCTACACACACACACTACACACAGCTCTGATGAAACATATCATTGACAGTGTGCATGCTTCACAGCTAATGGCTCATGGATTGAACGATTTACCTAGAACGCAATTCAATACAATGCAAATTTGCCGTGTGTTTCATAACAGAATGTACACATATATACACACGCCCACAAGTTATGTTTTATTCACATCTGTAAAAGGTCATAGACCACTTTTCAGGAAATTCCATTTATGAAATATGGCATGCTGCACTTTTTTTTATTGTATGATTCTCCGAATCAGGGTATAAATGCCCCCAGGATATTGAAATTTGGCAGATTTTGGACCAACAGGTTAATAAAGGTCCTTAGTCCACACACAACCCATATGTTGTACTCTAGGCCAATTTTTGAACGGCTGCTGTTACCCTTTACAAGCTTCCCAATGTCGTATAAAGTAATCCAGAATACAAATTCTGCCATTCACAAATTTCATTTGCAGCATGGATTACGCAAACAACAATTTTAAGTTTAAGCCCAGCTTAAGTGTAGTTAGCAAATTAATGCAATACTATCCTATTGATTGTGGGCTGCTGATTATGTTCGCCACATGAGAGGCACTTGACTTAGGAAGGAAAATTATTTTGGCATGTATGAATTAAAAAAAACACCTGCAAGAGGGAAGCAAACATAGAGAGGAAAGTTTGGAACGGCTGTAAAAATTGCCCCCTCCTGAAGCCCCCTCCCCCTCTCCCTCCCCTTCCCCGGTTCCATTGTCTTGCACTCTCTCCTGCCAGCCACACGCTCTCCTCCCTTCTACAACCTCCTGCCGCCTCAGACTTGGCTCCAGTTATCAGCCAGCGCTACATGTGTTGCATCGGCTGAGTCGCTCCAGGCAACATTTTATGAAAAATGTATTACAGCAAGATGCCACAGGGGCACGTTTCATTAGTTACTTTACCCGGCTTGTTCTACTTACGGTTCACCAGTCAGAAAGGTCAGTGGGCACAGACTAACCCAAACACCACATGCAGGTTTTAACATCCACTTGGGGTAAACAAAGACAAATTGATCATTTCCACAACTGTTTTATAAATGCAATGGCTCACGGTGACAAACCACCCTCCCTTTGCTTCTCCACCAGCTACCCTCCCCCCGTATCCACCCCGCCTCCTCATCCCCCTGCCACCCCACCCCCCTCTTGGAAAAAAAAAATCTCGACCAAAATCTTTTACATTTAACAAATAATTCATAAACGTCTTTTACGTGTTTAATTATAATTTTGCTGCGCTGGTTTAACAATTCAAACATTAAAGGTAATAAGACGCTGGATAATAATGTGCTCGAAAACCATATTTGTGTTTCTTTTATCAACTGGACATTCCAAATTGTTATATATTAATGCCACGCGACTATTCCTTTATCTGGCCCCCTAAATGCGCAGTGGACGTTTCTTCCGATTGACCCGCGGGGGAGGATTATGGCGAGCGCAAACTGGCCTCTGCAGAAGCCCTGGAGGAGTCACCTGCAGTAAAGATACCTCCGTGGTTCAACAAATGTTGCCCACCGTGCGGTTGGAGAAGACTCGGCGGGCATTCGCCTCTGCGCACTGGGCCCTGTCGTTCATTGCAAGCGTCGGGGAGTCGGGATGTGAAGGCATGTGAGCACAATTACACAATTATGCACAGTGTTTGGTTGTCCGCGTTCACAGTCATCTATCCGTTTACGGATTATTTTTCTTTGTAAAAATGCGCGCCTCAAATTAGTCACTATTTCTATCTTTTGCCTTCCCTCCCCCCCTTCCCCAAGCCCCCTAACTCACTGCTCCCACCGTACAATTTATTATACGGCAAGGAGGGAAAAAAAATGTAAGTGAAACACGCTGACACCGAGATTTCTCAAGTTTACAGTAGTCCTTTTCCCCTAGGGTATGATCTGCCAGAATTTTGTAGAGGAGCTGTGAGTACAGAGCGAGACCCGGGGGGTTTCACACTTGTAATGTAAGACACAGCTACCAGCATCAACACTGATAAGGGATAGGCAGAGAGAGAGAGACGGGAGGCGAGACGCAACGCGGCGGCGGCGGCGGCGGCATGGTCCTCGCGTGCCGGGAGCCTCCGTCTCGCCGGCCTGGCGGTGGTCTGCCCTCGCCGCTCAGCCGAAATATATGGCTCCCACGACGCATGCTTCACGGCCCGTGTCGGTAACCTGCCGAGCGTCCTCTATAACGAGGTGACGAGGCGCACTGGCGGAGTTCTCGCGGCTTCCTTGAGCCAGGGCTCATCCTGGGCCTCGAGCCACATCTCTCGGAGGGGCTGTGATAAATGACTATTGACACTGGTAAAACAAAGGCATTATTATTAGATTACAGACGGTAGGAGGAAACGGCTTAGCAAGGCCATTTTGCCAAAGCGCGGCCATCCTTTATGAGAAAATATAAATTAGGGGTCAAACGTGCAACGGCTCCTCCGGTGCCCGTGTTAATATGCATTTTTAATTTAGTGAAATTAAAGTAAAGGCCATCTCATCCAAGGCTGCGGGTTTTTTTTTACGCCCTCTATATGTGCTGAAAAGCTGGTACCATCTTCAGCATCCCCTCCCCCCACTCTTCACAATTCTCCTTCCGCTTGTATTCATTTGTGATTTGTGTGTGTTGTGTGTGAAACTTACATCCTTTGCCGCTATTCCATGATTTTCCCCTCCCGGTATCTCTCGATTGCTCCCTCTCAGCCCGGCTCAACCGCTCTCTCTTTCTCTCCGCACTCTCTCGTGCCTAATTACTCAAAGCCATGTGACTTTTTTTTTTTAACCAGACATGTAATTGGCCGGTGTGAACCTGGCAGGAAATTAACACATCACGCTGTGACAGCTGTTAATTTCTCCCCTTATTTGTCATTGGGTGAGAGTGACACAGCCATTAACGGATCGCTGAGCTTGAAGACACCTCTCAATCCGGTACATTAAAAATGAAAAGAATGGTAGGCTCTTTTAGCAGAGAACGCACGAAGAATTAATATAAACGTGCTACTGTTATACCCGACTACGTTACTTTTTAGAATGCGGCGAACTGATTGTAAAAAAAAGGCAAAGAGAAAATAAACAGGCAACCAAACAGGGTTGCACATGCCCCTAACGTAAACAGCTTGTCAAAGCAGCTACTTATACGGTAAAATTGTTTCGCTGTTTCGGATTAAGTGCGGGCGTGTCCTAGCTCCGTAACAAGGTTTTTAAGAGAGATTTTTCACGCTAATATCAGCTAATTTAATCAGTCTCGTGGCCTTAGCTACAACAGTGTACGGCTAAGATTTGTGCACTGTAATCCCTGCAGGAGCATCATACAGTTACGGCAGTTCAGACAACGCTTCTTTTTTTTCTTCCGAGAATTAAAAAAAAATAATAATTTGATTAGCACCCGGACACGTCAACTGAATTTTTTTAAAACTTCTTTTCGGCTGTCTCCTGCTGACACTCCCAACGCGTAGCGGGCAGCTCGCCACGTAGCTGGGAGCACACGCCGGTGCACCGGGTCGTGGGTTATAGGGCCCGATCACCGGTCCTTCCTCCTCCTGCTCGAGCAGGAGAGCTGCGAGAGAATTCGCAGTCGAATTCGGTGGCCAAAGAAAACTCTCGGCCGTCGTGTTTTCCCCGAGTCAATTAATGTATTCCACGGCCAAGTGGAGATTGTCCCCTGAAATGAGTTTGCTTCGTGTTGCTTTATTGAGCATTACTGATCGCCTTGCCTGGTAATGTAAGACCAATTATTGGGAGCAAAGGGGGTTCTATATTTTTTTTGCGACAATCAATACAACCAATTGCCAAATCAACTCGATTAACGCAATAATCATATTTCCCCCCCCCTCTCTCCCTTAAGTGAGAATGATCGCTGTTATACGCACAACTACGGGGGCTAAATAATAGGCTCGCTAGCGAATGGTGATGGTCCGCCCGTTATAATGCTGTGTGCAAATTAAAAATGTTAACGCACAAACAAGCAGATACTCAAAGACTTGTTAAAGAGATGATGACCGGCTGATGTCAACATTTCTGGTCACACTGAGCCTAGCGTAGCGTAAAAAAAAACCCTACATGTCATTCTGCTGTTCGCGTTCTATATAAAATAATTATTTGAGTAAACAGAGCACTGTTCATAAATCACATCATTAACAAATATTGCATGCAGCTGCATAAAAGCCTCCTCCACCGCACGTCGGGGGTTGTTAAACCATACTTCACTACGCTGGTCAGTGTCGGTTGGTTGAAGTTGGTGGAGGGTGACCCAAGATCATAGAACCGATGTTACAGATGTCAGCCACTGTCGCGAATCCAACTCATCGCGCCAGACGTATCCGCGCAGTGCGCGCTCACCACTCGCTCACCGCTCACCACTCGCTCACCGCTCACCACTCGCTCACCACTCGCTCACCACTCGCTCACCACTCGCTCACCCCGAACGCTTCGTTCTACTTTCCTCGCGGCGCATTTGCGTGCGCCCAGCAATTAGCGCTCGCCTCCGCGCCCGAAGCCTGCCCGTTTGAACCCCTTACCCTGAGCATCCTTGGGGGAACGCGAGCAGTTAGAGTTGGTTGTCTTGTCCAATTGGGTATGCTAAACATCCCAACAACGAGAGCGAGCGACACGGACCGAGCAAACGC
>JAZEWT010000002.1:1609460-1625217 GCA_036362905.1 Mordacia mordax
CCCCGACAGCCCCCAACGGGAGTCGAGTGGAGACAAGCGTGCTATAGCAGACACCCTTGTCCTCGCGGATTCGTTTAAAGCGAACGCCGCACACCTGGCGTATGGGGCAGGTGCTCTGTGTTTAGCTCAGGTAAATCCGCAGAGACGACAGAGGTCAGGCAACGTGTGTTCCGTCCAATTAGGAGCGCGGCTTTCTCTGCCAACTAAAGTAAGCCTCCCTTGTAAAGTATATGCATGACGCTTAAAACCAGCTGCCTTGGACGGACATGCTGAGCAAGTGAATACGGTGATAATTAAATGGTTGGAAGGATAAATACGTAGGCATGCAACAATTTACCTACTTAACCACACGCCTTCCAATCCAGTGATTAAGCGAAGCGTCAAGATTTGGAGTCAAGTTTAGATTCAAATATCTATTTATTGTCTCGTTTTTGTCTCTCCTTTGAATAGACGGATAGATAGACTTTATTGTCATCCGATCCGTATACAATTAGTTTGCTTCTCCCTCTCTCCCAATGTTTTATGTAAACTGTGAAAGGCAGGAGGATTATTTTTAAATAACGACAATAACAATGAACAACAGTATTGATAATACGGATTGTTGTACTGATGTAAGTTTTCACGGCTCGAGTGCATGGTGATTTGCTTCCAAACGCTGCTCTTTCGGGATAGCCGCGTCCATCGCTGTAAAAGTCACAGTGACGCCGTAGGATGCTTCCAACGTGGGAGGCGAAACGTCGCGAAGGAGAGAGGAGGAGCGCTCGACACGGCTGTCCCGAAAGACCAGCTTTTGGAAGCAATCATCAACACGTATATTTTTTTCTACAATTGAGATTTATGCACGTGGAGTGGCAGCATTATGTTAACTTTAGCATGATTGTGCCACATGATATTACTACACTCGTTATCTTTAATGGGTGCCTTATCACAATATCCCACTCGCAGCCGTAACAGGTGACGCTGACACTGTGACGCCCAACAATGGTTGGGGGAGAGCGGTTGTGCGCGTTATCCACGCGCCGCGCTGCGAATCTCATGACCCGCGCTTAATCCTCATCCGTGGTTCACTAAGGTGACGCGTGGGATCGGATACATTCACTGGGCGCCCCGTACGCTCACGCACACCGACCAGCAGTGGTGAAGTATGGTCAAGCAAACCCCAAGTGTGGGAACGCCTGCATCTGCCAGTGAAGTGACGGCTCGCTCCAACAGCTGTCACAATCAGTCACGGAACGCCCGAGGACGCCTCCAACGTTGGAGGCGAAACGTCGCGAAGAGGAGGAACGCTCGACGCGGCTCTCCCGAAAGAGCAGCTTTTGGAAGGCATCGTCATGAATCGACCTGCATCAGTTCAGTGTCCGAGCTGCCAACTATTTAACATCGACGCGATCTTCGCGCGCGGTTCAAGTGAATGGAATTCTCAAGAGCGTACGAAGCGTCGGGAACAGCGCGGTGAGCATGACGGTTGATTTCAATTGATGAAGCGACGCCTTGTTACTCACCTACCGCTGGACAGAGTGCAGCCAAACTCTGGAAATTTATGTGTGTGGGGGGGTCCTACTTTGTGTGTGTGTGTGTGCTGTGTGGGGAGCGGTGGTGCAGCGGTTAGCGCGCTGCGTTACAAACTTGTACGGCCAACAAGAGTGACGATTTTCTGAACCGGCCCCGAGCCTCCCCTCGGTCGACTCAGCCTCAAATGAGTACCTAGCGTAGTGTATGAACATTGCGACTCGAGAGACAAAGGCGGCTGGGAATGGTGCTGGTCACCCACCTCCTCTTGTGCCTTCATAGGTGCTCGCTAATGGCACTTGACCCTACAGTCTGTCAAGGCTACACGGGGGATCTTATTCTTTGCATGCGTGCTGCGCTGTAAATGTGTGTGTGTGTGCTGTGCGGATGTGTGCGTGTGTGCGATGCACGCGTGTGCTGATCTGCTGTTGCTGCGCGCGTTGACTGTGCCACCGGAGACAGCCGCCCTCCAACAGCAGCGCAGAGCGGAGGAGCGACACTCATGGCAACGAGCGGCAAGACCACAGCAAGTTTGCGCAGTGTGGAGAGCACGCGTGCTGCATCTGCCAGTCATCTCAGTCAGGCAATCCGCAACACCCGGGTCTGTCCTGTGACCTCCTGCCGGCAAGCCTCGGACACTTCGCGTGTCCCTCACGTGCACCTGGCCTGGCACATACATTTTGGTGACGCCACCGCCACCTGGTCGCAAATGGCGCTTGGGAATGTGTGTCTGCTGACCGTGTGTGTGTGTGTGTCGGCTGTATGAACGCCTATGCGGCAGTGTAAACAGCGGCACGCCGCGCGATACCGACACGGGACACGGTGGATGACCTTCTGACCCCGTCGCTGGCCTCCCCTAGGTCGACTCAGCCTTAAATGAGTGCTTGGTGCGGTGCGTAAACATCGCCACCAGGGAGATAGGGGCCGGACCGGACGTGGCGCTGGCCACCCACCCAATCATGTGCCACGCTGCCCTTTACAGGTGCTCGCTAAGAGCACGTGACCTTTCGCTCTGTTAAGTCTATACGCGGGTGGGGGGAGGTAGGGATCTTTGACATTGTTTGCTGATCAGGGGCGCAACAATTAAGTGTCTCTTGACCGTGCACACAAGCGTTGGTGTAGGAATTCAGACACGCATAGCGGCGGCCGAGGCCCTCGTTCTCGGCTGAGCGTGGAGATGCGGCTGAGGTTGGGGCCTGCCCGTAATTGATGGGGGCCACTGTTCCAGCTGTTCCTCGCAGCATGACGACCCTTCCTACCCCGGCTGACCGGCCTCGAGCAAATGCAAACACCGCACCATTAGCAGCCCGCAGACAAGCACACATTACACAGTATTAAACAAACGACTCGATTCTCTACTCTATTTGCTAATTTTTATTTGAAGCAAAGTGAACACATTGTTGTATTTAACGACGTGTGTACACACGGCGAAGACTTGGCTGTCGCGTAGTAGGCTGTTGTGGACGGTGGAGGAGGGAAGTGCTGTCGGTGACCACCTATTAAGGCCGGAGATGCTTAGTTTAGGCGAAGTCAAATTGGAGGAGGTCAAGGGCTAGTTCAAATATCATTTGCCATTCCTTGCTGTGCAGTGCCTAGAAATTCACACGGCTTTGTATAGCACTGGCCAATCTGCCATCACTACCAATGTATAAAGACAACGAGCCTACACAGACTGACGCGCAGTGTGTTGTTAGCGAGCACCTATTTGGGGCTGGTACGGTGCCGATGTTTACGCACCGCACTGGGTGCTCGTGAAGGCCGAGACGCCTCGGTTGAAGTCCAGGATCACTTCAGAGCGGTTGTGTAAGCGCGCTGTGCTGACCGTTGCACCACCGCTCCACCGCACACACACGCGCGCGTACGCGCATGACACGCGGACCTCTATGTACGTACGTCTCCTCTATCTGTTCGTCCATAAATCCAATCCATCCACTTACCTGATTGGAAAGGCAGGCAGAGTCTGGCAAGCGAGATGATGACTACTCTTTCCATCACACCACCCTCCCACTCTCCCAAAAGAGCGAGGGAAAGGAATCCGATCGCTCGCGTAACGTTTCGGAACTGAAATACTCAAAAGTATCCGCTGCGGTGGATTTTGTTTTATTTCTTCTAAAGCTCTGACGCCATTTAACAAAGTTTAGTAACCCTGTCTCGGCGTGGTCCAACAGAATGAAGGGCACTTCTGTTTTTCCAAGACCAAAAGCAGTGAAACGTTCCTAACAACTAGCCCAGCTTGGCTCGCATGGGGGAGGAGGAGAATGCTCATAAATTGCTACTTGTTAAAGGAAGACACGGCAGCTTAAAAAACACCAATGCGCGGTAAGTGATCTAAGGCTGCGCTGTGCTCCGGGTAAGCATTTCAGATTAAAGTTCGCGACCGTCCAAATTGGCAGCGGAGCGCTGTAGATTGTTCGAGTTGCTCCATACTTGACGATCCCAACCATCTATTACGAGACGTTCAGTTACCTAAGCGATTGGCTCGACCACCGGCTCGCGTGATGCGCGACGCACGTGCGCGAGCGAGAGAGCGAGAGAGAGCGAGCGGTGAGGATCCCTGCGAGGCAGTACCGGGGTAGTTCGCTCGCACTGCGCACGGCAAACTGTTTACGTGACAGGCGCTTTTGGCCACATCACAGTAGGCAGCCACAGCAGCGGCGGCAACAGCGCAGTCGTCACGACGAGCCAATTTTTTTTCTGCTGTTGTTGATTTTTTTTTGCCGGTTATTTTTTCAACGCTCACCCCGACCCCCCCTCCCTCTCCTCCGTCTGACAGAACATGCTGGTCAACCTTTAACCACCGCAAAGACTCAAACCCTTGACCTTTGGGTTCAAGGAGAGATGTGCCCACACCGCACGTTCGCATGGACCCCTGCAATTGCCTCCGTGATTATCGCTGACCCACATGCACCTCTTGTGCTAAGTGCCCAGTAGGTTTTCATCAAACTGCTGCAAATAGCACTTTTGTCATTAAAGACCATAATTGATGCAGTCTTCACCGTTGCCACGGCGTCCGCGCGATGAGCTGTGGGCCACAGTGGCCTCGTAATGGCCACAGCGTGATGTTACAAAGCAAATTGCTGCGGACGCGCGCGCAAGCCCGCACGCTCGCGGTGTTGAGCGGATGTGTCCCCTTTGTCGCACGTATGTCTCTCTCTCTCTCGCGTGCGCGCAGCGAGTGCGAGATGTACAGCCATCGCCCCATGGTTATTGTTTTCGCCCATGTTCAGTTCTGCACCTCTTGTGCCCTTTGCGTACTAATGCATAGGGCGCTGGCGAGACGAGCTCAAAATGCGTCGGGGAGGGTGACACTTGGTGGGGGGCAGCGTTTTTTAATCGTGGTCGCATCTCGGCGCAAGGGTCTCCCAGAACGTGCCAGATAGTCGCAATGATCTAATCCCTGGAGGTTTCTTGGCCAAACGCGTTGTTGGATGACGTATGAAGGAACGAGCGGGTCATCGCGACTCTTCCACCTGCTGCTTTTTGATTCAGCGATGAGTCATAGGCAGCAGAAACCTGTCCCAGAAATGGGACCACAGGTTTTTAGGTCACGTCTCTCCACAGCCACGTGACATTTACCCGGTTCCAGGTTTTCGCGTGAATGTTTAATTGACATCAGACGATTGTTCAATGGTTGATAGGCTTTATCGAGCAGCATTCATACGGTTCTCGTAGAAAATATTGGCATAGCTATCGCAGAGGTTATAGAAGTGAAAATGATCTCCTATGGGAGGGCAGGTTCACAAATTAGGAAACTTGCCAGTCAAAGTCAGGTGCATAATGTACATAAAATGTCATTTTAGATGTAAGTATAGATTTAGAAAGCATTGATTACTTGATGAGCATTATTATTACTCTTGCTTACCCTGAAGGCTTTCTTTCAGGAGGCCGCTGCAAGTAGGGGGCGATGTTGCTCTGTGCAATCCCAATTGGTTGATTTGCAGGTCATTTGTCAGCACTGGGAACAAGCATTCTGAGGACACCCGCGCAGAGCATGCAAAGACCATACTGGCGACTCCACATTGTAGGGTCCCCGAGTCAGGCATCGAACCCAGGCGATTCTGCTTGTGAGGCACGAGTGTTTGAAGCGCGCCACTGTGCCGCCTGTTGAATCGGTGAGCGGTTTGACGCGCGCGCCAGACGACGGAACGCACACCACCTCCCATGCTTAGCCGTTGTTGAAAATATCCCGTTTTGTCCGAATACGTCCAATATGGGGAGGGAATTTTACGAGCATTTCTCCCTTATCAAGAAAGGTGGACAAATTAATTCTATCTTAATTGCAGTCCTAATTGCTTCATATACTACGCCGCCCAAGAACAAGCCACTTACTTCATGAGCACACTAATGATTGCCCACATCCTTACAGCGTACATGTGAACTTGCGAAGGCGCTCGGTAAAACCAGAAGCAATTTCTGGATCACTGTGGTGAGACACACGTCTGGCTTGTGGAAACAATGTTAATCCGTCCCGGTGATTGCTCTTAACCGTTAATAGGTGGGGCCAGTTATGTCACGCTGAATGTGCCAAAAGCTTGTCAAGGTCTTTGAAGCTAAGCCGGCTCGAGCCTGGTTAATACTCTGCTGGGAGACTGTTCGAGGGATACTGGGCGTTGTTTGCTGGGGCAGCGAGATGGCCCATAGATGTGGTAGTGCAGCAGTAGATTATTGAATCTATCTACGTGGAGATTTGAGTATAATCCCTTATACACGTGGATTTGTTTTTCCTTAGGCGCTATGCCTCATCGCGGCTTTTCAGTGTAGAGGACATTATTATTTTTATTAAAGTAACTAATGACTCCACATATAAACCGGTGCTTTCCCATACATACAATTAACCGCGCTTGAAGACTGTATCAGACAGCACTGTGTCCTTAACCCAGACACAACGTTCATCAGTGATATTTTGTACTAACTTATAACAACAATAACAATGACGATGAAGGCGAACTGCGTGGTCTCGTGCCGGCATGACCGTGCAACTGTGAAGGCCACCGCCAAGAGCATTATGATCTGGTATTTTATTATTTCGCTTGCGATAAACACATTGTTCTGGAGGGCGAACTTGTCCACGTTGCAGAAATCACTATATATTGGGTGGCTGGGAAAGTCTAACGGTCAGTGCACTCGCCACCGGCGCACGCGTGTACAATCGACTGCTGGATTCCTGCCGCAGCGTGGTCATCTTTCATCTCTCATCATCTCATCTAATTGTCAGAGACCGCTTAGTCCTGTACAGGGTCGCGGTGAGCCGGAGCCTATTCCGGCAGACACAGGGCGCAAGGCAGGGATATGCCCACGATGGGACGCCAGTCCATCACCGGGCACTGCGGGCAATTTCGTCTGCAAGCCAATTGACCTATGCAGCAGCGGGTTTTTTGGACCGTGGGAGGAAACCGGAGTGCCCGGCGAAAACCCACGCGGACACGGGGGAGAGAACATGCAAACTCCCACACAGAAAGGCACCCGAGCCGAGATTCGAACCCGGGCCCTGCTTGCTGTGAGGAGGCGACAGCGCTACCCACTGGGCCACGGTGCCGCCCCCGTGGCCATTTCTCGTGGGATAAAGACCAGCGACAAAGTGAATGTTGTGAACCCGGAGCGTCCGGTACTTTAATTTCCTCGTTTAATAAATTACTCCGACTATTAAAAAAAGAACCCGACAAGTACCTGCATAACTACAGTTGCCAGGGATTAACTTGGATGAAAGATTATGCATGTCAGCGTGTGCTCATTGGTGTTAAGGACATTGAGCGATATCGTGAATGTACTGATGCAGGGTTTTCACGGGTAGATGTATGACATTGGCTCTCCGTTGCTGCTGTTTCTGCATAGCCGTGTCGAGTGTCCCTTCCGTCTCCCCCGCGACGTTTTGCCTCCCACACCGGAGGCGAAATGTCCGCGCTGGAGCCGTACGTCGTGAATGAGAGAGAAGGAACACTCGACACGGCTCTCCCGAAAGAGCACTTGTTGGAAAGCAATTCCCACATACCGTGCATAATTTAACATTCATGCGTGTGCGTATATATAAAACCTCCGGTAGCTGCAGCTCCCACTGTAGCCCAAACACTGTGTTCAGGTGCTTTCAGATATCCATTATAAAGCGTGACCCTTTTAGGAGTATTTGCGAGTTGTTTTATGGTACAAGGCGAGAACCCGTGTGCTTGAGCTTACTACTAATGGCCTAATGGAATGGATGTCTGAAAGGAAAGAGTGTTTCAAGGCTCCTGCTAAGAGTGAAGAGCTGTCACCTGTCAAGAGAAGTGAGAAAATGTTGATGTCTTTGTCCTTATACGTGTGCGGCGCGTGCCCCCAGATGCAGCAGTCGTGGTTCGTAAATGACGTTTTGATGCACCTACGTGTTAACGGGAGACGCATTAAACGTGGAATGACCACGTTACCCTCTTGCACGTTACCCTCTTTATTACTCATTGCACAGATACACCCGCGCGCACGCGTAAAAAATATATATTAAAAAAGGGCGAGTCGGTGAGTGAAGTCGCTACTCTAAAAAGTCACGGTAATCTGCGTTGTAATTAAATAACAGGGGGAACGGCACACGGATAAAGGTTACCCACAGCGAGTCAGCAAAATAAAGGTAACGAGGGCGAGCTTATTTTTAGTGTCGCGTTCTGGAAACGTGTGTCCGCACGCACGCGTTAAACGCATCCATGTGATATTGTAGAGCAACACAATTGCGTTCTTACCGTGTTAGCTTAATTTAGAGACGGTGCCATAACATATTTTCAAAATAAAACGTGCTTTGCTTTGGGCCTTGATGGTCATTTACGGGGTTAGCACATTTTCTTCCGAAGCGCCTGGAATTGTAAACGCATTACGCGGTGATGCACCGACACAATACAGCGGAAGGTCCCTCTCGTTGCGATGTCTCTCAGATGAAAGGCTGTGGCAAACAGCGAACAGTGCCACCTTGTGGTTAAAGCCCCCTCGAAAACGCGAAAGCCTTAAATTGGACTTAATTGCGCGCACTGCAGTAAAGCGACTTGCGAAGAACGTTCGGTGCGTGTTTGCTTTTGACATTCCCCCCCCTCTTAACACTAATAACCCCACTCGTATTAATATTGACGTGGATCAAATGACAGATGTAAAAAAAAAGAGCAAAAAAAATCTCTGAATGAAAGCAAGACGCTTATCAATGGTACGGCTAAATTCAACCGTACATTCGTTGCACTTTGGTGAGTCGTGGTAAAATTGATTTACTCGCTTGGCCAGTTGTCAAGTTTGCGCCTGCAGACTCTAATGGCAATCTTTGAGAATGCGTGCGGGCTCTGGAACGAGCGACGCCACATGCAAAGCAGACGTTACCAAGACACTGACGAGGGTTCGACAGGGAAAGCAAATACCAAATTAATTATTTTGCAAAGGCAATTATCGAAGCTCGCGCAAGCAAGAGGAGGTATATTGAGCAAGCTTAAGAAGCACGGAAGGGAAGGAATCTATTCCCATAAACACACAGTAGTTATATGGAGCATCTGTAATTCCCTGCACACCGTTTGCTGGTAAAATAGGTTATGATATTGATGATGATGAGGCAGGCGTGTAATACATATTATGAATTTCATTGTGGTAAATGCGGTGTGTGTATTGTGTGCTCTTTCAGTACGACACATTAAATCCCCCGTAACGACCTTTTAAGGCTGAAACCATAGACTGTGCCATAACGCACCAATCAAGTGTACGCACGTAATGAAACACAATTAATTTTATCCTGCGAGATACCGCGCAAAAACAAAACACAGTCTCACGCACAGAGGCACTGCCAACCGAACACAGAGGCACGGACGCTCAAAATAAAGCGAAGATAAACAATTGACCTAATATGGGCATTCGCCTGCGTCAAAAATCTGTTTTGGTTTAATCTGTCACCTCGTTCACAGTGATTTTTGATGGAATGGCTGATAAACAAGTTCAGCTTCAAATCTATCTCGCACAGCGCTGCAAGCAGCATCTGGCTTCCCCACCACCCCTCCTCTCCAGCTCTCCCCCCCCACCTCAAACCCCTCCACCCACCCCCCGCACTGCCTGTAAGCATGCATAATATGGAATTATTTACACACGTATTTATGTCTCGGCATTACTCGGTGTTTCAAGCAACAAGCCTCTCTCGCCGCGACCGCTGCAGCCGGCCTTGCGAATTTGCATTTCAAAACGCGGCGGGCGAATGGGTTGGGCGCAATAATGGCTGTTGATATAAAATCCGTTTGATGCCGATAAATCTCTCGGGTGGCCAGCTGCTTATCGAGTCTATTGACTGCAAAGAGAGAGCAAGGCTGACAATGGCAGAGAGCCCTGGCCATCGGCGGCAGGAAAGCGAGAGAGAGAGAGAGACACGGGAGGGGTGGGGGAGGAGTGGATACATTTTCCCTTGCAGGCAACACCCGGACGAACGGCGAAACTAAGGTTTCGCTGAGCGGAAAAGCAAACGGGCGGTGAACCCGCGACTGCTGCGATTATGGATGGGTTTCCTGATAATGAAATTCCTGAATTGCATTAAATTCCTGCGTTTGTAACGAGCGGAGCCGCCTAATAGCAGTCAATATTTTGCCATCACCCGATTCCAGAACTGTCAGCCCAGACATTTGAAACCAAATGCCTTTTTGTTTACCTCCTGCGGAAAACTTAATCACAAGTGAAAATGGTCCCATTATAAGAGGGATGTGATAACAAACGCACGTGTACGTGTGTTTGTAAGGGGAGCGGTGGTGCAGCTGTTAGCACGCTGGGCTACGAACCTGCCAAGCCGAGTTCGATTCCAACATCAGTGTCGATTTTCTGAACCGGTTCTGTCTGGGCTTCCCACAGGTGGTCTCAGCCTCACAAGAGTACCTGGTGCATCGTGCAAATATCTCCACGGGGAAGACAAAGGCGGCCGGGCGTGGTGCTGGAGACCCACCTTATTAGGCGCTCGCTAACAACTCCTGACCCTACAGTCGCTCAGGGGTATTCGAGGAATCTCTGCGCGTGCACGCGCACCCGTGTCAAATATTTTAATATACGCATAACACACAAAGTGACGCGCGCGCGTTCCGTGTATGCGGCGATAATGGTTAGTAAAGTGGTGAGGCTGCACACATAATGAACCCCTTTCACATTTTGTGGGGGGCAGAGCCGCGCTAGAGGCACACACTGGCAGTTGGAAGCATAACAGCTCTGGAATAACTCGTAAGGCTTCGGGACTTTGCACTGTCAAAACTTAGCCGCACATAACAGTAATCCAATAGATTTTGGACGTGAATAATGTTTTAGCATGCGCACAGCAATTTTCCGTGCGGGTCTTTTCTTTAAAAGGACCTTTTCCTTCCTCACTCCTCCGCGATCTGTCGCACTCTCGTCTTTAACGCACGCACTTCCCTTCCCACCGCCCTCCCTTTTTTTCCTTCCCCCGACAAATATATTTCAATAGTAATTGATATTAATGCGTTACAATTACAATTCTTGTAAAAAAAAACCTTACAGCGGCGGTACGATTTCTGATAATTATGATTCTCAATCATCTCGGTAAACGCACGCTAATGAAAAATATTGGCCGTGCCAAGGCGACGCAACATTTTGATGCCAAAGTGCGCGAAAATGTCACCAGTGCATTTGTTGAACTGTGGTATTAACCCATTGTTTTTCACCCGTTGTCTCGACCGCAACATGTTTTGACTGTGCATTCGCGGCAGGATGGCTCAGTCAGGCGCCTTTCCTGTGTGGAGTTTGTGTGTTCTCCCCCTGTTCTGTTGTAGGTTTGCTCCGGATTTCTCGCCGTTAATTAATTGGCCGATAACGTCATAATATATGGTGCAGTGTCCGTCGGGTTGGCGCCGGGTGACCACACGGCTGCCTGCCCCCACACGTGCGGTTCCCTGCAGCACTTTGGGGCCTCTGCATGCAAGGCACTACCATATGAATGCAATACATTTTCACTGGTATTAATGTACGATTGTAATGATGTGGGGTTCTCACGGCTCCATGCATGGCGATTGCGAATCGAAAGGTCGCGAAGGAGTGAGGAGGAGGAGCGATCGACGCGGCTATCCCGAAAGAGCAGCTTTGGCAAGCAATCGTAGTGTACGACTGCACATATTTTCAGTGGCACTGGTCTCACTGATGCAGTGATCCTGATGACTTCTGGCCACGGCGAACATCAGTAACAAATTATGTTGTTGCCTACAATGCCTTTCAAAACATACAGTGGTGAGAAAAAGTTCACGAACTGCATAGAGTTTTCTGTATTTCTGCATAACTCTGACATAAAATCTGATCAGATGTTCGTCTAAGTCCCAATATTAGGTGAAGCAAATCTGAAACAAATAACACGCAACATACGTCTACATTTTCTTTGAATTAGTGGGCGAAATTCTATACCAACATTCACTTTCTTTTTCGGAAAAACGGTTTGTGACCTTCTAGGTTACTTAGTTTCATACGGGATGTAATTCAAGTTTAGTTGTTTAAATCAACGGGGTGACAATCGGGAGTCAGTTCGGGTGGCCCTGTCCTATATGAAAAACATAAACTTTCATCGTCACCTTCAGAGTCTGGTCTCCACCACAGATTTGTTCAAGCATGTCATTCCCCGATCAAAATAGATTTCTGAAGACCTCAGAAAAAGAGTTGTCCAGGCTCATCGGTCTGGAAAGGTTTACAAAGCCGTTTGTAAATATTCTGGGCTCCACCAATCCACTGTCAGGCAGACTGTTTACAAATGGAGAAAATTCAACACCATTGTTAATCTTTCCAGGAACAGTCGTCCATTGAAAATCACTCCCAGAGCAAGTCGTACAATAATCCAGGTCACAATGAACCCCAGGGTAATGTCTAAGGATCCGCAGGCTTCTCCTGCATTGGCTCATGTCAGTGTTCGTTGGTCCAATATCAGGAAAACACTGCACAAGCATGACTTGCATGGGAGGATAGCGAGGAGGAAACCACTGCTCTCCAATAAGAACATTGCAGCTTATCTCAAGTATGCTGTAGATCACCTGGATGACATATAAGGCTATTGGAATAATCGAAAGTGGAACTTTTGGGCTTAAATAAGAAGCGTTTTCTTTCGTGAAACCAAACACTGGATTCCGACATAAAAACCGCTTCGCAGCCGTGGAGCGTGGAGGTGGGAGTATCGTGGCTTGGGGCTGCTTTGCTGCCTCAAGACCCGGACGGCTTTCCATCACTGATGGAACCATGAATTCTGGATTGTGTCAGCAAATTCTACAGGAGAATGTTAGGACATCTGTCCACGCGCTGAAGTTTAACAGAAAATTAGTCGTGCGGCAAGATAATGATCCTAAACACAAGTAAATATACAAACGAAATGAATGAGTGAAGCATTAGAGATTTTGCATTTTGAAATGGCCGTGTCAAAATCCAGACCTTAACCCAATTGAAATGTTGTGGCAGAACGTGAAGCGAGGAGTTCATGCAAAAAGCCAACAATTATCTGAAGTTGGAACAGTGCTCTAACGAGGAAATGGCCACAATTCCTCCAAGTCGATGTGTGCGATGTATAGATCTGATCAACAGTTACAGTAAACCTTTGGTTAAAGTTATTTCTACTAAAGCGGGTGCTACCAGTTACTGAATGTTAAGGTTCATAGTCTTTTTTCGACAAAGAAATTGGACGTTGCAATACTTTGCTCAGTAATTAAATGAAATGGTAGATTTATGTGTGCTATTTGTTTAATCAGCTTTTCTTTATCTATTATTGGGCCTTAGATGAAAATCTGACCACATTTTAGTTCACATTTAAGCGAAATATTGCAAATATTAAAGAGTTCACGAACTTTTTCTCACCACCGCGCATTTATCCAGCAGTGGATCGCCAACGGGGGTGTAAATAATCACCAATAAGAGCGTTTCCACACTTTGTAAACACACATTGTATTGTTCTGTTACGAGTAATTAGATGGAATGGTGTAGTTTGAAGAGGTTATAAGAACGTTACATCTCGCCGATGGCGGTTCCCCAGAGAGCGTTCCTCTCGTTGCGTGAACGGTTCATCCACAGTAGCCGTCAGCAGTGTCCTCATGCCCACGACACAAACGGGGAAGTATGACGAACCGGTCGTGAGCGTCACCCTTCTTCTGTCACTCAACTACCCCGACCAGCTTGGTAACGTTTTGTCAAAGCCCACCACGAACATGGTACAAAAAAGGCCTTTATCCATCCAGCAGTGGATTTACAAAATGTTGCGATGTGATTTATTCACTATTTCAGTTTATTTTAGACCTGGTGTTAAGAATAATGGGAATCGGCTAAATATTTATGCCGACCAAAAAGTCGAAATTGTAATTAAAATATTAAAAGAGGTCTGGTTAAGGTCACCTGCATTAAAATTTTAATGTACATATTGGCGACGGCTGTGACCGCTCTTGAATATATCCTGGTGACCGAGTTAATTGCTTTATTTCTTTCGTGTGGCATTCGAAAAGCAACTGATCAAATGTTCGAGCTGTGCGTTGAGTCAGGTGCTGCGTTCCATGGCATCAGAGGTTGCTTGATGCATTACCGCGGCGCCTCGTGTTCACGCAGCGGGGCCCTCTTATGATGGACAGATAGCAACTCACCACCGCATTCACGATGGAGGAAATGCTTTTTTCACTCGACGCTCGTGAAGGGAAAACCTGCCGTTGCTTTGGTCAAACGCCATCAATTTCGGCCCCGTTGCCTTCCACGCAAGGCTGCAGGCAACTAATTCCCGCGTCGCGACTCTGACTGCTTTCACAGTGCGCTATTGTGCTTCTGTGTTCAAAAATAAAAAGACACAACCGGAGAACTGTGCGCTATGTATGGTCATTAACAATGTCATCGTATTTAAGTTTGTAAACAGTGAGAGCATTACACTGGGATGTGTGGGAGGGTGTTTGCGCGGCACAGAAATCAGATGACTCACTCATGACTGAGAATGTCTCTGTTTGGCCCCAGCATCCAGAATGTGCACATGGTGCAAGGATAACGCAAATGTTTTGCATGCCCTCTCTTGTAAACCAGCTGATATCCAATGGCAACAAATTGCCACGACTTGTGTGCTACATATTTACAATGCTTTGCACTGAGTGATTGATGATACCTATACTTAAAACTTATTGGGTCTTTTTGTTTTAAATCCCCAATTTTTTTCCAAAGGTGCGATCAGAGTTTAGTTCCCAGAACAAGAAATAATCCATTATTAAATCTTGCACAGCAGAGAGCCGTGAGTTATAGAATAATTAGAAAAATGACTTTTCACAAGACTTATACTTCACATGAGTAGCTGGTTACTGTCTCACACACTCTGCTATCAAATAGGTAGCCAATTTCCATCTCAGAAATTCCTGTATATAGAGAAATATCAGAAATATAGCCAGACTGCACAACATCCTGTCACTCGCTAATGCTGAGAAGCTAATACACATCTTCATCTCTTCACGAATCGATTACCACAATGCACTGCTCTCTGGCACTCCTGCCTACCTGATCAATCGTCTCCAACGTGTGCAGAATGCGGCTGCTAAAGTCCTCACTCGCACACCCATCCACGATCACATATCCCCAGTACTGCTGTCTCTCCACTGGTTACCGGTTATATACAGAATTGAATTCAAAATCCTTCTTCTCACCTGCAAGGCTCTCCCTGGCGCTGCTCCGACATACATCTGTGACCTACTTCAAGAACCCTCCTCAACACAACTTCGATCCTCCAATAAGGGTTTGCTACATGTGCCCAGATCGCACCTCCAATCGATGGGTGACAGAGCCTTCCCGCGCGCTGCTCCCAGACTCTGGAATGTCCTTCCATTGGAGATTCGGTCAGCTGAGTCCTTGGGAATCTTCAAATCTCATCTCAAGACTCACTTGTTCCGAAAAGCTTTCAAGCCCTCTGGCTAGGACTTTTGATGCGGCTCAATGTTGTCGTGACGGGATGATGGCTCTCTACCGACGTACGCCTGCTCGGGAACATTTATTCCTTCCTTGTTTGTTGAAGAAATATATATTTTTAATTTTACTTATATTTTGGCCTTTAACTTATTGCTATTATTTAATTTTCAGTTGAACTGTCCTGATGTTGTTGACATGCCGTTCTCGCCACAGCAGCTCGGATTTGTAACAAACCCCCTAAGCCCCCCAAAAAAAATCTAATTGCAGCTGTTCTGCCGTTCTTTGTCCTTGTTGTTGACATGGCCGGTCTCTCCGTAGCTCTGTGCAGCGCCTTGTGACCCTGGGGTGAAAAGCGCTTCAGAAATGCAATTGCAATAATATTTGTACA
>JAZEWT010000002.1:1695638-1712242 GCA_036362905.1 Mordacia mordax
TACCAAATCTTGTTTTTGTTCGACGCGTCTGGGGGAGCTTGTCTTTTCTTCCAACGGCGGGCACAACATCGAGCGTGGACGACGGCGGGTCTCCCCGTCGTGATTGATAGCGAGTCGTTTTAAAGGCTCGCGCACAATCACTTGTTTGGACACGACCTGCGGATCATAAAGCAGTGGCAGTAAAGCGAGCCTCTCGTCAAAAACAACAGCAGAGAAAAACGCACGCGTTGTTTCTTTGCTGTTGTTCCAATAATGTGCGCAACGCGACACGGTAAGTGCAATCAGCCGCGTATGATTTTTAGGAGGAATTTGAGGGTTTTTCTTTTCTTTCGTTTTCATTTTCTCGCTCCGTCTCTTTTTTTTTTGTTGTTGTTCCAACGCGGGAGAAATAAATCCCGCAAGAAAATTGCGCGGAAACGTCGGTTGCACGGAACGTGTGCGGTTCGAGGAGAGTAAACTGAGCTTGCGGGACAGCGAGATTAATAACGGTAAGCAGAAATGAATAAAAATGACCTCGCATCGTAATGTAACACAAAAGATCATGTTACATGAGTGCACACCACTGCAAGATGCCGGGAAAGGGATAATAATCCATCCGCAACGCTAGCACGAAATGTATAATTGTACGCGTGTCATTTATTCATAAAAATATTCCTTTCATATCATTGCAGTACAAAGAATATCTTAAAGAAATAGAATCAAATTTGAGAAAATTTATATATTAAACCATCAATCAATCAATATAGCATAATGTTCAGCATTAGGGAAGGCTGCCTTGAAGACACAGATGACAATTAAATGAATGATCTCATTAAACCTTGCCTTGAAGGCTGTGATGGAAAGGTCAGCTTCCACGATATGTTAATCCTCCAGCCCCTTTAATTCCAGGGATTTAGGTATTTAATTTTTGGAGATACCAATAATTTCCGAAGAATGCCCCAAGCTAACTTAACACAAATCTCATAAAAGTCATTTAGAAAGGGCTTTAGGAATATTAAATCTAGCTTATTGCACAATTGCAGAGGAGAGAAAAAAGGAGTTTGTTTCTTTTCCACTTAATTCTTTTTACTGAACAACACAAAACAAGATTAATTTCTGATTTGAAATGAATATTTAAGCAGATGGCACATTCATTTCCCAAATAGCATTCCTTAAATTGAATCCAACATAACTATAGGAATGCATAGAAATGTTTGTTTTCATAAACCTACGCCAATAATTAGAAAAAATGTAAAACAAATTAATTAATTAACTGGGTAAATACTGAATGCTTTATCGCACATTGAAGAGAATTCATTCACCATCACCTTCGAAAAATCGTGTATCCCA
Source organism: Mordacia mordax (assembly GCA_036362905.1). Classification (NCBI taxonomy): domain Eukaryota; kingdom Metazoa; phylum Chordata; class Hyperoartia; order Petromyzontiformes; family Petromyzontidae; genus Mordacia; species Mordacia mordax. Next base: position 1,696,968 of record JAZEWT010000002.1, read on the forward strand.
ACCGTTATAAGTTACCCCTCTTTTAAATATATTCCAACAACTAAAAGTTACTACTATTAAAACGTCCAAACGATTGAAAAACCTCAGAAATTCCAAAATAGCGGCTGGCAGCGGAAGCGTTGTGGCCGTTGCGGCCCATGTACGCGGGGCACAGATACCTTTTGTCATAAATCCACACCTATTACCCACTCCCGTGTCCCGGTGCCGCTCACTTAGAGCGGACGTGGAATTAGGGGGCGGCCCGTAAACATGCGTGACAAGTCCTACGATAGGCCCGAGCAGTTGGCTGGGAAGCCATCACCTCCGATCACTGTTGCCGCGAGTTTTCTATATGCACGCGTACGGACGAATGCGGCGATGCTCGGCTACGACTGTCCGACCGCATACCGCGAAATGTCTCTTTCCCGTAGTTTGGCTTGGCGTGAGTCGCGGCAAGTAAACGTAACGGAGAGCACTGTGTCCATTGCGGTGCCCCCGTTGAGTGCGAATCTGGGCCCATGCGCCTCCTGAGCGAGATCTGGAGAAACAGCACAGCCTCTAAATAATTCATGAAACCTTGAGTGCTTTTTTGTTTGGGTGTCCGTATAATGATTAATAAGACTTCGTGAAAACAATAACTGGAGTTTTATTTTACCGTTTCGTCGTATAATGTTTTTACCACACACGCCACCTACAAGTGAGTTATTGATGAAATAAAATAAAGCAATTGGCAAGCTTATTAAGTGGCTAATTACGATAACAGGTGTACAGTTTCTGTAAACCCCACCACACTGCCCCCACACTCATATAATTTGTTTACAAAATTGAGAATTTGCTCTATAATTATTTACAAAACGTGAAGTCAATTTAAAATGAATTCAGACTTTCTTTTGTCGCAAATTTCACGGAGCAAGAATTCATTTCATTTCGTTTCATTTCCACCCACCAACACAATTAGTTCTGCCTATCTGGTTAAGTGAGAATGTTTTTTTTTAAGGCCATCATTTATTTCTGGCATTCAGTTATGCGGCTGATGATGCCATCTTGTGCAAAGCCAATGCAGTCGCGAAAAAAATCAAGGTCAAATACAGGTATGTATATATATTTTTTGTTCAAACGCGTGACTCTTTTGACAAAGGCACGCCGTCACAACCATCCAATTAGGGAAGAGAGGAAGTGAAATTGTCTCAGAGACACCAGGCGTAAGCAGAAACATATATAAAGCAACGTATTGTTAAAGTTGGTGTAAAAAGTGAACAATGTAACAAACATTTGTCTTATTTTCGAGGGGGGGGGGGGGCGTGGAAATAATGGATTCAAAAATAAGTCGCATGCTATTCGCAGAAGTAAAAGTGTTGACATTAGCATTCAGAATAACCGCAAGTGACTAATGCATTAGACAGGCATTCTCTTATTTAATTTATAGAGCTTCAGTGGAATTGCCTTACTGTTAGAGCGGCACAGACCGATGCCATTTGTGCTTAAAATCATGCCGTTTCATTAGAGAGATTATGCAGAATGCAGTGAAGACAATTAATTGTATTGTAAAGGCCAAAGTAAATGAAGGCAGCGCTGCATCAGGTGCATCTGAATTTATAATGATGTGAGAAACTGTTACACTGGTATTAAGCGTTTTAACTTTAATTTAGGGAAAATAACTGTTAAACTGTCCAATAATGTTACTGTTACGGCTTTAAAAGGAGTGCTCATTCTTTATGTATAATAATGTAATAAAATAACTTCTAGGCATGCGTTATATTGATGCCGAATTTTTTTAAATGGCATCGCAAGCCGGGTGTGTTTAGTGGTGGCGCGTCAGCGACCAACCCCCTCCTCACCATGGATAATATTTTACAACGCATGGTAAATTCAAAAATTTGGATGATAGAAAATTGCGCGATAAATTGTACCTGGTAGCCATCGTGCCATAAATACTGGGATTTTCTTATAAAGTGTGCTACAGATGCACGGCATTGCCAAGCAATGCTGACCTAGATTATTTAGAACAGCAGAATAATTTTGAAATAGTGTAGTCTTTCGTGTAGCAAAAAAGGTGATCAATGCGTTTATCTGCCACCCGTTACTCTTAATTGAAAGAAGTTACTTTTTCCGTGGATTTTTTTTTTTAGCTGAAGCCAAGACAGCTTAATAAATATTAAATAAGCAAAGTTTCTTGAATGGTTAGAATGAGGATAGCAAATTACACGGGAATGCTATAGCTGTGTGTGCACGTATATGCACACACATGTGTAAAGGTTAAACTTTTCCACAATGTAAGAAAAATGACTATTAGTTTGTAGGATATATAGGCAATATAAAGGGAGTTGATCTTTGAGTTACAAAGCAATGTCGCCTTTTTAAATACCCCACTGATCAAAAGTAAATCCCTATAGTACAGAAGTATTTTTTTTATATACTTCTAGTCGGACACATATGATACTATATTAAAACGTACGTTTTCATGGCTAACACAATGATCCATATTTGTCTTGGGATTATGCTACGTGGTAGTCGACTGTGCAAGACAAATAAGTATTTGATCCCAGCACAAAGGGCTGTAACCCAAAAACAAATGTGTATCGCTTAATATTCCCGACAAAATATCAATGGTCTGCTTAACCTAGAGGTTGTAATCAAATAAATAAGCACATCAGCAATTTTGGGTGGCTGTGATAGAACGGGACCTCGGTGGTTGGCACATTACGCCACGAACTGAGTCATCCAGGTTTGACTGCCGGCCAGCGCTGAGTGATATCCGAACGAGGTAACGACCGGCGGCGGGGGAGCTTCGTCAGAAAGGACACCGAGAATAGACAACGCGTGGGAAGGCATTCATCCAAGCGAACTGACGCAAAGTGCTAAAAATTCTGACGAGATTCTGCTAATTTAATCCTGCATTTACAACGGAACGTGAGGCGAAGGACGTATTTGCGATCTTATCCAGAAGAAATGATGGCCACTGGTCAAGAATGATGGCAGAATTGCAGGACAAGAAATATAATGGGTGTGAAATTACGTCCACCAAGGCGATATAATGATGAAAAGAGCTGGTCGTAGCAAAAGGAGGTAGGTTTATTATTGCATCGCAGGATTATGAGAGATTCTGCAGACTTGCGGGTGCGTTCATCCAGCAGTAGATTGGCTATGCCTACCGTAACGTGTGATGAAGTTTATTGAAGACTTGGACACGACGGTTAATTACATCAAATTGTTGATCATATTCTTGCACATCAATGCACAGCCATTTAACAGGGGGTGCCTGTCTGGGCCAGTCTTGAAAGATTGCAGAATCGAGGGATTTTGCAGCATCAATATCTGCGAATCCACAACAATTTATATGAAGGTTCTTCAGACATATGCTATGGCAGGCCACAATGTACATAACATGTCCATCTTCGCTGTGTGACTTCGTAGCGTCACGTTTATGGACAATATGATGTCACATGACATCACAGCCTATTGAGCAACCATGGTGGCACATTGAATAGCACGTGCGCCTCACAGCAATAAGAACCCGGTTCGATTCTTGGATGGGATGCCTTTCTTTATGGCGTTTGCATGTTCTCTCCATATCCACGTGGGTGTCACCGGTACTCCGATTTCATCTCTCAGTCCAATGCACTGCTGCCTTAATTAATTGTCCTGACTACATTTCCCCTGGTTCCTTGATATGTCATAACTTGCTTACCGCTCCCCACTGGATAACTGTTAAAAAGAGCTACATAGCTCAACGGTTCCTTCCAGCTTAAATACTCACCGACTATACAGCTGAAGAACCGTGATTTACACACGTGTTGGATGCTTATCAAGCTCATACAACACGCCATGGAGAGAGCAGGGAGTGAAAGGACAAAGCCAGTTTGTTTTCTGAAATCCATCTGCAAAGAGGTTGGAGTGTTAATAATAATAATATTTGCATTTCGAAAGTGCCTTACGGGCGGCACGGTGGCCCAATGGGTAGCGCTGTCGCCTCACAGCAAGAAGTTCCCGGGTTCGAATCTCGGCTCGGGTGACTTTCTGTGTGGAGTTTGCATGTTCTCCCCGCGTCTGCGTGGGGTTTCGCCGGGTACTCCGGTTTCCCTCCCACAATCCAAAAAACATGCAGTTGCATAGGTTAATTGTCTTGCAGACTAAATTGCCCAGAGTGCCCGGTGATGGACTGGCGTCCCATCGTGGGTGTATCCCTGCCTAGCACCCTGTGTCTGCCGGGATAGGCAGGACTAAGCGGTTTCTGACAATGAGCTGTGATGATAAGTGCCTTACACCCGAGGGTCACAAAGCGCTGATAATACCCTGTCATACGTGAGGATATTATCCCGGGTGCTAAACAATTGTTGAATTCTTGTACTGAGTCAAAGAGGATTTGCGAGATAAGCAAATTGCTCTCTTATTCCTCCTAATGCAGCGAACCACGTGGTTTTACAATTCGACTGCTGCGGCTACACACACGCACAGGCACAAAAGGCTGTCGACACAAACTGAAGCATAGGCCACCCAAATTGGGACCACGTGAATCGCCTTTGCGAAGTGGACATGGTCATTAACAAGGCCAGCACTGCGAGAAGAGGTGACCTAGCTTTTGATGGCTTGAGGACGTCGCGTGTGGTCAGCCGTTCTCTGCGTGCTGATCATTGCCTTCTCTGATAAGCTGCGCGTCACCCGAAGATGCATAGCACGCACAGGCATGGCACACATTGCATTCGGCATTGCAAAGCAGATGCCCTCCATCACAATGGCCAGGTCATGGATGGGAGCGTAGCACATGTCTCATTGCTTTTAATGAACTCTGAATCACGCCCGGTGTTTGCGGTACGAACGAGACATGTCTGGATTGAGCCTCTCGCACGTTAAAGTAAAGGATACACATGTACATGGGTGACTACCCTTCCACCTGCCTCGCCACCCAACTACCCAACCACCCGCGTACCAGTTTGCCTGCCTGCCTACCCTTCTACCAACTCACACATCTACACGCTACCTACCTACACACCCACCAAACCCCGTCCTAATTCACACGTGCCTTCCCACACGCCCGCCTGCCCACCGACACTCTAACAACATTTACATTCGATGCATTCAAATGTTTGGGTTAGGTCACGTAAGAAATGTTTGTCGTAAACCCCCCACCACCCGACAACAGCTAAACTTTACTTCGTGACGTTTCACCTACCATGCTGGAAACGACTGAGGATGCCTTCAACATGGGAGGTGAAACGTCGTGAAGGGGAGAGGGGGAGCGCTCGACACAGCCATCCAGAAGGAACAGCTTTGGAAAATAATTTTCATACAAATAAACGTCAATACATTATTCATTGGCTCTTGGGAAAGATGACTGGATATAAATATAACGTAGAGGATTGAACACCACACGTGCACTCTGTGACAGTGCGGTGGGCGATGCATTATAATTGGCAATTATTAAACAGAACCTTTATTATCGTCTGAGTGCTAGAATTTCGTGCAGGTTTAAAGTTTAGCGTTTGATCTGCTCAATAGAATTCAAAGAGCTAAGACAAATGACGTTCATTTTTCCAGTTTTTTTTACACAAACGTTTTGCTTTGCTTGCTTATTTGTTTGTTTTGTTTGTTTTTAATTAAACGCAACGTTGTCTGGCTCACAAACTGCCTTTTGCACTCAGAGCACAAACACCCGACTGCAGAGCACAATCTGTGTCATTATAAAACTCGCGAATATATCGCTCGGTAAGGGCTTGTGTTTGGAGATAGTTTATTTCGTTTGAAATTTTTATAAGAGACCACGTGGGTGCAAAGAACACATTCAGCGGATATCACAACAATTTCTCATGGTAACTGATTATTGAAATAGATTAAAAAAAACTGATCAACATGCAGGTACAAAATAGTTCAGGTAATATAGCTGTCTTGATCTTGTCGTCTTAGCAGGATTGTAACAAAAATTGTCTCCTATATTGGTTAACCAAAGAAACCCAACAAAAAAATAGATTATATTCCTCAAATTTTTGCAATTTTTTAAGAGGGCTATTGCAAAGACAGCAACAATATTTCTACCAACTTTTATTTAATAATCATCAAAACTCTATGCCTGTCAATGACAGTCGCTGGGAAGATCAGTCAGCCAGATTTTATTTATGCTGGAAGGAAGCATTAAGCTATGTGGCTGTTTTTTAAATGTTCTCCAGTAGGAGTGGCAAATAAGTTACAACATCTCAGGGCACCGAATGCAATTTTGTCAGGATGAATAACCCAGACACCATGTCTTTGGACTGTGGCAGGAAACCGGAACACCTTGCGAACACCCACGCGGACATGGTGAGAACATGCAATCCACCCAGAAAGGTACCTGAGCCAGGTATTGAACTCGGGTCCTTCTTGCTATGAGACAGTAGCGGTACTCACCAGGCCATCGTACAACCCACGGTGTAATGGTTTATATGTTAACACAACAGTACTCTCACACGATCACCAACTTTAGTTTTTCAAGACATGTTTTCCGAGACATTGGGCACAAATAATTTGGAGTTTGTTTTTGCATAGTTCCGGGTTCAATTCCCGGCTCGGGTGCCTTTCTGTGTGGACTTTGCATGTTCTCCCCGTGTCCGCGTGGGTTTTCGCCGGGCACACCGGTTTCCTCCCACAGTCCAAAAAACATGCTGCTGCATACGTTAATTGGCTTGCAGACAAAATTACCCGCAGTGCCCGGTGCTGGGCTGGCGTCCCATCGTGGGTGTATGCCTGCCTTGCGCCCTGTGTCTGCCGGGATAGGCTCCGGCTCACCGCGACCCTGTACAGGACTAAGCGGTTTCTAACAATGAGATGAGATGAGAGACATCCTAGGTATAGCCCCGCCTTGCGCCCTTTATCTGTCGGGATAGGCTCCAGCCCCCCACGACCCTGTACAGGATTAAGCAGGTATTGAGATAAGGATGATGTATTCGTAGATTTCTGTAATTCGAGATTGCAAAGCTGTTGGCTGAATTCGTCAGTGCGGAATGGGGCAGAGCCCAGTTCCTGTAATGATGACCTACATCATTACAGAGCTCAGTTCCCTCAAAGTATTCCACAGCCAATTGGTAGCCAGTGGAGGGTCAATAGGAATAGCAGTCATACGTGATAATGTCAGCATGCTCGGCCCACAAAGAGATGAGGCCCTCCAATCACCTTCCGTCGGTCATTCTCACGTGCGTTTGAGCCTCCGTTTGTCAATATAACAAACAAAAAAACATGTAAAGAGCACCAAAAACCCTCCTCCAAAGTTTCTATAGAGAATGCACACTCTGCCTGTCCGCTTTGGAAACGGTTGAGGGGTGCCGAGTAACGCAGAAGTCAACTTAATCCTGTTTGAGCGGCCGTAGAGTCCGCGGTGATTGTTTAGGTCATGTGCTGTCCACTTTTCATATGGGTTGTTTGACCACACGTTACCATACTGGCGTGTGTCGGTGAGCGAAGGAGCCTAGGACACGTTTAGACATTACCACCTATAGCCATAGTCGGGTCATCAAACTAAGCTCACAGGTTGTATCATACTGTGAATAAATAACTGCATTCACACTCGTGGAATATTTTTTTGTTTTCATCAGAGAATCGCTCTGCAGAGCTGCTCTTTCAAAATAGCCGTGCCAAGCATTCCTCACCTCGCCTCTACAACGTTCTGTCTCTCACGTTCGAGACATCATCAGGCTTATAAATTCAAAAATGGTAAAATTCTACTTTTTCAGCACGGTGGAAAAAGGCGGGGGTTTATGCGAGGAGGATGAGGAGGAGGAGGAGGGGGAAAGGTGACGTTTTGGAAGATGGCAAATTATCCAAAACAGGGGGGGGGGGAGGGGTTCGATGTGATTCATCACTATGACACACGAAGCTCAAAGCCAAGGCCCTTACATGAAACCCAAATTAAAAGCAAGACTGAGCTCTGCTTTTCCATGAATTGTGATGGTCCAAAGACTGCACGATAACACTGGTGCCAATTCTACAACAAACACCAAACGCACAGCGCTTGGAATCGCTACCACATTTTCTGCTCCGCATGCGTGTCATTACACGCTGGAATTTCGAGAACAATCACATCAATGCATTTCATTTACACAACACATAATGCCAAACACACAAGTTAGGCTGCACGGCTTGACTGGCTTGGCCATCACCCGCCAACGCTGCTCCTGTTGCTCAGTTTTAATGATTTATAAGTAAACTTTACGTTACAAATAATAGCGTAACCTATACTGATGACCGAAAGGTAATATGCGCTGAAAATTACTATATGTATTGCTTTCACCATAGGCAGTCCAATTTTGCTACGCAATGCGCTCCGCGGCAGTCGACTTTTGAAAACAGAGAGGGGAGAGAACTACTCTGGACTGGAGAGGATAATTAACTTGCAACAGCCGAGAATGACTGTACAAGATTGCTTTGATGTAATCGAATTAACTTCTAATTATTGCAATTATCCGGGTTCTGTTTCAGTGCTGCGGAAACCGCAGCGCATCTGTCAAGACTTTTCGCGCTGCAGCGCCGGCCTGGGAAGAGGGGCGGTGGTTCGGAGTATTGATTTTTCTTAAAGGGGGGGAAAAAATACAGGAAAAAAACCCTTTCACGACCACATTTGCGGTTCACGAGGGCTGTCCCCACGTCAACCACGGCAATATTTTAGGGCTGTAAAATTCGCATCAATTTGGTACTCATTTCATTTGGGAACTCGAAGCAATGTTTACCTGCGGCGAGCGTTATTTCTCAACTGCGAGTACGCGAAGCGCATAACGCGTCGCTAATGCGGCATATGCTTCGTAATCATGACGAGAGCGATGGGTTTTCTTTAAATAATTAGTACACGAGCAAGCATTGCGGAACAAGGTGTAGTCGGCTTAGTCCTAACTCGGTTGGCACCGGCTTCAAAGCAGTTACTCCCTGGTTCTCATTAAAAAAAAAAGCCAGGAGATAAATAAACCAGACACACATCAATAATATACAGTGCTCACAGCACAATTTTCCGAGTTAAATCATCCCCCTATGATGCACGCGTACAAAATCGTGGAAACGGGCGAAGGGACGCGCAGCCAGTTGTTGTATCGCGATTCGAACCACGCATGGGACCGTGGCACACTGGCGGTGGTGGTGGTGGTCCCGCGATTGTGCTTTCATGCTCAAACCAATTCAATGCATTTAAATATATGCTAAAGGCTCAGCCGGTGTTTAGGAAAACGGCAGCTAAACTATGCATGTTGAGCAGGAGGAGCTGGCTCGTCAGGATGGAGTGCGCGTGGGTGCGCGCATGTGTGTGTGGCGGGGGGGGGGAGCGGTGGCGCAGCGGTTAGCGCGCTGCAGGACGAACCCAGCTCCGGAGTACGAATGCCACTCGTGGTCAACACCAGTGGCGATTTTTGCGAAATGGTTGTGGGCTTCCCCTAGATCGACGCGGCCATAAATGAGTATCGCTAGGGAGACAAAGGCGGCCGGGAGTGGTTCCTGTGCACCCACCCCGCTCGTGTGCCGTGTGGACCTTCACAGGCGCTCGCTAACAGTACTTGACTCGAGACTCTGTTAAGGCTATCATCTAAGGGATCTTTCTCTTATCCTTGTACGTGTGTGGATGAAACAAGGATTATCGCGATACCACGCAAGCCAAGTTCGATACCCGCTCACGGCCAAAGCCAGTGATGATCGCCTGAAGCCACTACTGGATGTCCTGCCCTTGGCCGACTCACACCCTGACGTGTGCTGTGCCGGCCTTCATGGGTACTCGATAACAGCACTGGTGCCTCCAGTCTGTTAAGGTTTGACGAGGATATGTTGGTGTTGTGCGGCGGCGGAGTGGTGAGCAATGCTGTCGCCTCACAGCAAGAAGAACCCGGGTTCGGCTCCCGGCTCGGATACCCTGTCTGTGTGGAGATTGCGTTGTTCTCTCCCCGTGCCCGTGTGGGTTTTCACCAGGTAGTTCGGTTTCCTCCCACCGTATTAAACACGCTGCTGACTCGGTCAATTGGCCTGCTGAGTAAATCGCCCCCAGCGCCCTGCGATGCACTGGCGTCACATCCTGGGTATAGCGCCCGCCTCGTGCCCTCTGTCTGCCTGGATAGGCTTCGCCCCCGGCGACCCTGCACAGAATTAAGCGGATATAGATCACGATGACGCGGGAGTGTGTGCGAGCTGGGAGGCGGTGGGGATTAGAGCTTCATGCTGGCGAGCGATTTTCTTTCACTCACGCTCACGTCCACTGATGGCGCGTCGCCTCCAATATCAGCGCTGTGACAGCCGAAGTGTATGATGAGAGCTTGTAATTCTGTCAAGCAACGCGCACCCACGTCCGTCTCCCGACGAAATCCACTCGTGGACGAAGAGAAACCGCTCATGGAGGTTAATTTGACCATACTTCACCATTACGTTTGTCCGGCACCAACATATCTTCGAGGGCAAAGGGTTCTTTCACCACCTCTTGCGCCTCAAGATCCATTTGAGTCTGGTCTCCTCCACGGACCACGCGGTGGAATGGCGGAGAGAGGGGAGCCCAGTACGGCTCCCTCTATAAGCAGAGGTCCTTGAGGGCCTCATGCGAGCGCGACATTTCATTGGTCACCTTGAACCTTGCATTGTACTTCACCACGCCGGTCAGTGTGCGCTGATGAAGCGGAACCGCCGCTCGGAGATATCCGCTAAGCACTTCGTGACGGCCAGACCCGGGTCTTAAACTCGGCTCCGTGACTGCTCAGAGCGCAGCGACTGTTACACTCACACTGCTCCTCCACCGGCCAATACAGGGATACCAGCAGATGTCAACGCTGATGGCCCTCTCCATTAGGTGGCTGGCCCCCGGTCAGCGTGCAATCATCCCACTTGCGATGCTACGACCTCGATAGGCACTCGCAAACAGCACTGTCTCTGAAGAGTGAGAGAGCTCTGTGACTTTTTCACGCGGTGCGGTGTTTCCAGCTGCGCCCGAGTTCGATTCCCGCTCACGGCCCACACCAATGACGACTTTCTTAGCAAATCCTGGGCCTCCCGTAGGTCGACTCAGCCTCGCCTGGTGTACAGGTATCGCCAATAGAGAGACAAAGGCGGCCAGGCATGGTGCTGGTTAACCATTCCTTCCGTGTGCCGCGCGGGCCTTCATAGGTGCTTGCCAACAGCACTTGACCCTACAGTCTTGTTAAGGCTACACGGGGGATCTTTGGCTTTGTTGTTGTGCAGTGTTGGCGACGTTTCAGGCCCCCCCACTCCCCCCCCCCACTGCCACTGCTCCACAACTTGGCCATTATCTCCTCATCGGCAGTGGGGAGACACGACGGCAGTCGGGCAGTCGTCAGCACGAGGCTGCTGCCACGTGTTTCTATGGTTTGCTCATGTCCATCAAACACGGGGGAGGCACGCGGAAGAGCGAGACAGGAGGGGGAGAACGGGGTTCGGCCGCAGTAGAAGATGGGGGGGGGCGGTTGTTAGCTTGGATTTGGGGACGGTGGGTGGTGGTTGGTAGCTGGTAGGGAGGGAGTGGGTAGAAGAGGTAGCGTTGTGATGGTGGGTAGGGGTTGTGCGCACACGTGTGTTCTTGCAGCAGGAGCAGCTGGCGCCACACGGGAATTGCTTACTGCCTCCTTATCTCCATACGCAGTAGACATTGTCATCAAATGGTGCTGCTCTCCCAATCCATTTTGATGTTTCAAGCGTTATTGCCCTTCCATTGGTAAGCCACGGCATCGAGGTGTAGGCATTCGTATTGTCGGGAAAGGTATTAACAGATGTTCTATGAACGGTCTTTAAAACACATTTACACCAGACTTCTTCCAATTGCAACAACTAATTGCTTTTGTTTTGCCGTGCTTTGGGCAGAATTTAAAGTCTGTGTTTAGACAAGTGATTCGTGTTAAGAAAAACCCGTGCAAAATTAGGAATATCCGATAAGCTTGCTCCTGCAGTATTTTTTTTTTTAAAGCTGGATTTGGAAGCCAAGCACTCCAAACAATGATTCTCTAACAGGCATCAAAAATAGTGCCCGGAAAATAAAAGTTTATTTCTGCAGCTCAACTTCTCTTTGGTTATATATCACCCATAAAGAATACCAAAATATATATATATTTAAGACCGGGCTATTTCAGCCGTCGCGAAAGTATGAGTGATCCTAGCAACCGTGCGGCAAAACAGACGGCACAAGAGTGCGCGGCAGCATCCACGCACCTCCGTCTCCTCTCTTTCCCCGAGCCCCGCGAACCCATGAGCGACACAAAATCAGAAACATATTTACACTAAGCTCTGCCTCTCCCGCGCCTCGTCATGTCGTGTTACAACCGCAAGTCCGACACACACACCATTGGGCTGACAGCACAGATTTCCCCTGACATCCCTGTCGCTCTGTGTCACGCTCAAACACGGGCTCGATCTGAGACCTGGGAAAAAGAACTTAAAATGCTTTATCAGATTGATATTGGTTACTCTTCTGAGGATTCGCTTGGATTATTCATTACTTTGGTGTGTCAACTGTATCGTGGCCTCCTCTCCTCTCTCTTTTATTTTTTTAACGTTGCTTTTATTTATTTAGCACGTCTAAACTCAAATGAAATGGAACGTCCCTCCTGGTTTTGAGTTAGATGTTTGACTCGCTTTCTCTCCTGTCTCGGCACCGCACACTTTCATTTCCGCGTGCCGTGAGACGCAGCGATCGCACGGCCAATGTGGATCACAAGCGGGTGGGCCTACGGATGGGATTTCAAATTCACCGAGACGCTCATTATATACGCGAGCGTGTGTGTATGAAAAACATAAAAAAAATAGACAAAAAAATTCACGCCCGTCGACCTGCATCGCGAGGTCATTTTCAGAGAGTACTATGATTAACTTCTGTGAAACGTTTGGCTTGCAATCAAAGTTTGATCGAGAAAATAAATTCTCAAAATATGTTTATGCATTAGCGTTCCCTCTTTTTTTTTGCATTGAAATTTACTGTTTCATTTTCTCTTTTCAAGATAAAAAAAATCCCACGCTATGCTGCTTAAAGATAACAGGCCTCTGATGCTGCTTAGTAGCGTGGCAGATTTGGTGATCTCTGTGCTCTTGACTGAAGATGTAGTTACGGTAATTTACCTTGCATGCTAACGCATATAATTGGCAAGGATACAAAATCTCACAATTACCATATGGCACATATTTTAAGCAGCTGCGTGCCTGGTACAACGACAGCCTCCAGTACTGTCGGCCAGATCCCTGTAAAACCGTCGCTCCGCCGTGGGTTGTGTGGAAGGCCGGCTCTGCTTGGCTCACGTCGTGTGATTTATAATTTCAATCTCGGACCTTTTGAAAATTAGCCAGCAGCGTGATTGATTGCCCCGTTTGAAGCTGCCTAGCTGTTTAATTGCGACCGCAGCTGCCAAACACAGGCCCACAACGCACACAAACACACGTGAAAAATGACGCGTCGCTCTGCACAATGAAAACATTTGCAAAGCCTGCGTGTAAACACTGATAATTCAGTGCTGGAAAAGCACATAAAAAAAAATTAAGATATAATGAAACAATCTGCGTTTTCTCCTGTAATTCTAGGAAAATTGAGGCCTTGAAAAATATCGGTGTTCCTCGCACAAAAAGGTCATCTGTCTGTGCCGCGATATTAACGATAATTAACATCGACGAGCGGTGTAATTCTGGATTAAGGTGGCCCAACCTTTTGTACGGAATGCAACCGGCGACGCGAGGGGGCCCAAAAAAAAAACTTGCGTCAACGACGGTGTTTGTACAGTTACCGCGGCACGGCGGTTGTGATGCGCGACGGAGGCAGCCGCGCATTCCCTTGTGGTCCGCGAGATGGAAGGAGGGGGATTGGTGATTATGTGGCTCTAATGCTGAGTGCGTTCACACTCGCTGCCTGTGACAGACCCGGAGTTTGCCCCCTGCTAACTGAGGGTAACTGCCAACATCTGGCGAGACAAAAGGGGGGCAACACTCCCTTGTGGCACAGTGGATACCGGCGTGAGTCTATTGCTCACCCTCAAGTCCACCGCACTCAAATACAGCCGCGCAGGAGTGTGCTCGGTGCGTTTAACCCACCGACCTCCGCAATTGCTTTGTTTTTCCTAACTGCCTCACGCAGTCAAACATTTTGCGACAATTCGGGAAAACGAAAGCTACAACGCTGTGGGTTGATGGTCACTCAAAAGAGTGGGTCGAGCACTCTCATTCTGTGGTTTAGTGGTTATAACCGCATCAGAAATATGAAAAAATATATATCCAAGAAGACCACGTAATTACATTCCTGACACCTCTTGATATCAATATTAATATCGTACGCCGTCCTACATTGGACCATCCACATATAATTGCTAATTTAACCGTGTTTAATCGTTAACGACTTTAAAGCTGCAAAGTACAATATTGATGAAACTTTAAAATTTATCTTTTCAGCGCTGGCTCCGCTCACTTAACCAACGTGATTTTCAAACCAAAGCAGCCCAAAGGGTATTGCCTTGGACTGAGGAAACATTACAAGACTAAACCAGCTGCGCTCTGCAGAGACTAGCTTCATGCTGATTGGGATGATATGATTAATTAGGGTGAATGATATTTGGATTAATCATGCCATGAAGTGTTGCATCGCTCAGTGGCCGACTTGAAAATAATGATGAAATTGTAGCCTCCATAAGTGAGCAATCGCCCCACATACAACAGCTGTAGGAGTAGGACCTCTCAACCTTAAGATGGAGGTGCTATTGAATGAAACCTGACAGCAGGATTCGAGGGCCCTGCCCTAATTCCCTTCCAGGAATCACATTTCTTACGATGTGGAACATTTCTCCCCACGCCACCCTTGTCTATTCCTATCTTCTGGCCCTTACGTTCACCGCCAATCTCGGGGACAGAGCAAAGTTGTGCACGGACTGCACTCTTCAGCGGGAGGAAAAGACTTTCTTTCTTAAGGGGTCAAACCTCACTTCGCAAAATGCGGGACGTACACGAACGTTAATGGACATATCTTGGAGTAATATTTTACACTGACTGCTTTTCCTTTCTCTCTTCAGCGACGTAAGGATCTGGCAAGGAGCGGCAAACTCCAGATGGCGCAGGACTATTTGGCGTCCGACAGAAGTGCCCGCTGAAAATCTCTCCGCAGCGTGGCACAGACGTGATTTACACCTGTTTGCAACGGTGCGCAGCTTTGTGAACGCTAACGATTGTCTTCCCGTCCAAGGAAACAGATGTAGCGGAGAATGCACGCTCTCAATCATCCCTTTCTCTCTATCATTTCCATTCACACGTTTGCTGACGTGACGCTTCCCGCTCTGTAATGGTTGCAAACCGCAGAGTAAAGTGCTGGGAATGGGTTTTTATTCCAACTCATTTAG
>JAZEWT010000002.1:1730652-1742508 GCA_036362905.1 Mordacia mordax
CCAGGCCACAGACCAACGAGGAACAGAGACAGCTGATGAGCGCTACGAAGACGGCGGTGAGATCACGGCAGTCACCTATGGAAGGGGAGGCTTGTCGGCGCATCGCTGGCTTCGGCGAATTATTCTCTGTCCCACTGCGCATCTAATTAAAATGAAACAGCTTCGCGTAACGAGCATCGGGTCCGATTGCTGTAAATATCACGAGATCAACGCGTTGTCCTAACACTGTGGCCTTTAAATTAAAACACACCACCTCCGCTGTTAATAAAGAGCAATAAAACATGTTCCGTGATACTTGCTGTGTGTTATATTGTATCGTATTGAACTTTTGCGCAGCATTTTTCATTTTTATTATGTACAGTATTTACCAAAATTATACTGTGGTGGTTTTACGGCGGGTTTAACACTTGTTTGCAAGGGAGAATGTGAAAACGTGAAACTTGTGCAGAGGGCGGTTCCGCTTAGTGTTTATAATTTTGACGGTAATGGTTAACAGATGTTGTTTGCTCTGTGTATCGCCTTTTCATCGCAAATGCGAATGTCATTCACGTTGAACGCATCCAGCAAACTTGTGTTCAGTGTTTTTATTCTGCCAACCGCTGCTACACGGTGGGTTGCCCACTAGAACATGACACCACAATGCAACGGAGCGAACCACCCCAACTGAGCTCAGATATTATAAATGATCACGCTTTAAACGGACGATATATTGACCATCTGATCACCGCATTCGCAACTGATTAAATCAGAATATTTTTGTTTCTCTCTCTCTCTCTCATTCCTACCTGGAAAAAAAACAGCCCAGCCGCTGTATTTCCATAAAACCTAGCACAAAGGTAAACAAACGCCCGAATGCAAACAATAAAATGTTAATCAACGATCCCTGTAAAGAGCCAGCAAAAAAAACACATTACGAACGCGGATCGTATTCCATCTCTCGCGGCGCGGCACTTTACACAAAAACAAAAAGCAGAGCAGGGCCGGCACAAGAAGCTAAATGTTACCACCTCCTGGCAAAACCGAACATCGGCAGGAAAGTGGGCCGTGCAGTGAAATTCACTCCCGCGCCGCGGCGAAGTGAGATTCAGCAAAAGCGCTCGCCGTGTTGAATTGCTGCGTCTCGCATTCCCGCCGGCCCTCGCTCACAGACACACCAGCTGCTCCTGCCTTCCTATGCAGATGGGAGCAGCCACCTGGCACATTTCTCTCACATTCTCATGCATTATCTATTTTATGTTGGCTCGCACCCACTTATTTTCTCTACTCTCACGTATTTTTTGTCGTTGTTGTTGCTACTTGGGCGACCGAGAATGGCGTGGAGAGGGGGGGGGGTTAAATCCAGCTGCTGGCACGCGTGTGCGTGCGCGCGTCCAAGCGTTGTTTGTTTACTGCGGTAACGAAGTGCACGTAGCCTGGCACAAGCGCCACGAACGCGTCACTCCCACGACGTGGCGAACAGCGGGCGCTGTTGCAGTTTCGGCGACTGCAGGAAGCACGCGTGTAAATCATACACGCGTGGATAATGAAACGTACATTTTTACAATATCAACCACGCGCATAAGGGCGCCGGTGTATTGCGCATTCGCCTATAGGTGCTATAAACACGGGCGTGCGAACAAGTCACCCGAAATGCACCCGATTGTCACGTCTCGGAAGCCAGGCAGCGCTGAGACTCTGGACTGCGTCTGGGAGTGCGGGGGTCCAGCGCGCGGAGCACGCGCAGGGGGCTCCAGAGATAGCTGTCACCAGAGGGCGGTGACGCGAGATGCTGCATTGTTGTACTGTTCTGAGAAACACCGCTCCTATGCTTCCCTGCTTCACAAACACCCAGCGACCAGCGTGGTGAAGTATGATGTGAAGAAGGAGAAGAATAAAAAAAACCAACAGCCCGCAAGACGTGGAAAGACCTTTATCCAGCAGTGGAATGAGAATGGTCTGTAAATTACGATTGTTTAATGTGTGTGTATTACCATGCACTATCGATTAATACTGTACGCGCGTGGTGTAATTAGCTACCGCGTTGTACATTTGTAATTTGATAATAAATGAGTAAAGCGATTCACAATTTTGAAAAGCACATAATAATAAGTGCGAGGCTGGGTAAACTTTTACGATTCCGTTGTAATAACGTTTTAGAGCACACATCATCCACTCGCACATCGGCATATACGCAGTATATCTCCTATGCTTCAATCATTATGATTGATTGGTCATAGGGGTCATCGCACCACCTTATAGCAAAACCCTCCACGGCTGGTGTGCTGAATATAAATCAGAGCTCATGTGTCTTCCCGTGTGTGTGTGTGTATTTTTATTCAACAAATGCATATTCGCTTTGGAACGCGTTCATTGCATCGTGGCGCAGGACACAATGTCATGCGCAGCAGCAAGTCTTGTTGCCTAAATATTCTGGCAATCAGCGCGATCATCAGTCAGATATTTCATATTTTTTGATAAATGATCACGCAGCCATAATATTTATTTTTTTGAAACTTGGCTCAAACTCATTTTAAATTTTTGATTAAACCTTGCAATTTATTTTAAAAAAATTGTTTTGGAAGTTTTTCATTTCGGACTAATGTATTTGTTTGTCGTGCCACATGAGTAAGCACTCATTGGAGAAACGTGCTCTTAAAATAAGGCGCCAAATTGGCTTCACATGCCCATGATATTGTGCGGTGAGAAAAAAAAATGTTGACAAACTTATTGCAAAAAATGAACAGTCAATTAAGCATCTTCTTTTTTCACAGCATTCTTTCCAATGTGAATTAATCATGATGGATCTCAGCTCCGCAGCAATCGCCCAATTTAAAAATTCATTTTCCTTGCCGGAGCAGTAACAGTTAGGGTGATTCCAACAACACACGGCAATTTTCAAAAGTTGATTTTATGTTTAAGATTAATCTGTTTTACTTAGCCATGTATCATGTCACCAAGGGTGTTCCTCTGCCCCCGTGGCAGTAGTCACAGTGAAAATGTTGTCTTTGACTGAGAGGAAGGTTTGGTTTACCCTGGGGAATGTGGCACATTATCATTTCTTCAGGGTCTCGCAGAGTATTTTAAGCAGTAAGCAGGGTCTGACCTATTTTGAGTCCGGACATATATTTTTTTGCTATGGAGAGCTATATCGAGCTTAACTGTTATTATCATTATAGTATTAAACCTAATAGGAAAGGCACGCACATGCAATCATGTGATGTATGCTTTTTCGAGCACGTGCGTAATGTTTCACACTGTATGCGGCATTCAGATAAATCGGGAGACAAGTACACAAAGCCGCTCTATACAGCGCGATAATGCTGGGAAACTAAACAGTTGCATTTTTTTCCCCCTTCACGTTATCATAAAATATATCCAGGAATTTTTACATCAAAGCCCGCTACCATTTTAAGACATCCATATCACAATATCAAGGTCCTCCGGCAATTCTTTTTTTCTCTTCTAACACCTCCTCCGTTGGAAACGTTTCGCATCAACCAATTTTGTGGCTTCATTTCTAGGTGAAAGAAGCATGTAAATGCTGCCGCAAATATCTGAAATTTGATTTCACGCTCGATTTGGCGTTACATTTCGCCGCATGAAAACTTCACGAAAATGGCAGGTCGCGCACCGCGCCGCACAAGTACTTCCGTGAGCACCACGCCAACAGCGGGACACGTAGTCACGCGTCGACGGCGTGACGTGCGCGCCGTGACAGCCCGCGTGAAATCGGCGGAGCCGACGAGGTGAGCTCCCTTCCCTGATATTTGCGCCGAATTTTGCATCTCTCTCTCTCGCTCTCTCTCTCTCTCTCCCTCCTCCCTTTCTCTCTCTCTCTCTTTATATTCATTTAAAAATTCATATTACCATCTCATTGTCAGAAACCGCTTAGTCCTGTACAGGGTCGCGGTGAGCCGGAGCCTATCGCGTTAGACACGGCGCAAGGCAGGGATATACCCGCGATGGGACGCCAGTCCATCACCGGGCACTGAGGGCAATTTAGTCTGCAAGCCAATTAACCTATGCAGCAGCATATTTTTTTGGACTGTGGGAGGAAACCGGAGTGCCCGGCGAAAGCCCACGTGGACACGGTGAGAACATGCAAACTCCACACAGAAAGCCACCCGAGCCGAGATTCTAACCCAGGCCCTTCTCGCTGTGAGGCGACAGCGATACCCACTGGGCCACCGTGCCACCCATGTTTAATTTTTGTTTTTTTAACCAATTAAAAAAAATTGCTTTTAACGAATTTTTTTTTAGTATTCGTAAACAATTTGGGGTTTTTTTGCGCGCTGAAGCACCACGCGAACGTGCTATTGACGTGGGGCGCAGCACGTGATGTTTGCGTCGCACAGGGTGCGTGGTTAAACGACACCGTCGTAGATTCAGTCATCCGTACGCTGCCCATCAACCGTGGTCAGACAGCTGTGCATGGCTTTCTATCATGATCATCATCATTGCTATTAGCCAGCATCTACTCACTTCTTGATGAAGGTCTCTCCAAGCCCGGCATCGCCATCTCTCGCGGTCTTGTGATGCAGAAAAACCCTGAGCCACCTGCACGTAAGCTAATGCTATTGCTTGATATCTCTGGAGGGCGACATTGACTCGAAGACTTGTCTCTGTCCCGTGCGACAGCTGCCAAGGTAACAAACGATGGTGGTCGGAGTTGTGATTATGATCTCATGGATTATGAAATCACGACTGTGCGGCTGGATGAAATCGCTACGATGTCCATCCAGTCTGATCTCATCTCATTATCTGAAACCGTTTAGTCCTCCTATACAGGGTCACGGTGAGCCGGAGCCTATCCCGGCAGACACAGGGCGCAAGGCAAGGATATACCGACGATGGGACGCCAGTCCAACGCCGGTCCATCCAGTACTCAATAAAAAATGCCCAACACCTACTCAAGGAAGTTGAGAGTAAGAAAGTCAACCTGCCAAATCAGATAGACCTGGATATCTGCTGTTCAAACTAGGATCAACAACCAGATCACCCGGCATAAATCCGCTATCATTGCGCCTTGTTTGATGCTTATTGGGACGACTTGTCAGTATTTTATGCTTTTTGGAGGTTTTTAACTTAATACATTTTAAATTTTGTCTTGTGTTGCAACTTCGGTTTAAAATTCGAATTTACGTTAGCCACACCAATACGACTGCTATAAATTCAATGCACGATCGAACCAATCATTCAAAAGCTATCCGGTGTACTGTTTGCAATATTTTTACACGTTCACCGATGTTATATTTTCACATTCATGTTCATCAAGTTGTCTTTTCTCAATTGGTGTGTCTTGCTTGTTCCTCCCCAATGGACAACTGTCACAAAGAGCTACGAAGCTCAACGGTTCCTTCGAGCTGACAAAACGACTGACCGAATGAGATATCAAACGAAGCAGTTAGTACTTGAACGGGTAGCCACCACAGCCAGTTGTTGCAGGTGTCAGATGGGCAAGAATGAGAGCTCTGGTGTCACCCCCAAGAAAACCGGGTGGATTCTTTACCCAGATATGAGGGTTCCCACCCCTCCTCCCCCACGTGAAACCAAACACTCATTAATTGCATTGTCCAAACATCCCAACGGAGGGCCTCACTGATAAAGAGTCGAGAGACTCAGTGAAGCTATCCTAAGGTGATTCATTATCATAATTATTACTAGATATTTGGTGAAAATGTGTTGGCAAGTGGCGCAAACACACAAATAACATAAACACAACGCATTCATCAATTACCCTCTGACTTTAAAAGAAAAAAAACACACGCAAAATTTTGGTTAAGTTTGCTGACATGCAGCTGTATAATAAAGACAACATCCTTCGTGCTTTAGAGTTACCAACGTTATCGGTAATGACACCACACTATCCACTACCTGCTACTGCCAAAAAAAATATTGACGACGAGCTGAAGCGAGAGGTCATTATATTGCTAGTGCGTCCTACCTCTCCATTAGGAAAACGTAGCCGTGACCTTTGAGCCCGCCGCCATCCAGACAGTGGCTAAGTGTTTAGACAAATGTGTGCATCTTTAGTCAAGGTAGCCCAGGTCAGCCTCCAAATGCCAGCGGAGTGCCTTTAAAATGGGGACTGCGGCAAGGAGCGAAAGAAAAAGGCGTTCTCAGTCACGCCCACATGGGGACAATTATCAATAGGAGTGCCCAAGGTGCGCTTGATAGCAATACTAATGCAGTGTCGATGGAGTCACTTAGGGAATAAATACAGAGGGATGAGTCGGCAGCAACCAAGTAGGAATAATTGACTAAAATCAGATATTCCTCAGCGCTGCAGCATGGGGGGGGAGCAGGGAGGGGTGGAGAGGGAGGTGGTGGCGTCATAGAGGGGGGGGGGCTCAGAGCCCCCCTGGTGAACGTTCAGCCACCTCCACATAATCCCAGAGTTACAATTAGTTCAATTAAGCCGTGCGCGTCGCAGTTTTCACCGATTCATACTGCGAGCGGGAGCGCGGGCGGAAGGCACGAAGAGACGACAGCCGATCCGCGTCGTGACTCTCTCCGCACGGCGCATTTTAAACATTTGTTTTAAACGTTTAGAATGGTGTCATGCCGCCCATCCCCCCCCCACACCTGAGTTTGTGTTTGCCCTCCTACCCCGTAAACAAGGTCGCGCGAGGGGGTTGGATAATCCACACGTTGTTTCCTTTGGATTTAACAGGGAACAGATATTCTGCTTTGGAAAGGCTTATTTACACGCTATATAAGACGTTAACCAGGTCACACGCGCTTTATTTCTTGCCACGGCTGCTGTCAGTTGGTGGAGTGACATTTGGAGTGGTGGTCATCAACACGTACTGACGAACAGCGCTTTGTGACCCTTGGGTGAAAAGCGCTCCATAAATGCGATTATTATTATTACTGTGTGGTGTCACGTCAGCGGTGACTGCTGCGTGGATGGAGAAGAGGGCTTTCAAGCCAGCAGTGGATTTACACACTGCCGTGAATTGTTATTGTTGTTAATAATGATATTTGGAGTGGAGCGGTGGCGAAGTGAGTTGCGCTGCTGCCTCACAGCAAGACATCCGTGGTTCGATTCCCGGCTCGGGTTCCTTTCTGTGTGGAGTTTGCGTGTTCTCTCTCCCCGTGTGCGCGTGGGTTTTCGCCGGGTACCCCGATTTCCTCCCATCGTCCAAAGACATGGCGCTGCCGAAGTTAATTGACCTATTGAGCACATAGCTTCGCCTTGCGCACTCTGCCAGGATAGGGTCATAGTGTGCAAAGCGTTATTATTTCACGTAGTCTCTCGGAGCTGCACCTACCTAACAAACTGAATCTCCTTCCGGGGCCCGGCTGGCATGAGTGGCGAGTGATATGCGTCACGGTTCCTGATCTGCACTGATCCCCACTCCAGCCTTTCACCAGCCCACACTAACAACCACGGTAGTGAACTACGGTTAAACAACCCCTATGGCCGACGGACACGGGACTGACAAATCGTTACAACTGTTTGAATTATGATTTCACACCGGGAAATAGAGACATGGCATGTAAACACGAATTACCGAGCAGAGCATAGCGATGCATTGATTACCAAGTTAAGGTACTAATTAATTAATTTACCGTGCAAATAACACAATCTCACCGCACCCATTATTAACCTACCGAATGTTAACCGGACACTAATATTCTGTCCTACATGCGCGAAGGAATGTTCCTTTGGGAGCTGAAAAGACCCTTCGAAACCGCTTAAACATACCTGCATCTCACGTGGCAAGTGACCAAGGAAAGCCAACAGTATATCAGCGCAGAAGACATTTGCGCACACCTAGCAGACGTGTATTTGGGGACATAAAGACGAAGGCGGGATATGGACTGCGCCTCGTTACTGCGCGGCACGAGAGAGATATGATTTTGCACATGTTCAGGATCCACAAGAGTGACTTTATCCACCGCACCTAGTTACGAATAATGCGAAACGCATCGCCGTGTATTTTTACGCATCGCGTTGAGGCAGCGGTAGATTGAATCCACGCATCGTTAATGAGACGCTTTTTTTTTTAAACCAGGTACTACTCCACCCGCCCCCCCCGCCCCCCCGCATTAAAAATCGCGGAGTCTTGACATTGCCAATAGCGGATCATCGTAGAGTTCGCAAACAAAAACAGCCACATACCTCGGTGTTGATATTAAAACGAGGCTGATGCGGACACCACCGCGGACCCACCATTCCGTGCATCGACGAGTCTGCCAGAAACACAGTCGCGACAAGTCACTCATTAATAATTTATACATTTCCCACCGGTGTGCATCTCATCATCAGGAAAGCACCATTAGCTCGAACGAACCCCAACTTGATTAGAATAAGTTTCCATTTTCGCGTGCCAAACGGACAAGAAAAAACCCACATGCGACAAAAAATGTCCGGGCACCTGCTATTACTTCAACGTGGGTGGTCAAATTGGCAACGAGTATAGACTGGTACAAAATGGCCTACGCTTGAGATGGGTCTCCTGAGCGTGACTTTCACGCACACTCACAGAGGGTGCGCTTTTGATAAGTTGCCTGCAACGAAAAACGGAAGGGGGTGAAATGGGTTTAAAGGTGGTAAAGCAGAGACAGAACAACTTCGTGCCTCTGAAACACCTTCGCACGATTGATGAGTGTGTGGGACCCCCCCCCCCCCCCAAAATGAGACCCCAAAGATTTCACTGTCTCGCGGTCCGCTGATGTGTGGTGTTGTTTTCTCATTTACAAAACTTTGGAAAGCCTTTTGGTAAGCATGGGCTGACTTCTTGTTTTAGAATGAAAATAATAATAATCTCTTTTCTATTGCGAGTTGAAAAAAAAATCATTTCTGTTTGTTACAAGAGGTGAAACAATTGCCTAAATTAATCGTTGCACTTTTGGGAAAACAATAAGCTTTTGATTCGGTGTTGTTAACTTGTAAGAAAAGTAGATTTCATCAACACTAAAATATTGTAGACAAAATGCAGCACGTTTGCACTTTAAATGAGGAACGTAGCGGTGGCGCCATAGATAATAAAGTGATCCACGAACGCTGCAAAATCGAGTTCGATTCACGGCCAACAGCATTATTGGAGAATCGTGTTGACACCAATCCTCGGCATCCCTCTCTCATTACCACCCACCGACGGGCACGGAGAAGTACGGTCAAGCAGTAGCCACGGCCGATGTGACATGGGACATCATTCATCCAGCAGTGGATTGACCAAGGCATGTCAATTATTGTTCTCATTAACCGACTTCAGTTTGTGAGCAACCAGCAGTCAATCGCCAGCAAACCAATGAATTGGCGCGCACGACAACCGTTTAAACGCTACGAGTTAGCAAAACGGTGGCATACCAAATTGGAGGGTTAAGGGAAACATTGTCTCAACACCGTTCCACAACCGCTAACTTAACTCACAGCTCTTGTTCGGGGTTTGGCCTGCCGCCTAAAGGGACACTATTCGAGGACGACTTATGGACCGCAGTAAAAAATAAAACAGAGCGCACGTCATGCTAGTTTCCACTGCTCAGAATAAATGATAAAATACTGCCAAGCATGCAGGCTGAGGTCTCCAACAGCGTACTCCCTTGATGACCGAATGTGCGCAGTAGCTCACACCCCAGACCACTGAATCCAAGAGATTGGGGTCCCTGCCCGGTATCAATGTTTGGCCCTCGTGCAGACAAAGGGCTTGTTAGAGCAGATTCCGAGCAGTTGAGGGTGATGAATTCTTGAAAATGCTGCGAAGACGGAGCGGGGTTTTTTTTTTTACACCTACACAGATGGATTTTCGTTCCTTCAAAAATGCTTCCGTAAAACTCGCGAACGTGATTAAGGTAACGGGCTGTGACATACGGCACCCAGTGCACCGTGCCCGCTTCTGGAACCGGTTTATACATCGGCTGATTTATCAAAAGTACTTTTTCTCCTCTACACAACTCCCCCTTCCCCCCCTCGCCCCTCCCGCCCCAATTTCATTTCGTCACAATTAAAATATGTCCCAGAGATTGCGCGTTGACGCTCCTCAATTGACAGCTCATTTGCGGCGACAGCCCCCGGAAGCACGGCGGCGTGGGTCTCAGTCTCTGCAAGGCAAACCTTCTGCGGCACCTGAGAGAATGAACGTCCTTTTTATTTTTAACGGCATACTTTTGACTCGGCAAGGGCCGAGTCAATGATGTGCAGTTAATAAAATGAATGGAGCGTAATTCACCCCTCCGACTTTTAAAAATAATAAATATATTCCCTCCCACAGCCCGCCAACTGTTGATATACCGTGTTTGCCGCGTTTTTATAGCCGTTCGGGTTGTTTGTTTGTTTATTTACGGCAGGTTGTTGCGGTGAAGCATTAGAGATGAAGACGGACACACGGGGAATTATGCGTCGGTCGCCCGCTACGTCAACTGCACAGGAGGAGGAAGAGGAGGAACTGCGTTCGTGGGCTCCACGGTGGCGCTTACGCTGTTCCGCTTATTTGGAGAGCGCAAGGGGTCCCATCTCTGTGTGTGGAGTTTGCGAGTTCTCTCCCCCGTGTCCGCGTGGGTTGTCGCCGGGCACTGCGGTTTCCTCACACAGTCCAAAAAAAAACACATGCTCCTGCATAGGTTAATTGACTCGCAGCCTAAATCGCCCGCAATGCCCACTGATGGACTTGCGTCCCATCGTGGGTATATCCCTGCCTGGCGCCTTGTGTCTGCCGGGATAGGCTCCGGCTCACCGCGACCCTGTACAGGACTAAGCGGCTTCTGACAATGATCAGGTGGTATTTTTTGCCGGTATTTTTGCCGGCAAAATGTCTCGATCAGGTGCCGGCGGATTGATATGATGTCGCTATAGCCAAGAGCGCGCCATGCACGAAACCAGGAAATGCGCTCTCTCGGAACGCGCCGTGCATTATCCGCGACGGACGATAAATAGACCCGGTCACAATTACACTTTTTCTTATCGGAATGCCATTCCTCCGCATGTAGCATTTTATTAGTCGTACCAGATATTGCGTTTACGTACACTGAGTGTTATTCCAATATTACAATTTTAAAGACGTGATAAAGTGTGGCTTTTCCCTCCTGTTTCGCCCTATCCACGAAGATGCCGGTGGTTTAATTATTATTATTATTATTATTTTGGGACGCAACCATATCCACGAGGAGCATTGAAAGCAGAACCTTCTTTGCGAGTGTGCGTGCATCAGAAATACAGGAAAAGAAGAAATGCACGGGGGGTGGGGGGTCGGGGGGGGGGTCGGAGAGGGGGCACTCGGTAGGTAGCGTTGGCATTGGAGCCACAGAGAATAAATCAAAAACTCCACGGATTGTTAATTTCCTCCTGCCATCGATGGCTTCGCAGTTTAAATCAAACGCCTTCATTTAAATGTGTCAGAGGAGAGCAGAATTACGGGCTGCATCCCGGCACCTAATGAGTTTGAAGCATCATTAAACTTAATTATGTTGTAATGCAGTTTCCAAAGAAATGGCTTGCAATGTCATTATAAACCTCCTCTCTCTCTGCCTGAGCTGCCCACACAGCCCCCAACCCAGGCGTACATCCACAGCCAAGCTCCGCTGGCCCCCCACGAATCACCACCCCCCCCCTCTCCCCACTCATCCACCCCTCCATCAACAGCCCGTCGTGCTGGCCAGTGGAGGGTGATGTTAGACTCGCTCATTACAGGCCGTCGGCGGGTAATAATGTGGGAGGATGGTGTAATGGGCGCCACCTCCCACACGCTTGGCCACCCAACAGATGACCCACACCACCACCACCGCCGCCGCCGCCGCAACCGCCACCACCACCACCGCAACCACCAACACCGCACTGTACATCACCACCGCCGCCGCCCTCGCCGCAACACCCGGTTTCTTTTTGGTGGCGCTCCATCGGACAAAATTTCTCGACGACCATACGGCAGCGGC
>JAZEWT010000002.1:1801619-1819997 GCA_036362905.1 Mordacia mordax
GGGGGGGGTCGGAGCCTATCCCGGCAGACAGACGGAGCAGGACGGGGTTATACCCAGGATATAATGCCAGTGCATCGCAGGGCACCGGGAGGGCAATTTACTCTGCAGGCCGATTAACGTGAGCAGCAGCAGCGTTTATTTAGTAGGTGGGAGGAAAACGGAGTACCTGGCGAAAACCCAGGCAGACAGGAAAGCACCCGAGTCTGAAATCGAACCCTGGGACTTCTTGCTGTGAGGCGACAGCGCTACCCACTGGGCCACCGCGCCACGCCATTTAGATGCCTTTAAATTGAACGCTCGAATTCAGCGTTGCCCTTTAAACAATGTCCGGGAACACATGATTCACTTCGCAAGTTTGTCAAAACAGCAGGCCGCCGAGTAATTCAGTGACGGACATACGTGACCTTCACATGCGAGCGTGTCGCTACAAAACTTGCGGATTTAGGAATGTGCCGTTTGCTTTCTCAAACAAAGTGGAGGCTCATAAAGCTTAACCCAGACGCCTGTAATGCCACTAACGAGACAGCAACGTGGGGCCGTGGCCAAAATGAGGCTATGCGATTATTTTCCTCTTTTTCCCCCCTCCCTTTGCAACATTAACACAAGGGACGCGTTCGGGCCCCCGAGATTAAGAAGTGTTTTGTATCTGCGGTGGCAGACAAGACAGAGAGGAGCGCTGCGCTTGCCCTATACTTCATCACACGGGCCCTCACTTTAAAAACAGGTTCCAGATTGCCAAAGCAATTGAACCTGGGATTGAACCTCCTCTGCTGATCCCCCAAATCTCAGTGTCCCCTTGAGATCACCTTCATAGCACCTGCTGCTTTTGTATCTCGGAAGAGTGATATCGCGTTAATTGAAAGCCAAGGGCGATTCATCTTAAAGCGTGCGTTTCACGGATAACTTCGCTTAGACATCTGGCCAGCGTGGAAGATTAGGCCAAATACCCTCGGAGAGAGGCTCTCGAGAGCTGCCTTTAGGTAGCAGAGGTTCATTCAGCAGATATTATAAGGTTGCACCCACGCCTCCCCCCCTCCGCCCGTGTTACATTAAAAAATAAAAACCAAACATGAAATGATGTAATCGCGGTGGAACGGGGTTAAATGAGAATTTCACAAGCCAAAAGGAAGCTGTACCGGGCGCCTGTGTGTGTGTGTTGTGTGTTAGTGTCGGGCATCCGTCCCCAAACCTCACAAGGTCTTCCTCTCTCGCAAACAAACAATAGCATTAGTGAAATAATATTGTCCCGTCGGCTGGCAATTTGAGAAGATGAATGCCCGATTCTGGTGTTTCATCACTGTCACTCTGTCCGAGGCTGCGACCGATTGCGCTGTCATTTCATATTGTGTCACCAGGAGCTATGGGAAACACAATGTTGTGTGTCGTGACGAAAAGAGCAGGGGGAGGAGGTGTNGGGGAACAGGGGTTTGTGGGAAGTGGTGGGGAGGGAGCACGTGTGATGGGGGAGGAGGAGGGGGTGAACCACGGATGTTCAACTGCGAGAAGCGATTCATGTTTGTAACACGGCTGTTACCGGCAAGCACGTCATCGCTCCACTTTCAGGAACATATTTGACCTTTACGGTTCTCCCTATGATGCTGGTAGGTTCGGAAAAGTGTAGTTTTATTTACTTACATATATATCCCAATGTTGAAGATTGTAGGCGACGCGCCGTCGCGTCAGTACAAAGCTATCGCGGCGCAATGCGCATATACACGTCAAGATTATTTACTCACATTTTGTTATGTAAAGAAATAAAACAAATGTTCAGTTCAGTATCAGTGCCCGCTTAAACCTGTACAGGGTCGCGGTGAGCCGGAGCCTATCCCGGCAGACATAGGGCGCAAGGCAGGGCTATACCTATGATGTGACGCCAGTACATCGCGAGGCACATTTTTGGGGGCAATTTACTCAGGATGCCAATTAAACGAGGTAGCAGTGTGTGTTGGGAGGAAACCGGAGTACCCGGCGAAAACCCACGCGGACACGGGGAGAGGAGCGAGAACTCGCAAACTCCACACAGAAAGGCACCCTAGCCGGGAACCGAACCCCGGTCCTCTTTGCTGTTGGGCAACAGCGCGACTCACTGCGCCACCGCTCCGCCGCTCACATTTTATGTAAAAATAAAAGAAATGATTCACTCACCATGACGACCAAAATGAACAACGTTTCATTGCTATGGACGTTTTCCTGTGCTTGGCCAAACACGAGAAGGCTAGCGTGACCACCATCGTACCTCGGGGGACTCTGAGGAGCAGCCTGGCGGCGTGAAGGCGCAGCGAGTAGCGCTGTCGCCTCCTCGCAGCAAGAAGCGCCCAGGTTCGATTCCCGGTGCGGGTGCCTTCCTGTGTGGCATTGGCGAGTTCTCGCTCCCCGTGTCCGCGTGGGTTTTCGCCGGGTACTCCGGTTTCCTCTCCATTCAAAGACACGCTGCGACTACCGAGTAAATTGCTACAAAATTGTGCCTTGCGATGTACTGGCGTCACACTCAGGGGTATAGCCCCGCTTTGCGCCCTCTGTCTGCCGGGATAAGCTTCGCCCCCCCGTGATCCTGAACAGGATTAAGAGGATAATGACACGGACCTGAAATTGTTAGGAATATCACATGATGGTTGGAAACACAATGGTCTACTTTATATTTATTTTATTTTTCGAAAGCGTGTCATCGGATTTTAACATTTTATAAGTGAATGACTTAATCCAGATTTGTGTAGTTTCATTGCAGCACATACAACACTCGTGTGCTATAAATATGAGTATTTAGATGTATATAATGTGTAATATATTACCTGTAGAATTCTTCCTACATATTATACATAATAATGATACATACATCCACTGCTGGATGAGGGCCTAAGTACACCATATCGGTCATAGGGGTGTTTTAGCCATTCTTCACTATGCTGTTTGTTGTGGGTTCGCGGAAAACATAATATTTAAACGATTACTATAAAACCGTGTTTAGGATTACTGTTGATTCACTTTATCACAACTCATACGATTTTAATATCTGCTTTATTTAATATTTCCGCACAAGAGCTTTAAATAAGTATCTGACCACACGATCTTGATCGCACCCAACTTCTGCTCGATCTACGAAGCTAAGCAACGTTCTCTCATTCATTCATTCTTAGTCCCGGCTTAATCATTAATAGGGAAGTGCTGATGCAGAGCCTATCCTGGCAGGCACAGGGCGCAGGGCAGGGCCGTAGGTAGGATGGCACGCCAGTCCATCGTAGAGCACCGGAGTTACTTTAGCCAGCAGGCCAATTAACATTTTCACGGTGGGATGTAACTGGAATACCTAATGAAAAAACACACGGACATGGTGAGAACGTGCCAAACGCCATACAGAAAGGCACCAGAGCTGGCAATAGAACCTAACGCCCTTGCTGTGAGGTAGCTGCGGTAGATGCACTGCTATGCCACTGTGCCAACTGCTGAACAAAGGTGAGTTTGATAAATAGTTGCATAGGGGACTATACCTGCCATGCATCATACATTTGGGCTGCAAGGTGGCAAGAAGATGTCTATTAAGCAATGGATTGAATCCACCCGTGGAGAACTTTCAGTATCTCCCATGTGGCTGTTCTCTGAGTGCTTTGTTTTCCTCCCACCGTGAAAGCCACTCAGTCATGGAATTGGTCAAAATCTTGACACAGGAACCTTTTGAGAAACATTCCTCAGACTTGATGAGTCCTTTCTGGGTCCTGAAAGTTGCACAACTATTATTAAACGCCGTTACATTGCTGTAAGACGACAGCAAGCTGGTCGCATCTCTGGAGCTAAGCATGTATGAGCCCCGATAGTGCTAGGATGGGTGACACCATCCATAAACAGCTGTTATTGTCTCCGGAGATTATTCGGTGGGCAGCAGTGCAGGAAGATACATTACAAATACATTGCATTGCACTTCTAGTGTTTGAGTCTCCCTTGGATTATAACCTTATCGTGGTGCAAGGGTGTCTGTGTTCCAATGAACCCAAGCGCTATGTCACCTAGAGTCCAGCACTCCGAGTACTGGTGTCTACCTTGGTGAGCAGGCTCCAGATAAATCATGCTCCGAAGATCCACCGACTGAAGGCGGTTCCAATCGGAAAGTTCGTCCGGCTGTAAAATTCTACTCCAATACTTTCACCACTTGTAGGCAACTGGCAAGCCTTCACTTTAATTCAGATACAACATCAACACCAACGTCTATTCTCCTGTGTCCCTGCCCAACCCCTGACTGACCAGCATGGTGAAGTATGGCTGAGCTAACCTCTACGAACCGCATGGTGTGGGTGAGGCCCTCATCCAAGAGTAAATTCACAGTGCACTGGTCGCGTATATGACCACAATCTACGCGGATCTTAAAATATCTCATCTCATTGTCAGAAACTGCTTAGTCCTGTACAGGGTCGCGATGAGCCGGAGCCTATCCCGGCAGACACAGGGCACAAGACAGGGATATACTCACGATGGAACGCCAGTCCATCACCGGGCACTGAGGGCAATTCAGTCTGCAAGCCAATTAACCTATGCAGCAGCATGGTTTTTTTTGGACTGTGGAAGGAAACCAGAGCGCCCGGCGAAAACCCACGCGGACACGGGGAGAGAACTCGCAAACTCCACACAGAAAGGCACCCGAGCCGAGATTCGAACTCGGGATCCTCTTGCTGTGAGGCGACAGCACTACCCACTGGGCCACCGTGCCGCCCTCTAAATATCCTGCTCTCAAAATGTTTTGACTGTCCTGCTATGTACACATGAATATGTATGTGCAGAGGGGATAAACTAAAAAGAACGGAGGCACATATTGCTCAGATTTATGAGACTCATGCTTATAGTGCCGTTCACAAAATGAAGCACGTGCTTTATGAAACGTACGTTTTCATGAATCACGCGATCTGCTACGCAGAGACTCGACACACGCGAGCGGCAAAGCACAAGTAGCGGCTTCCACCTCTTTAAAAACAAGGCCCTTTGTTTTTAAAACAATGCACATTTATACAGGTTTGGGTTCATTAATTCATTATCATTGCGATACCTAAAGCGGGACGCCGATCCATCATAGGGTATTGGGGAAATTTAGACAGCAAGCCAATTAACCTCGGTAGCAACATGTCTTTGTATTGTGGGAAGAAACCGGAGTACCTGACGAAAACTCAGACAAACACGGTGTGAACATGCGAACTCCCCACAGAAAGGCACCCGAGCTGGGAATTTAATCCAGACCCTCTTTGTTGTGAGCTGGTGCAGCACCACACCCTACACTAGCATGCTTCCCCAGGTTTAGATTATTTACTTAAATTTTCTTTACTTTAATTTTTTTCATTTATCCGGTAAAGCCACACTTACTCATATGATTTTTTTTTTGGGAAGGTCTTGTATTAGGTTTTAAATTAAGGTATTTTAGCCAATTAATTAAACGTATTTATGTAAATGGCAGAAAAGTGCATCAACTAAAGAAAACCCATGCACAAGAGGAGGCAATACTTATCTCCGTAGAGATGTAAAGAGATGGGAGTTAGTCCACTTGCTGTACTGCCTTCTCGTGGCGAGTCAGAGTATGGCATCTCAGCAGCCGTGCGAAGGCACGCTTTAACTTTGCGTTGAATTAAAGCGGATTCATCTCGGCGATGGCGTTTTATCTTCTCTCCATTTTCTGACGAAGAAGCAGAGACGAAACGAAGTGAGCGCGCGGGGACCGGACCCTCGTGGGAGCGGAAATATTCACGGATAGAAGACAAATCGCTGGTACAACATCTTCCGAAGAGCACAATATTGCCTACACCTCCCACCACCCTCCCCCCCCAAAAAAAAAAATATAACCGAACACAAACCATGAGCCTGGCACCTAAATAAAGTCATGCTCGCCATGTATTGTTTAATTAACAGTTCAGTCACCTTCCGCGTTCCCAGGGTGATAACCAATTAATTGCGTTTCCCGCAGGACTTGCTTTGTAAGTCTGTAAGTCCACCGACGTCCAGAGTAGGCGCTCCGGGTCCCAGAGCGGCGACCGCCAGCCCCTCCGCCATCCCGAGGAGGAGGAGGAGGAGGCGACGTCTTCTTCATGGTCACAAATCGCTCGTTATTAACATCGTGCCCGCTGCGGCAACTGGCGGCCTGACACTCAAGGTAAATACTGTAAAGATTCGCGGTAAGCAATTACATTGCGGTACGAAGCACCTTGCGCAGCGCCATGCAGGACCTTAGCCGCTGTGCTTGGCGTGACCTCCTGTTCACCCCAGCTGTCACGCAAAGCGAGTTATGCATGTTTACCTGCGGTGCGGACATTCAATATGCTTAATTTACAAGGGCATTGTGAACTAACAAAGTGATATATTTGGAGTTAATGCTCGGGATTGAACGTGCCGATGTATTGTTGGGAGCAGCTTTGTATAATTCTTTACAAAAAAAAGGGACAGGCTATTGATTTCTTGTGCTGTAAATTACACAGGGCTAAGTGGCCTGATCAGAATTCAGGATTATAAATGAATGGGACAGGACTGAACAAGAGGAATGCTCGGCAATAGTGGCAGCACTTAATGGTAAAAGTCATTGCAGATGGAGGAAATATTAAAAAAAAGGTGGTGAGAGGGGGGACGGGGGGGGAAGGGGGTTGCAAGTCTTGCAAATCAATTACCGTTCCGTGTCTCAAATCTACATCTGCTGTGGATTTTGCTCACTAGAGTCATTTGTCTAAAGCTTACTGGTGTCTGACATGATGGAGGGAGGGACAGTACATTTGTATTTCCATTTACATATCACAAGATTACGAGAATAAAATATTCGCTCTCTAATGCCGCACAGTAAATTACTCTGCGAATTGATTAGAAAAGGCCCACAATATCATTTATAGCCATTCCGCAGAACTGATAAGAAATAATACCATTACTCCGATTCACTGAAAGCCAAAGTGATGTTGCTAAGGTTTTCTTTTTATGTGCCTGCAAATGTATGATTTTGGACTTTATTGCGATTCTCAAACGCACGCTATTATTGTGCTCGCCGAGATAAATGCTTCGTAACGTTAATAAACTTTGTCAAAGGGCGTAATGACACCATGTAATTTTAATTAGGTGGATAGATCTTCTATGTGCAAAAAAAAAGCAATTATGCAAGATGAATATAGGTATCTTGCACATTATCTTCAAAAGCATTTGCAGTAAAACACAAGAAACTAAAAACGCTTCCATATCTTGCAACAGAGTTTGGTGTTTTTTTTCCCCCGTAGAATTTTTTTTCTCACTCTATTTTCCAGATACTAAAGTGTAATATGGTAGGCATCGCTAATAATGTGGCAGGGGCTCCCACAATCCATTTAATAAATCTGTAATAACGTATACCTTTAAAAAAAAACGAGCGGCATCGTACACACGTTAAAATAAAATAAAAATAAACAGCAAACGAGCGTGGATGATGTTGCCGCGTTTATAAATCACATTTCGTGAATCGCAGCGACGCGCTCAGCGAGAATAACGGCATCTCAAGGAACGCCGCTGAGACGGTCGCGGTGAGGATGTGAAATTCTCAAGCACAAAAAAAAAACTGGGTGACATTTACAATATTATCTGTTTAACAGCGTACGTGTGCGATTAGGTGCATTAGGAAGCACTGCCTGGAGTCATCACTGAACTAGAGACCCCACTCTCTTGTGCGGTGACAGGCATGCCTTCAAGACCGTGCGTGCACCGTTACACCTTGTTACTTCATTTAGCCACATAATTAAACACTTCTACTCTCATTACCGTGTCTTAATTATCTCGCATTTAATTACCTGCCAGACATAAAAGACTTGTTAATTAAACACCGACGCTGGGATGCCAGCCACTGGAAAAGCGCCGAGCGAGCGAATGGAGACAACGCACCTCACAACCTCTCGACCGCCAAAGCAGCTTCGTGTCACTTAATGTGTTTATACAGGAAAACAAAACCGCGCGGCATTCTCATTTATTTACGTATTTATTATTAAAGGTGCGCTCTATGAATCAATAGGCGCTCCATAATCGTGCCCCGGCGAACAGCGGAAAACGCTTGCGCGTGAGCAACGCAGGCGTAAACCGCTGGTGCGTCCGCGTTTTAAAACGACTCCGCCGGGCTGCTGGTGCAGGAGATGCTTGAACGTTTAGCCTCGCGACGGGCGATAACGTGCGGCCCGCTCGTCCCTGGCACGCTGTACACGGCCGTGCGTTATGTCTGCAGCCTTCGTTGACGGTAGGGCTTCATTCCACATCTGGTCTTATGCATAGTCAACGTGATGAACTTCGGGCAAACAAGCCCGCTGTCCTACACAACGCATTCCGGCCGCAATGGATTGACTGGAATGTTTTATATATATATACACTGTGTAAATATATATTTTTTATTTACACTGGGGTAGAGTTGGTGGTCATTAGTTTTAACCCGTGTTTCATTCCCACCCCCACCGATCACCACCCACAGTCCAAAGATATGCTAGTTAATTTAATTGTCCTGGCTAAATTACCACCGGTGCCCTGAGATGTTGTAACTTACTTACCCCTCCTCGCTGGAAACTGCGCGGCATTCTCAGTTAACAAGAGCAACAAAGCTCAACGTTTCCTGCCAGCTTGAACACAAACTGACGGACTCGTTTGTTGGAATCTGTTCAAAGAACGCCTTTGACTGACAGAGTGTGGGGAGAACGTCCACCAACTATGGATAATGGGCTGTAAATTATTATTAATTATCAAGCCTGCTCAGTACTGCTGATGAGGTCCGTCTGAAGAGGGGGCCACATTATCCTGAGAGACCTGCAGCTTGGCTCAGCCAGGAGGATTTAATTCGACGCCTCGAGACCAGTGTTTCTCAACGATAACCCCACTCTGCTTTTCACCCACCCAGGGGGGCCGAATTTTGTCTTTTTAAAACCAATATTTCCTCGAATTCAGAAAACTAAGCAAGCGCGCAACGCCAGCGCTCGATGGTTGGTACTCACGGAAAGTTGAAGACTGCAATTGAGAGAGAGAAAAAAATACTCGTCCACAGTGCAGCGCACTTGTGTGCTGCGGCAACGGTTTTCACGTGAACAACAGAGTCAAAGAAGGATTTTATGGTGGAAGAGTGAGCGCACGGGACTTCAAAAATTACCGGGTGCCAGTGAGAGTCGACCTCCCAGCGCCTCTGTCCACGCAGCGGTACAGATGAGTCCACCAGTTAGATGGACGTGTGTGGTGGGATAGCACATTTTACTTTAATTCATCTGCTCTTATGTTGTTGTTGACATACCGTTCTCTCCACAGCTCTCTTGCAGCGCGATGTGACCCTCGGGTGAAAGGCGCTCTACAAGCGCAAATATTATTATGAATGTTTTTACATGAATAGATACATCTATTCCAAGAGGGCTGGTCAGCGTGGCAGAATGAGTCAACTACCTTCTGGAAGGGCTTTCCGAGGCTCCTAGTGGAGGCACGTCCGTCAGCAGCAGCAGTGAGGAACCGATTGCAGGGCTGCACATTTATCTTCTTAGCCGTTCAGTCTTGAACGCTATTTGACTGACATTTCCTGAACACATTTTTTTAAAAAATTCGAACATCGATAAAAAATAAACGGTACAAATTTATCTCTCGTAACTTAATAGAGTGGAAGATGTTTTTCCCCCCGTATTTCTCCATAGAAAATATTGCTACCACGCGAGTTAAAATAAAGGTCATGTATGCATTATATATATTTTTAAAAAAATCAAGTGCGCACTCTATAATCCCCGGCACCCGATACTCGATGTGGAGAGGAGCGATGCTTTCTAGTCGGAATATTTGGACGTTTACTGCCATGACTGAGAGCCTTGTGCACAACAGCTTATTTACAAATTACATTTGTTTTTTGACGTAGTCTCTCACCCGCATAAACCCTAATCTGCTTAGCGCGGTGTTAGACTGTACACGAGTCTATTAAATTGGTTCAATTTAATTAGGCGTTTCTCGAAATAACCTTGCACGCTACATCTATACGGCCGGATCTCTGTATTTTGGTGATGAATGCTTTATTTCAGCGCGTTTGAGAGCTGCCGAGATAAATGCAGCCAAACGCGTTGGCTTTAATGATACGACTGATGCGTTGCATTGATACAATGAGTTTCCTTATACGCCCTCATTAATACATCAGATGATTATTTGCCTGCTAAAGATCAGCCCTTGAGTGTTTAAAAAAAGCCGAACTGTGTTCAAGTTGAAATTTGTTCACAGATCTCTCTCTCTCTCTCTCTTCTGGTCGCATTTTTCAAATGTTAGCCTGTAATTGTATCATCTTGCATTCTGATAGAGCCACGCTAAGCCAAGAGCGCCTCCTACTGAACTGGAATCCGCTGATGGCAGTGACTATTCGTGGAAAATGTAGCAACAACAGCCGTCGTTGAAGAGATGCCTTGTTTAGAGAAAAATAAATAACCCCAAGGCCTGTAAATTCAAAAAGGGGATCGGATGTCCACTGAGCACACGACAGACATTCGTTCATTAATACGGCCGCGCTTTCAGCGTAATCAACGATATTACAAAGTACAAGGGAATAAGCGGGAGTCTCTTGCGCCGAAATGTTGCAACACTAAATCTCGCCGTTACAACGCTGACCTATTGCGTTAGAGTGCCGCTCACTGGTGGTGGAGGAGGAATGCTCTCGGATGCTCTGCCAACCTCACTGCGACCCCCACTATGGGGGCGGGCGGGGGACAATGTGTTAGGCACGCAGCGAAATGGAAACTCGTGTTTACTCGGGACGCGAGCGCGCTGGGCGCGGGTGTCTGTAGGAGGAAGGAGGCGTTAAACAGCGCGCTCTCCCGAATAACGAAAGCATTGATTATTGAACGGGCGGCGCGGTGGCCCAGTGGTTAGCGCTGACGCCTCACAGCAAGAAGGTCCCGGGTTCGAATCTCTCGGCTCGGGTGCCTTTCTGTGTGGGGTTTGCATGCTCTCCCCGTGTCCGCGTGGGTTTTCGCCGGGTACTCCGGTTTCCTCCCACAGTCCAAAAGCATGCTCCTGGATAGGTTGATTGGCTCGCAGACTAAAATTGTCCCACAATGCCCGGCGATGGACTGGCGTCCCGTCGTCGGGTGTATTCCTGCCTTACGCCCTGTGTTTCCGGGATAGGCTCCGGTTCACCGTGACCCTATATAGGATTAAGCGGTTTCAGATAATGAGATGAGATTGATTATTGAACGCTCTTTGCTGCCCTTGTCTGTTGTAGACCGGCGGTGCAATCATTTGCGTGCCGCCGCGTTAAGACCGGCCAGCGGCTACGGATAGCATCGGTGTTGGGTGAAATCTGATCCAGTCCCTTCCCTTCCCAACCCACACTGAACAATATG
This sequence comes from Mordacia mordax, assembly GCA_036362905.1. NCBI lineage: Eukaryota > Metazoa > Chordata > Hyperoartia > Petromyzontiformes > Petromyzontidae > Mordacia > Mordacia mordax. The sequence continues at coordinate 1,812,923 of JAZEWT010000002.1, forward strand.
GTCAAACACCACACACACCCCCCATGATTCACAGCCCTCCATCTAGCAGTGGATTCATAAAGGTCTGTACACTACATCCTCGACGAATGTTTTAATTTAAAAAAAACAAACACCACTTCCCGTTCTGCGATTTGCCGTCTATATACAGTATAGTCATTCACATACAATATAGACTGACACGGCAAATAAGCTATTTGTAGCTCAATAGAATTACGATATAACTAGTTGAGTCACTAGGGGCATTAAGAGAGGTTGAGGCCCCTAAAATTGATTCTGAATTCATTTCCATCACAACAAATATGGGGTGGACTTTAAAACACATAGGCTGGCAGGCAAAACAATTAAAATTACACTTGACTAATACAATTTTCGAATGCGGGTTGACGATTATGGGTGGATAAAATATCTCAACAATGCCTGTGTAAGCGTATAACCAAATAATGTTCTACTTTGTAAAAGCACACACGCACACACAACAGCAGAGCGTGTACAGCCAGACAGGTGTCACGGGCAGACTGGATGAATCAATGTAGAAAAGTAAAGAGGTGGCCTTGAGAGGTTTGGGAGTGCAGTTAGAAAGCAGAACTTGTACTGATGTACATTTTAACGGATCGATGCATGATGCTTGCTTCCAAAAGCTGCTCTTTTGGGATAGCTGTGTCGGCCGCTCTTCCCCGCTCCTTCGCGTTGGAGTCAATCGTCAAGCGTCCGGTGAGTCACAGGACGCGGGGAGGAGGCGAAACGTCGCGGAGGAGCGAGGATGAGCGATCGACAAGGCTATCCCGAAAGAGCAGCTTTCGGAAGCAATCATCAAAGTGGCAGCTGTCAGAAGAGAAAAAAAAACCCACTGCTCACTCTTAAAACTGCGTGCGAATAACACAAGATCGTATCGTGACGACAACAAAATTGGCATCGGGCGTCACGAAATGTGTCACTTCATGGAACAAACCACGCACCAAGCATCTCGAAATTCCCAGGAACTCTTAAGCGCCCACCTGTGGACGTACGGCTGGATAATGTACGCAGGTTCTTTGGCAACCTTGTCGAACGCATCCGGCGCAGGCCAGAAACCATTTGGTTATCGGAGGCGAATCTGTACCCAAAAATAAAATGTGGCCAAAACCACAGCCGCCAACGCGTACAGTATACGCAACATTCTTATTCAAGATCTGCGACGGTTTTTATTTCACGGAGGGCTTCATAGCAACGCCCTTTGTGGACGAGGAGAGAACATTTTGGCAATGAAACCACGTGCCGTGTGTGAACGCGAAGCCACAAACGCGAGTTTTTGTTTACAATCCACAGGCGTGGCCCAAAATGAATGCTGTGGATGCTTAATCTGTACGTCGAACTATACAGAATTGTATTATTCACGTGTACGTGCTGCGTTTATTCATGTCCACGTGTTTGTTCTCTTGAACTGTTTTTTTTATTTAAGCTGGGGCAATCGTTGACTTGTGCAGCTCTTAACAGTTTTCTAGCCGGGAGGGGTAAGCAAGTTTCAACTTTCAGTTGAACTGTCCTCATGTTGTTATTGACTGCCGTTTTTTTTTCCACAGCTCGGATTTGTATTAAAAAAAAACCCAACAAAAAACGTAATTGTTGCTGATTTTCCGTGATGTCGTTGTTGATGCATCGGTCTCTCCTCAGCTCTGCGCAGCGCTTGTGGCCCTCGGGTGAAAAGCGCTCCATAGATGCAATTATTGTTATTAACATCTTATACACCGGGGGCAAATTATTCAGGGAAATTAAGCTGGGCAGCATGTCTTTGAATCGTGGGAGGAAACTGGGGAGTATTCGGCGAAAACCCACGCAGACACAGAGAGAACGTGCAGACTCCATATAGTCAGGCAGTCGAACCGGGGGAATCGAACCCAGGCTCTTCTTGCTGTGAGACAGCGGAGCTACTCACTCCTTGTCACTCCCGATAGACGAGGCAATTACGGTTACAACCGTTGCCGCTGCGTCACTGCCGTGGTCTACAAAACGCTCTGTAATTAGAGCGAAAACAATAGGCCAGCGCGTGCGCTGTATGGATCTGTTACTATGGGGGGGGGAGCGGTAGTGCAGTGGTTAACGCATTACCAACAACGGAGTTTGATTCCAGCTCGCACATAAACATCGATAACGAGCATCCGAGCCGGTCTTGGGCCACTCCTGGTTTCACTCTGGCTGAAAAATGCACACGTGGGTGGGTTTGTTTCGTAAACACCGTCGTGTGCCATATGACCTTTACACAGATGCTCCCCTACAGTAGTTGACCCACCGAGAGTCTTTTTAAAGGCTATACGGCAGATCTGTGTTCTTTTTGTTGTAGTGTTGTGTGCAGTTGCGATTAAGAAGTGTTTTCGGCAAGTTGCCACTGCAGTCTACAAAACAGTGTTTAAAACGGATTTACTCTAATGTCATAGGGCTTGTTTTTGCGCGTAAAGAGCTCACTAATTGGAAATTGGGGCATTACTGTTCAGCAAATGTTCAGCTCTGAATCTGCAATGAAAAAGCTGCCATCTCGGGAGACATTTTTAAAACCGTAAAAAGAGAGATGAGACGTTATTAGGGTAATGTGTGCACCAAATTAGAGAGCGCTGATAAGTGCCCTGACTTGATTATGAGTTTATGACATTTAATGGTAATTATCGTAATTTTGAGAAGAAAAAAAATCTGTACATATTTCCTTGATTTCAAGCACCTGCAGAGAGGGATGAGGTATCTTTGGAACTAATTACAGAGCCTCTCCTGAATGCCACCCTTCCAGCCATTATTTCACGGCAGGATATATCGTCGATAAAATAAAATGAAGTTATGTTGTCACTTGAGGTGGAAATTATTATAATTTAAAAGAAAATATCCAATTCATTCCAATTAGTACTGACGTGCGATAATGCAGGCCAAAATATATATGGTGAGGAATTGTTTGTCGATTTTAATCCACAGAAATAACTTGCTGTTGAGTGTGTTTTGTTAATAAAAAGCCCACGCGCGTTGGGTGTTTGTGGTTTTGCGAGGCTGACGAAAGCGCGGAGGAAGGAAGTCTGCACCCCGGTTAAATATCGAAACAAGAGCGGCTTGCCGTGACGCGAGGCTGGCATTTTGAATTCTAGCAATTCGTTAACAAGTCGGGCTCCCTGAGCGGATATTGATGAGGCATTATTTATTAACCACCAAAGGTAGTTGTGTTCCTCAAAGTAAACAGTGGAGTACAAACTTTTGTTGTTGATATAACCAGCTGGACTTTACAAAAGTACTTTTTTTTATTTTGTGCGTCTGACATGAGTGACAGCTTCGAAGACAACTTTTTGAACTTGCTCTTTGAGCAATCGGTGAATCGGTCAGCCGAGTGCACGCAAGGTGAGTGTGGGGGGGGAACAAAACCATTAATATCGCATTCGCGTTTTGTCGCGACGCGAAAATTCTTAAAGCCCTATGCCTTGACATTCCTATTGACAACAGCGCGGCGAGACGATGCACCGGGCTATGAGCTGCCAAATTACGACAGCGTTCCCTGGTCTGTCTCCCTCGCACTCACAGCCCCTGCAATTTTCGCACCACAAACGCTGCAAATTTGTGAATTGGTGCGATAAAATTGACAGCGGTGGCTTTACTCGTGGGACACCTCTCCCGGCGATGACTTAAGACAATTGACAATTTTCAGTGGCTCAATTATATTTTTGATTGCTCGCGGTGCTCTAGAACACCGCATAAAAGATTTAACAACGGGGGTGGTAGGTGGGGTGGGGAGGCCCTGGGCCTCCTTCTCTTTCCTCTCTCGCGAGACCGAGCGACCACCTCGCACGCGGGGCTGCACGACACCGCCAATCGGCACGGAGCACCTGGCGCCGCTTGGCAACGACGCGATTAGCCCACGGGCCATCTGTGCCCGCGCACGATCGAAGGGGACGCCCGCAGTGGAGGAGGAGGAGGAGGAGGGACGTGGCTGTTAAACAAATACTGCCATTATTAATACAGCCGCATGGGTTTCGCCGTGCCAGCTGTCCGATGCGTTTACTGCGAGTTGCGCACGCTGGTGTTGCGCCGGAGGGATGCGCGCGCGAATGTTTTTCACCTCTCCCGTGCGCTGGAAGTTTCTTTCAACAAGTGGAGTTCGAGAAATGGGCCGCGCGGTGGCCCAGCGGGTAGCGCTGTCGCCTCCTCACTGCAAGAAGAGCCGGGGTTCGAATCTCGGCTCGGGCGCTGCTTTCTGTGTGGAGTTTGCGAGTTCTCTCGCCGTGTCCGCGTGGGTTTTCACCGGGCACTCCGCTTTACTCCCACAGTCCAAAAAACATGCTGCTGCATAGGTGAATTGGCTTGCAGACTAAATTGCCCCGCAGTGCCCGGTGATGGACTGGCGTCCCATAGCAGGTATATCCCTGCCTTGCACCCTGTGTCTGCCGGGATAGCCTCCGGGCTCACCGCGACCCTGTACAGGACTAAGCGGGTTCTGACAATGAGATGAGATGAGACTAAATTGCCCCGCAGTGCCCGGTGATGGACTGGCGTCCCATAGCAGATATATCCATGCCTTGCACCCTGTGTCTGCCGGGATAGCCTCCGGGCTCACCGCGACCCTGTGCAGGACTAAGCGGGTTCTGACAATGAGATGAGACGACGAGTTCGAGATATTCGCAGCACGTGGAACGGCCTGTCGGACATAATGTCGAACCGCACGGTGTGATCCCAAAACTCGAAGAACTATGTCACGGGTAACAGGCGAAAGGCTATAACAGAGCATAGGTTGTGGAGCGGTGTTATCTGCCTGTATCGCTTCCGTTATCAATTCGATGGCAGTTTAAAGACCTGTGTCAAATTAGCGCTATGACTCGTGGCAATTCTCTGAAGAAACAGATGCTTACTGAATTATCTACGTACGCGCACATTGTATATGCTGTATGTATATTTATTTGTACTGGAATTGTTATACATCTCCGGATATTTAGTCAGCGTTAAATACTTTCTGCTTGCACTTCTGGATGCATCGTCATGCAAAGTGTTGCAATTGTATTTAGTTACGATTATTATAAATATCATCTCCGGCAGCTGGCTTGAGCGAAATTTACATGGGGAGACTGTTCACGTTCTGCCTTCTTTGCTTGGACACACATTTCTAAGATATCTCTGTTGTTGTATATTCAATCGTGGTGGAGTTTTTGTTTCAGCCAGTCGCGGGGATAACGTGCGAGTTTATGAGTTAGGAATATGCCTTTCACTCTCACCGCAGCATTTTTTTTTCATTTACAAGCTCGCAACATCTAATAACTTTAACTCATAACGTCCATTTCCTCCTTGCAAAGTCGTATTTTGAAGTTTCCTGTTTCCACTTCACAACTACCTCATTGCTTTAATTAGGCTCTAACACCCTACGTATTTGAATGCGCGTCCCCCCCCCCCCATCAATTCGCTATAAGCAGCAAGCGTAAGAGCGTGAAAACTACTGTCACGGTCTTAGTGGCGGGGTGGTGCAGTGATAGCGCCTGCGTCTTAGAGAATAAAGTCCTGTCGGAGGCGGTTTGAATCCCATTTCGGGCGCCTTTCGGTAGGGCGTTTGTGTGTTCTCCCCTTGCTCTGTATGCTTTCCTCCGGTGTCCTCCACACACACGTAAAAGAAAACGCTCATTAATTGTTTAGCCAACATCGTCATGATGTGTTGAACACAGTGTCTGGCAAATGTTGGCACTGGCTGACCGTACGGCTACCTTCCCCCAGACACCGTGCTTTCCTTTTGAATCTGCATTCACATCTCGTCCATGACCAGACGTGCAATTTGTACGCGTAAAGATGTGTATTATTATTATTATTTAACACTGCTGTAAATGCATTTACTCTACTAAATAATGCCATGCGCTTCAAAGCATCGGACCTATGCACAGCACTGAAAGCAATACAAGTTAGGGTAAACACGTGGCAGCGTTTGTAACTAAATTATCCATATATACAAAAGCAAGTGGGGTTTTTTTTACGTACGTAATTGTATGTCCACACTAAGGGTACCAGGATCGAATCCATCATCGTCATCATCATCACAAGCGCACATTTTATCTGCACAATACCAAAGATTTTGTCTTATTTCAGCATTTCCTCTCATTTATTACTGGTATTAAACTTCAGAGAGCGAGCCAGCAATATTCCCAAAAAGGACCACAGGAATCAATCCAAGTCAAGGCAGTCAGGTCAGCAGAAAACTATCAACAAGAGACATCGGCAGAACCTGTTACATGCTTGGAACTAGACTGCTCGTAGGACGGGCACTCTGCTAGTATTAACAATAATAACGCGATTTGCAAGGTGCAGCTGAGTCGTTGTTAGATCGCAAACACAGGCGGTGCAGAGCACACGGGCGGTGCAGAGCACACGGGGTGGTGCAGAGCACACGGGGTGGTGCAGAGCACACGGGATGGTGCAGAGCACACGGGTGCTGCAGGGCACACGGGGTGGTGCAGAGCACACGGGTGCTGCAGAGCACACGTGCAGTGCCTCGTGGTCGACTCTGAACAAGTGCGGCTCCTAAAGTTGACCCTTGAAGTGAGAGAGAGAGAGAGAGGGTGACTTCTGTAAGGGTGGCGCGGTGGCGCAGTGGGTAGCGCTGTCGCCTCGCAGCAAGGTGGCCCGAGGCTCGGGTGTCTTTCTGCGTGAGCTTTGCATGATCTCCCCGTGTCCGCGTGGGTCCTTGCCTGATTCTCCGCTTTCCTCCAACACGACAAAGGGATGCTGCCCATTATAATTGGACTGCTGACTACATTTCCCCCGATGCCTTGTGGTGCACTGGCGTCCAATCCTGGTTACAGCGCTGCATTGCGCTCTGTGTCTGCCGGGATAGGCTCCGCTCTCCCGACACCCTGTGCAAGATTAAACGAGTGCCGATAATGTATGCAGTGAGAATACATCACGGGTTAAGTGGGACAGAGTTTCATACGATCGGAGTAGTCGCGAAGAATTGCTGCTCAGCCAGGACAGTTAGTCAGTTTGTATTAAGCTGGAAGGGACCGTTGACCTGTGTAGTTCTTTTTAACAGGGCATCGCGGCCAATTTATTTGGGACATTTATCTCGGCAGCACGTTTTTGGACACTGGGGGGGGGGGGG
>JAZEWT010000002.1:1836110-1848391 GCA_036362905.1 Mordacia mordax
CCAGTGACTGACAGTTACCGCACGCAGGTTGCCGACAGACTTGCTGACTAAGCAAATTTTAATAATAATACTTAAGGAAGTTATTTTGTGTTGGGTCACGTAAACGCAAAAATGTCGTAAACCTGCCTCTCCGCGACACAGCCAGTCGGTAAGGTTGTTGCTTATGTGTAGAGAACGTGTCAGCTATGTACCAACTCAACACACCGGCGTGTTAGCGAGCAGACCTGCAACACGTATAGCAGAGTACGACGTTTCACTGACGAGCGCATCGGTCTTCTCACCAGAGGTCTACAGACGTCTCCTGGATCTTAGTCTTGCACAGGGAGAGTTTCCAGCGGTAGGAGGTTCGGATTTACCAACCTCCCCATCGTGTCAACTGCCACACCAGTAGACGGACTCTAACCCCCAACCTCTGGATGGCAGTTCAGGGTGCAAACTAATAAATACACCACTCGAGCGTCCTTCAAATTGTGCCACCGCTTAACGTTCATTCATTCGCTGCCGAGGCGCACAGGCAAACGCTGTACGATACGGTTTCCTACACGCAACATGGGCATGAACAGTACTGCACAGCCCTCTTTAGTCAGTATTCCGGCAGAAGAGAAATTTCCCCACTTGCCGGACAGAGCGGGTTTAACGCTGGGGAGCAGATGCGCAAGCATAGAGACACACACACACAGACAACGGGCTGTGCGGCATTAGCCTTCTGCTACAGGGCACCGTGCAGCAACGTGCAGCAACGTGCAGCAACGTGCAGCAGCGTGCAGCAGCCCGCTGTGAGTGACTCTCCCCCCGTGATTGGCTTTCCATGATATGATGGCATGGAGCACATGCCGAGCGACTTGGTCAAACGAGTCTCGTGTGTGATGTCTAATTTATTTGCATTAACAAACAAATTAGGCCAGTTGTGTCGTTGGACCTTTTGCCCGTTTGTTATTGAAAGATCCGAATAACTTCGGGTTTGTTCGATCTGCCCGTGGAGTCTTGAATTCCGTGCCGGAGAGCAGACGGAGCCCGCGTGACGATCGTTAACATTAAACACTTTGTTCCAGGCGCACGTTGTAATTTTCCACATTATTCTCTCTCCCATTTGTACGAATAAATGTCACCAAGGCCATCCGCTGGCTTTACCGAGACGCTATTACGCCCGTATGTAGGTCATGAGTGTCCGCAGCTCTTCGGCATGCCCAGCGACGCACTCTGAAGCGCGGGCCCCGTTGGGAGTTAATTAGCGAAATGTCAAACATTTACTACATCGGAGCACAACCACTTCCAATACGTGGCCTCGAGCGAACGTCGCCTTATTTCGCCGGCCCCTAGCACCGGCTGTAGGGCAGATGCACAGTCGAATGGGCAGGCTGCGTTGAGCGCGCCAGCAAAGGGGGAATTTGACACCGGGGTCCAGCTGCATGCCCCGGGTTTTGCTCGTAAACCGTAACGCAGGTGGCGAGAGTGCGGGCGGAGGTTTTTTGCATGCGCGCCACGTACAGCCAGCCAGGTTCAATCCACTGCTGGTTGAGTTTCGCCCAAAAACGGTACCGGTTATTTGAGCACACTTAACCACGCTGGTCAGTTAGGGGGTCGTGAATCTGTGATCACCAAAGACGTTGCGGAAGCGTAGAAGTTCAGTACAATAGATATTGCTGCGCGGCCATCTGCTGACCACAACCCACAACAGTTCCGCAGCTGCTTCGGATAACCCGGCCTGCACGTGTGGGAGCAAACTATCCATGCACTATCCAAGCTCACCCCTGTTTAGGTTCTCAGATCTGACGACAAAACCCCTTCCAGGTGATCTGTTTGACTGCATCGGTGTTGCCAGCGTGTGTTCAGGTGCGTGCGCTTGCTTATCTTTGCCTTTCTTGCTCTCACATGCCACCCAAATGAGCCCTCCTGGGTCCTCCTCTTGGTCGGGACTATAGCTCAACACGAGGGTGCGTTTGTGTCCGTCCTGCGCGTTCTATTTTTAAAACGCTCCAAACCCCCCTTTTTGCACGTGACGTGTGTTTTTGCATGAAGTCAAAATGTACCGCGTTATCTCAAATGCACACGTTTTTGAAATAAAGCCAGCAAATCTCTTATCATGCATCTTGGGGGGGGGAGGTGCACAACATTGCAGCTTTGTGTTTCCAAATTGGGAACCTCTAGTGAACAGTACGAGCACCTCCTATGCAATGCCACATGTGCCGCTGATTACAATGAAAATAGCAAACTACCGAACACTAAACTTTTTGGCGTTCTTTTTTTCATTAATGATAACGAATAACCTTTATAATAATCGCAACGGCTATGGCCATCCATGTAATAAATGAATACGTTTTAACAATATACTCATTTATGCAACCACATCTTAAAAGCGTCGTTTCATCGTGGCGATCATTTATTTATTTCCGTTGCGGAACAAAGTCAATTGTAGAGAAAAGCAAATCGCGCGTTTCATCTTGCTAATTATCCCCCTCATTTAACGGTGTTCTTCTCGAGCATTCGCTACCGCATTGTGCTTCCATTTCTGCGGGCTCTCGTTAGGCCGTCCCGTAAGGCGCCGCTAATTTATGACACGAAAAATAATCACGAATTCATAAGGTGGCCGGTCACGCAGAGAGCCACCGCGCTCCCTAACGACGTACGGCGGACAAAAGTAACAACTACTTGCTCGGAAACTTTCCCCGCCGAACAATGAATCTCAATAGGCTCCACCTGGTTAAATAAAGAACAGTGATGGAGTGGCCACCTCTGCAAGTTTATTAATAACGCGCGGAGAGCGGAGAGTGTAACGGCGTTCCGAGGCGGTGACAGCCGGCGTCCCGCCGCGTTTAACGACCTCGCCTCGCTCGGCGGTGCCCCCAGGATTGATTGCGCCGGCATCCTGAAGTTACGCAACGCGGACATCGAACTGCGCTCGGGCGAGACGGACGTGGGTCGCAAAAACACGCGCGTGCGCCTCGTGTTCCGCGCGCACGTGCCCCAGTGCGGAGGAGGAGGAGGAGGAGGCGGCGGCGTGGAGCCAGTGTCGCTGCAGGTCGCCTCCATTCCCATCGAGTGCTGTACGTGGCGAACGCACGGCGGACACTCGTTGCACGACACGGGGGAGGGGGGGGAGGGGGGGGGGCAGGGCTCGTTTCGCACTGGCGTTGCCCGAATTAATTGCGATGACCATGATGTGGAGCCATCGTTATGTGGCGGCGGGGCGAGCGCGCGTGTGAGACACCGCAGAGACGCGCTTTGTCACCAGCGCTGCTCCGAAAGCGGGAGACACGCTTATTAGGTGATGTTTTAGGCCACGGTACACGTGCATAGTCGAGAGACCGCCCTTTGGAGAAGTGTTGTTCACCACTGTGTTGAATGTTTCTAATTTCACAGCGGTCCTGGTTTTATGAGAATCGTCCTCTGAGGCAGACATCCTGGGAAATCGGCAAATCGTTGCGGGACATTGAAAAGTCGTGGACAACCCATAATGCATCCTCATTGTATTGCGTACTTCACAGGGTGCGATTCTAACATTGAGTATCGTGCATTCCAGGTGCAAACATATTTTCCGGGTCGTCATACCAAACCTAGTTGAATAGAAGCCCCTTCTCGCATCTCTCCCTGACCCATGTGACTCAACAACCAGAAACAGTGGCAACGCCCCCCAACCCAACCTTTCCTCACCACCCCCCCCCCGCCATTTCAACAACTCCGATCTATTCCTCCCAGGTACTCCGATTTCTACCCAGAGTCCAAAGACATGCTGCCTAGCCTGACGTTCTCTCGACTCAATTGCCTCTGATGCCCTGAGATGTTGTAGCTTGCTTACCCTTCCCCACTGGACAACTGTTAAAAAGAGATACATAGCTTAATCGTTCTTTCCAGCTTAGACACAAAATAACTGACTTATCAGCGACATAGCCACGTATGGTAGGTAGTTTGTGTTATTTATTGTGATGATTGTGTATAAGTGTACATTTTTTTATAATGTACACGAAAATACTTGAACACGTTTATGACAAAAGGCTCTCAAATATTATTTGTGAACGCAGGGAATGTTAGCGAAAGAGTTAAAACGAGCAAGAAGACTATGACAAATAAATCACGCATATTACTCATCGATGTCTGAGAAAAGTTAAACAGGAGAAAGTAACGCAAATAAACGCGAACCTTTAAAAAGTAAAATCAAACATCTCTTTATTAGGACAGGAAAGCATGACCAAGTCGCATGACTAAAGCCCAACTAGGACCTTATGGTGACCACCCCCTTGCTCAGTGGCTCTCACATTTGGCCACCTCTGCACTGAAAGTGAACTGAACATCTCATCTGTCCATCTGTGCACCGCTGAGCGTACAACCGTAAGTTCCGAAATTAAGCCTTACGACGGGTGTTCCATAGCTGCTCTCCCGGGATGGCCGTGTCGAGTGCTCCCCCTCTCTTAGCGACGTTTCGGCTCCCACGTTGCAGGAATTATAAGGCTAAGGCCTGCTTAAGAGTAGCTCTTGAGAGAAATTTGCATCCATTGAGCCGTGAGAACCTCCAATACGGCGCGAAATACCCATAATCAAACCAAAACCACGACCGCCTTAATTCACTCTGACCAAATACCACGCCGATCCACCTTCGTCATCCCCATCGATGATTTTTACATCCTGCCACCGGTACTCAATTAAGGCTGAGTACGCCTAGACGAGGCCCAGAGCCGGTGCATTAAACAACCGCTCGCGTTAGCCATGCGTGGGACTCGAGCTCAGCTCTCCAGGTCCACAGCGCACCTTTATAGCCACCACGTCACCACTTCCCACAACAAGCGCCTCACATCGACGCGTGCCAGTACATCCCAAGCTGTGGCTCGCCTATTCCGGGCACAACACCGCACCGCATCGACTAAGCCCATCCAACAATGCATTACCCATCCGCGCGCCACGTCGCCGCAGGTCGGTCGGTACCGCTCAATCCCTCGAGCTCCCTCTCGTACGTTTCCTGGAACAGTTGGCGCTTGCGGCGACCCACTGCCTGCCCCCTGGGCCCCGTGTTTCCACGACATTCCCACGTGCGGCACCGCGCGGATCGGGGCTGCGAGGATATCCGCGCGCGCAGCACAGGCTGTGTTCGCCCCGTCAATATCTCGTCGCTATCCCGTCGCAAACACGTCACTAACACGTCACTCACACGTCGCTCCCTATAAACCCCGCAAGGCCACAGACACTTAATATAGCACGGCAACACAGTTTATGGGTATGGTTTTCAAGGGATGCTTTTTCTGGATAGCCGTGTCGAGCGTTCCTCCTGTGTCCGTCGTGACGTTTCTCCTCCAATATTCGAGGCATCATCAGCCTTCAGTATGTGACGCTGTAAGAAAATGGTGTGCGCATGGCTCATCCAGCTCCAATGGAACAGACAAAACTATACAAACGCGAAACACAGCACAACAATGTAATGGGAGAGATCATCTATAACTCTCTCTTGCATCAAATTATTCTACCACATTGTTATGATTCTTGAAATCATTGGAGTTGGAATGAAAAGTTCATAATCATGATCTATTCACTGCTGGGTGAAGATCTCCCCAGACCATTATTATCTCTCACGCTCAATGCGACAATCCACCTTCCCTCTCGGCAGAGCAAGTGTCTCATTGCTCCATCTCCGCAAGGTGAACACCCTGATCATCAGTATCCGATTAATCCTGTACAGGGCCGCGCGGGTCCGGAATCTATCCCGGAAGCTACAGGGTGCAAAGGCAGTGATGTACTCAGGATCGCACAGCACATCGTGCATACATTCTCTCCATTAGCTGCCTCTCCATCTCTGATCTCGACCATTGGAGATCATTTCTTTGAGAGGGGGCATGCTCGGCGACCAGCCCCCCACTTTACCCCACCAGACCCCAAGAGAAGATAATAATCCATAAAATCAACAAATTATAAACGCACAGTGGCTGGGGGTGGGGTGAGGGGCGGGGGGACGACGACGTTAATGATACTCAACGGGGTTCCTACAACCCTAACGACACATCTCCGTACAACTGCTAACTCGTTGGGAAGAGTGCCGCGCCGCAGCCGTCATCAGCACCATCGGCTGGATCCACGCTCTCCGCCAATTTGCGTGGCGTCAGCTGTTCGCACATCACTCGTACAAATCCCATTGCAAACAAATGTTCGCACGAGCATTTGAGCAAGTGTGCGATTCGTATGGTTGCAGGCGCAACAGCACGGGCGGCCTTTCAAGGGCCACTTTTTCATCCACCCAATTTACGTAATGAGGCTTGCGGAGAGAATTTCAATATCGTACGGAACCACCTGCCCAATGTGGCCCCGTGATTGAAGTGCGGAAGGCTCGATGATAATGGCATTTCAGCATCCCGTTTAATCCCATTTTGTTCCTGAACAATGCGTATTAGAGTGAAGCTACATTGAGATTTCTAGAACCAGTATCTGTGTTATTCTTTAAATAGTTGTGTCTATAGTAGATTGTTGTAAAAAAATAAGCCTGCACAAAGCAACATTCTTGATTGATTGCGACAGTTACGATGACGGTGACAGTGGTGGCTCATGGTTAATGAATTCATGATGATTGTTCACAGAATGCGACGTCACTGTTACGACAACAACGGCAGTGACGACGATTGTAATAATAACGATGATGCGCTTCCCAGCTCAAAGATCTGCACAGAAGCACCCTCTGATTGAGCGGCTGAGCATCAACAGCTGCTCCGTGATGGGTGGGGAGGAGATGGCCATTACCGGAAGCAATTTCCTTCTAGAGTCAAAGGTCGTCTTCACGCAGAAGGGAGAAGGTGAGCCATGCCGAAGTAACCACTTTGATCTCGGTGTCGAGTCATCTCCGTCCTCTTCGCGGCAGCCAGACGTCATTCGATGAGCTATACACCGTGCGTACGGCGTTATTAACTCGCACGCTTCCCGTTTGCGGAGGTTTCGCTGGAACAGTTTTAACAAGCCAAAATAAATGCACGTCGCTTAAAATGAAAAATAAGACAAAAACCCAGATTAAAACGTTAACAACTAAACGTGCTCACGTGTGTATGGCATTCACTTTGGAGATGGAATTTGCATCGCCGTAATTGCACCCGAGCCATTGCCGTACCGTTGAAAAATCGTGCTAAGACAAACGCATGGTGGGGGTTGTCATTTGGCAGCTGTAATGCGCATGTTGAATTATCACCTCAGCTGTGCAAATTCTCACTCCAATCCAGGCTGTGCGAACAAACGGGAAGGGCAATCGTGTCACCACCACTCGTTGCTTTTAGCCGAAAAGAAGGCAACACCCCCCCACCACCACCGTATAGTTTCACATGGGGCCAATTAAAAGTTCTGACGAAAATTAAATGAAATAAAATTGGCGGTTGTGCGAGACGACCCTTGGTTATTTTGTGTTCCGCAGTCACAGCAGCCACGGCTACGTGAGATGTTTATATTTGGGCGGCACGGTTCCTACGCAGCGCTAACATCCGCGCCGCACAGAAAGGAAGTCCCTGCTTGAGGCGGTTCGATTCCCACTTCGGGAGCCTTTATTTGTGGAGTTTGTGTGTTGCCCCCCCTTGCTCTGCATAGGTTTCCTCCGGGTTCTCCAGTTTCCTCCCATAACTAAATAACGAATGTATTGACCAACAACATTATACTGTAAAGGATGCAGTGTCTAGCAGGTTGGCGTCGACTAACCATTCGGCTGCCTTCTCCCCACCTCTAAGGTCTCCTCGCACCTCTGAGTCCTTCCGCCTTCGGACAAATACTTTCGACACTGAATGAATGCAGTGCACATTAAGTTACACATTTCATAATGACACGCCAACATAATGCTCACCAGGACATTAAATGTCAAGATTCGCGATGCAACAGAAAACGTGTATGTTCGGAGTGCCAGTTCGGATGGAATTTAATTGTGAATGTATAACATTTAGTTTTTTTCTAAATAAATATAAGTACGGCAGAGGAATGAATAACCGGGATGCATATTATTAACACGTTCGGACTGCCGAGATGCAAGGCTCTCTTTTTTTTTTTAACGCTCGACCGAGCGACAAACTGCCTGCGTGATATTTAATTTGAAATATTGTTCATAACCCAGCGTTGACTTTGAGAACATTGCCTTGAAAGTCATAACGTATATGAATATTTACTCTCAAAGATGGACGGACTGTGTGGGAGAAAGAGATCGACCTTACGATGGAGAACTTCCAGTCGGTGAGTTTATAAAGCTGTTTCAACAAAACCCCAATTGCTTTTCGGGTGAATACCGTATTGACACTCAAAACACTGGAGACCACAGAAATGAAACGAGATTGCATTGTGCCACTTGTTCGCTTGAAAAAAAATCCCAAAAGGTTGCCAAATTTCTGGCAGGCTCAACCGAAACACGCGTCGAGCTCGTAGCTCCTCCCTCGGTTCACCCCGCCCACCCTGGCGTAGCCACACCCAGTGTGGAAAGGTATTGCTTGTTCACACGTGGAGCGCACCGACTTCTCATGGGCCCTGTGCGGTCCACTACCAACGTCACTCACGTCCCCACACATCCATGCCTTGCTCGTTTACACGTGGACGTGTTGAAAGCACGCAGCGCGCACACACATGTATCATGGGTGTGAACAATCGGTCATGAGCATGCGTGTCAATTGCTCTTAAGAGTTGTTCTCATGCGTTGGCCGTTCCGATTGTATTTTACTTCGTGACATTTTTGCCCTCTCCGTTGCAGGCTGCGCAACACGCGACGTTTAAAGTTGTTGTTTTTTTGTTTAAATGCTCACCCTGAGAACTACACTGCACTCTAGCCCGATATTAACGCACAAAGGTGCGATTTTACAATGATGCCAAGGATGGACGCGAAATGGGAATCGTTTTCTGAATTCGTTGAAGGTGGAGCAGTGGTGCAGGGATTAGCGCGTTGTGATTTCAACCCAAACTCGAGTTCATTATCAGTACCCACAGTGAACTCCCTGCAGGGTCGTGGGGGTCAAAGCCCAACTCGGCCGGCAGACAGATAAAGCAAGGCAGGGATATACCCAGAATAGGACGTCTGGGGCATTCGCATGTCTCTGGACTGTGTGAACAAACCAGAGTACCCGGAGAAAACACACGCAGACACGAGGAGAACATACGGGAGGCAATGCACTCGCGCCGAATCAAGCTCGGGGCCTTCTCGCCGTGACGAGGCAGCGCTATTCACTGCGCCATCATGCCACCCGCTGAACGAGAATGCGTCAAAACGCATTTCGAGTCACGGCTGACATCAGTGGCGAGTGATATCTGAACTAGGTAGAAGGACCCTGCCTGCATCGACCCACACCGACCAGTGTGGTCGAGAATGGTCAAACAACTTCCACAACTGGCACACGGAATGGGGAGGCCTTTTTGTCAGCAGTAAATTGAAATAAATAGTTGTCGTGTCTAATGAGACTAGTTCTGTCGAAGCAAATTGTCATCTTATTGTCAAGTAGCAGAAAGCAAATGTACAGTACATAATTCAAGCGCTAAATTAATTACGCCATTAGATTGAAATCCATCTCGTATGTGAATAACGTGCGATTATAAATGACGAGTCAACTTAGCTTAGTTTGCTTTAATAATAATAAGAAATTACACTTCCAGATCGCTTTTCACCCGAGGGTCACAAAGCGATGCACAGAGCTGTGGAGAGAACGGCGTGTCAGCAACAACGGCCTTTGAACGGCAAATCAACAATAAAGTTTTTTTTGTTTCTGTTGCAAATCTGAGGTGTAGAGAGAAGGGCATGTCAACAACAACAACAGCATCAGAGCAGTTCAATTGAAAGTAAATTAATTTCGAGAAGGACATAAAATAAGCGATAAAAATAATTGTTCAACAAACGAATGAAGGAATAAGTGTTCCTGGGTTGGCGGAGGTCGACAGCGAGCGATCATCCTGGCACAACACAGTGAGCTGCATCAACAGACCGAGCCAGAGGACTTGTAAGCCTTACGGAATAACTGAGTCTTGAGACGAGATTTGAAGTTGCCCAGGGACTCAGCTGACCGAATCTCCAATGGAAGGGCATTCCTTTCATGCTGATGATTTCATTTTAGTATATAGCTTAGACATGCAACGATGCATCAGTTCATAAATATCACTTTTTAAACTCAGCATGGTCACGCAGAAGTGCTATTGCAACAACTAATGACGTTCCCCAAATCGTTGCGTGCAGTGGGTTACCGTGACCCCTGCAGCCATTAGTGGCTAGCTGCTACGTCAACAAAATATTTTTTAAAAATACAGACTCATGACCGAGTTGCAACAATTTATGGAATATTCCAAGGAAAGATCACACGCTACTCGCGTAGTATTAATGCATGCACCTGTATAAAGGTTGGTCGCCCGAGACATATTGTCCTTCGCACAATACTTGTAGTTGAACAGAAATTCACAACGTTTGAATTAAGATGGGGCGGCGCGGTGGCCCAGTGGTTAGCGCTGTCGCCTCACAGCAAGAAGGTCCCGGGTTCGAATCTCTCGGCTCGGGTGCCTTTCTGTGTGGAGTTTGCATGCTCTCCCCGTGTCCGCGTGGGTTTTCGCCGGGCACTCCGGTTTCCTCCCACAGTCCAAAAAGCATGCTGCTACATAGGTTAATTGGCTCGCAGGCTAAATTGCCCCGCAGTGCCCGGCGATGGACTGGCGTCCCATCGTCGGTATATCCTTGCCTTGCGCCCTGTGTCTGCCGGGATAGGCTCCGGCTTCACCGTGACCCTGTATAGGACTAAGCGGTTTCAGACAATGAGATGAGATGAATTAAGATGCCCCATGAAAGATATTGATCATTGTTTTCCAAAGCCGTTATTTCGGAATAGCCGTGTCGTGCTCTTATCATCTCCGATTCGCGACGTTTCGCCTTCCGCGTTGGGAGGCGTCTTCAGCACACTGACGATTCGCTCGGTTTCAGAATGCCTGAGGATGCCTCCAAGGTGAGAGGCGAAACGTCGCGACGGAGAGGAGAAACGCTCGACACGGCCACCCCGATAGAACAGCGTCAGAAAGCAGTCACCACTCATCAAGCCGTGAAAACTTTGAAGGATTCAGAAGAGTGATGAGTGCATGAGAACTAATTCGAAAATAAGATGTAAACGCCTCAGTCTTGTGCAGAGAAAATTTGTGCTTATGAAGGATTTGAACCCGGCACTCTCAGGGCGAGTATACATACAAACACTTGCTCCATTATATATCCATATAATATGCGCTCGTTGCGGTGTCAGTCCACATTGAGTGGTGTTACTACAGCGCGATTGTGTCACGTGACAACCCTGCAGGGGGTCTCGCTACTCAGCTGTAGGCTGTCCTCTCGGCTCTGGCCTCATTGCACCACCGCCATTTAGCAGTCGGTACAGAACTGGCGTAAGCGGTCGCAGGCCACCGTAGAGTTCTGTATAGATGATCGATACGAGATGGATGTTTACCATTACAATAGAATATACCCAGCGAGCTAGCAAGCTCTGCATGCGGGATTCGTGCTGCAAAGCAAACATTCAAACTAAACAACGCAAGCAATATACACGATCACAAAGTGATGCAACAAGTTTACAGCATTAAGTCATGCAAGAATGGAACCGTGGCCATAATCATTGACCAACCGGTAATACACAGGAGTGCATGCGACTGAAATGATCAAGAGCTCACAAAATAAATAATGAAAGATGACACCTCCACGGTTGTCCTGCACATTGCGTGAAACGCAGCGACGCGATGACCACGGCTGCTGAGGAACTCCCTGATTCACACGCGTCTCGTGTGCGCGTCTCGTGTGCCCCGGTGTCTGTGTGGTGTGTGCGCGTCTCGTGTGCGCGTCTCGTGTGGCGCGTCTCGTGTCACGGTGTCTGTGTGGTGTGTGCGCGTCTCGTGTGCGCGTCTCGTGTGGCGCGTCTCGTGTCACGGTNNNCGTGTGCATATCGCGTGTGGCGCGTCTTGTGTGGCGCGTCTCGTGTGCCCCGTCTCGTGTCACGGTGTCTGTGTGGTATGTGTCCGTCTCGTGTGGCGCGTCTTGTGTGGCATGTGGCGTGTGGCGCGTCTCGTCTCGTGTGCGTCCGTCTCGTGTGCGCGTCTCGTGTGCGCGTCGCCTGCAGGCCAGAGCTTCGGTACGAGTCCCACCTTACCAGGACCCCAACATCACGGAGCCGGTCAGCGTGCAGGTGTTCGTCTCCAACGGAAAACAGGACAAGAGCCAGAACCACGCCCTCACCTATCTGCCTCTCACAGGTAAAGCGACCGTCGCGCCTGACACACACACACACACCCCGGCACTCCTGCAGAGGCAACGTGGAGTGCACACTCCCTGCGTGACCCACACACCT
>JAZEWT010000002.1:1889593-1929245 GCA_036362905.1 Mordacia mordax
ACAGACGTCCCATCGTGGTTATATCCCTGCCTTGCGTCCTGTGTCTGCTGGGATAGGCTCTGGCTCACCGTGACCCTGTACAGGACTAAGTTGTTTCTGACGATGAGATGAATCATTTTATTGTAATGACGGGAGAGTTCTGGCCAAGCAGAAGAGGGTTTGTCTGCTGCTATTCGTGTTTGCTCTCGGACGCTGCAAGTGTGGCCGATTGACATGATGTCGAATTGTGAAATCAGTGGCAAACTGAAATTAAATTTATTGGACATGGCCCAGGGTCGGTGGCATTGTCACGCACAGCAGAGGCAATGCCAAGAGGAGGTGGAAAAACCTGAATGGCTTAATCCCGTACGGCACGAGGGTCAAAGCATAAATTCGTTTTGAAGCCGGGGGCTGCAGAACTCACGAGGGCCAGATCCAGACAAAGTCACCAAAGGGCCACAGACTGGTCACGATCCCAGCTCCCTCTCCAGAACCTCCCTCCTCTTGCGCGCACACAGAACATTTGCCATCAGTCATAGCTGTGTCGGCGTGTATCGGGATACGAGCGAATTTTAAAATAGTCCGCATAAAAATAAAGTTAAATTTAGTTGATTGTTGATTATTATTTACAGGCCGGAGAGATCGTATTGCTGGGAGGGACCTGGCCTCTATGTTGTTCTGACTTGATTTAAGCTTTTCGAAGTGTATTAACATTTTTAGAAAATGTGAATATAATTTACTGGTTGTCGTACACTCTGTAAAGACAATGGTAAACGGCTTTGCGCAGAGTAATGATACGTGTTCTTACCCATTTACAGATACGAGTCTCGATAGAGATTAATTCGGCGAAGACTTACGACTCAATTTGAAGACAACGAAGTTTATGGAGCAAAGCAATGGGCTGTAAATGTGTTAAGAAAGATTTAAATTGCAAAGGGATGATTTAGTTGTGCAATGTCAACATGTGAAACGTAATTATGTTTTTTTTTTAACGTGGCAATTAGTCTAATTTAGGGAAAATAAATCATTACGCGTGACGAAGGTTGGCTGCATAATGCGGCTAACAATGTGTGCCGCAGCAGCTCAAATTTCCAATGGAATTTTCAAGCATGAACGATAGGCACGGGTTTAATTACGGTCTCATTAACGGCGAGTGGACGTTACAGTGACACTTGCACCTCCGTGCATCCCGAAGAAACGTGAACTCGATGGTTCATTAAAACTTCGGCTGACAAGCCACTTGGGAGCTGCAAACAGTGAAGGGCAACTCGGAATTGAAGGCCGGGCTACACCCTATGCTCATGGCTGAGTACACTCGTTTTTCGCACAGAACACAAAACGCACGTGCAGAGGACACTTTTCAGTTTACAGCTAGGTGAATACATATACCCTGTAATTGCATAAACATTCCGCTAACCATAACTCTGGCTACCGAACACTGACCAGGGAGTCACAGCGGTGGCGCGGTGGTTAGCGCGCCGACCCAACGGGCCCCGACCGATCCCAGTTCGATTTTCACCCGCGGTCATGATTGACATTGCTGACCGTCAAGGTCACTCACGAGGAAAGGGGAGGCCTTCATCCAGCGGTGGATTGACGAAGGCCTGCTGAACAATTTATTAACTCTAAACCGTGATTGCATGTATCGACATTTACACGTGTAAAATCACACGAGACCATTTCTCCATCTGCATATGTTTAACAAAAACATACACCCAGAGTTTTTTTTTTTTATAAGACATTGTGCTCTCCATCAGCTGCCTTCTTTCTGGAAAGCCGTGTCGAGTGGTGCTCCTCTCTCCATCGCGACATCTCCCTCCTCCTCCTCCAGTCATCCTCACGACAGCTTCTCAGCGCGGTCCATGCCCTCTGCGGAGCCGCCCGCGATATTTTCTCCGCCGCCGCCGCCGCCCCTTGCGGCCGCGGCGCTCAGTGCTTGGAACGTGCCCGCCGCCTCCCCGGCTCCCCGCTCGACCCCCGCGACCCCCGCGACCCCCTCCGACTCCCCGTCAGCACCCCGCTTGCGCTTGTTCCCGACGGCGCTCGACCTGCTCCCCTCTCTGCTCAGCTTGGGGCTCGGCAGGCCCAGGCTCTCCGCGCACACGATCGCGGCCGCCTGCTCCGCCAGCTTCTTGCTCTTCTCCCTGCTCGGCGAGAGGTCGCGCCCCGCACGGGTGACAAAAACAAACGACGGGCTACGGGGAAGCCCGGCCAGCCCGCGTGGCGCACCGGCGAGGTCAGCGCCGTTAGCGAGCGCCTGTTAGGGACGGCGCTGTACCCGAAACGGTGGTGCTGCCAAGCGCAATGCCGGGTCCGTCTTCGTCTCCCCAAAGGAGAGATGCTCACACAGCTCAAGAGCCACACATTTAAAGCCTGTGCTCCCTGAGCTGCGGAACAGCAACATTTTACAAACATCTCTGCTGAAGCCCACTCATGGCGAGCAGAGCTAAACATTTGCATCCACACTGCAATCATACACGATAATAATAATTGCATTTCTGGAGCGCCTTTCACCCGAGGGTCACAAAGCGCTGCACAGGTTTTTTTTGTTGCTACAATATTTCATAGGATATAACGTGACGTTGGATTCGGGGTGAAGGTACTTCTTGCCGCTGCTCCTGGCAGCGACCAGGAATGGAGTCGTAAAAGTCAGTTTTTATTTAAGCTGGAAGGAAGTGTTGAGCTATGTTGCTCTTTTTAACAGTTGTCTGACACGGAGGGGACAAGCATGTCACAATATCTCAGGGCACCAGTGGAATTTCCGTCAGGGCAAGTGAACTAAGCAGCATGTTTTTGGAGTGTGGGAGGAAACTGGAGTACCTGGCCAAAACCCGAATGGACACGTGGAGAACATGCAAACGCCACACGGAAAGGTGCCCGAGCAGGGAATACAACCCAGGCCCTTTTTGCTGTGAGGCAGCAGCGCTACCCACTGGGCCACCGTGACGCCCTCAGATGAATTGGGGTTGAAACGCACCGTGCTAACAACCGCGCCGCCGCTCCCCACAAAGTGCACATCACCCGCACGCCAACGGCCCACGTTCGGTTCCCAATATCATGTCGCCGGTGAGCAGCGAGAGCAAGAAAGCAACATTGCCTCTGCGCCACAGAGCTCCGTACGGGCCATCGCAGTCGATCTATACGAGGCCATACCGATTGATGGAGAGCTCTTAGCAGTGTCGATTTAAAAGTCATCTCAAAAGCACCGCTCGCGGTTTACGAAGATGCCGGCTCCGCGCGCGCACAAACACCCGGCGAGGCAGATTACAGAGAGGGCAAGGAAACCCCGCCATTTGTGATTCGTGTCGCTCACTTACACGTGTCATACGTGCGCGAGAATGCTCCCCCCCCCCCCAGGGATGGGGTGGTGGCGCTGCGGATAACAATAAACGTGGTGACCTGAGCTGCTTTCTCTCACCAACGAGCACCGGCCAGTGAGGTCAAATATGGTTAACGCTCCCATGACGAGGGGCCTTCATCCGCATTCACCCTCCAATAACAAGACGCCACGCGGGGGAGGCCTTCGTCAGCCGGCGGATCGACGGACGGCGGCAAGGGTGCAATCACGCGGTGACGCGTGACGTAACCGAACGGGTGACCGGCACTGACCGGCCGTCGCGAATTGGAGGAGCGGATTCGCACCGCCGAGAGAGAGAGAGAAGAGACGCCGCTGTAATTGCGGGATCTCACCAGTTGATGGTGGCATACTTCTTCCCCGCCACCTCCGCCACAGAACGGAAAAAACGGTCTTCGGTACGCTGCTCCTGCAGGAAGACATGACCGGCGGTGTCACTGTGGGCAGGCTCACGACACGTAGAGCTCTGAAATGACCCCCCTGCCATCTGCACGTTTTCATGCTTCGTCTTCACACGTGGTTGGACAATTTTTTTAAACTGAACTGGCCAATGGCGGTGCGGTGGCCCAGTGGGTAGCGCTGTCGCCTCCTCACAGCAAGAAGGGCTCGAGTGGGAATCTCGGCTCGGGTGCCTTTCTGTGTGGAGTTTGCGAGTTCTCTCCCCGCGTCCGCGTGGGTTTTCGCCGGGCACTCCGGTTTCCTCCCAAAGTCCAAAAATCGTGCTGCTGCATAGGTTAATTGGCTTGCAGACTAAATTGCCCTCAATGCCCGGTGATGGACTGGCGTCCTATCGTGAGTATATCCCTGCCTTGCGCCCTGTGTCTGCCGGGATAGGCTCCGGCTCGCCACGACCCTGTACACGATTAAGCGGTTTCTGATCACGAGACGAGATGAGAACGGGCCAATGTGGAATGTCGACTTAATTTTAGCTGCGATTCTAATGAGGGCAAGACTTATAAAGAGTGCAGCACACACGTGTCATGCGTCCCTCCCTCTCTCCCTCGCGACGTTCCACCTCCCACACCGGAGGCATCATCGGGCTTCAGTCAGAAGCGTCGTCAGTCACAGGCCTGACTTAACGCCTCCGATGCGGCAGGCGAAACGTCGCGGAGGAGACGGGGGGAACGCGCCGCGTGGCTATGCTGAAAGAGCGGCCCGTGAGGACGATTCTCACAGATCGAGCCGTGAGAACCCACACCGTCGCGCACACACACAGGCTGACCAGGAATCACAGCAGAATCTAATGGAGAGCGACAGCTACGTTGCTGTCGGCATCAAAAGAATATATGAAGCAAAAAAACATCCATTAGAACGTGCAGATGTTATTACAGAGATACAGTGCATATATATTAATACACACAATCAGCACGCACAGCCTTATTTCCTCTAATGCATCCAATTTGCGCTGGGGCTCACTTTGCCATTAGGAGTAATAACCACCGTTTCAAAAGAATCAAATAAATAAATGTGCCCGGTCAGCGACTCACGGTCATGTACTGGGGCTGCCCGTGTTTCATCCGGCGACACCAATCCAGCACGACCGCCTTGGGCGTCACATTCTCCGGGTACTCCCTCCTAACGGCACGGGGGCGAGAGAGAGAGAGGAGAGAGAGAAGAATAAAAACGACCGACGTTCGCGAAGGAAGCCACGCTTATCGCGATCTTTAACGAGAAGTTAAAACGGACACGCGCAGGAAAACAACGGGCACCGCGGTCACGCACGCGCCCCGCGCGCGTGCGGCGAACGGACGGACGCACAAACCTCGAGACGCAACGCCCAATGAACAGATCCGAGAGCAGCAACTGAGCGATGTGCACGATTCAGCGCTGAGAGTTTGTTTGATGCACCGTTGACTTGATTTGTTGCTGCGTTGGTCAGTTCGAACGCCTGTTGTACCGCAGGAATCCTGTGTCTAGAGCTTCTGTGCTCACTCGGTGCTTTCTGCTACGATAATATACATCGATCTAGCGTTGTGGACAGGAGTCCGCGTTAGAGGTAGGAGCCAGTGTTGGAGATAGGAGCCAGTGATAGAGACAGGAGCCAGTGTAAGAGATAAGAGTCAAAGGGTTAGCGATAGGAGCCAGTGTTGGAGATAGGAGCCAGTGTTGGAGACTGGAGCCAGTGTAAGAGATAAGAGTCAAAGGGTTAGAGATAGGAGCCAGTGTTGTGTCGCAGGAATCCTGCATCTAGTACTTGCAAGCTTACTGGGTACTTTCTGCTGCGATAACAAACATCTGAACATTTGTCTATCTGACGATGGCTACACAATCGGTCAATTTGTGCCGGCGAAATGTCGCAAATTGATAGGGAGCAGGAGGGACGCTCGACGCGGCTATCCCAAAAGAGCAGATTTCTAGGGACCAACGTTCCGGCACAGGCGTTCCCAACGGCCGCTCGAACACCGCGCGGTATTTGCCGCCGGCGAGGTTGCCAGCGGACTCGCGCGCGTGGCAGATTTTCCCGCGGATTATTCGGTCAGAGTCACTCCCTGCGACCCGAACGCGGCTCCGGCGGCTGCACCTGCATCGCAGCGGCATCACCGGACGGCACCGGCAATCTCTGGCAGACACGCGCGTACATTATTTTCGACGATAACGCGTTCGCAAGGAACACAATTTGCTCGAACAACCCTTAAAATGATGGCAGCTGTCAGCGGGCTAAAGGCTATTTACTTGAGAGCGGCATCCGTCCTTTCGCTTAAAACATACGCATTGGGGCCATAAGATCCATTTCTCCCCCCCCCGCCCCCCCCCTCTGACAACAAATAAAATAAATAACAGCACCGCTGTTAAAAAAATAAGTTGTATTCTTAATCAATACTGGCTACGTTGTATTAGATGCTGTCGACGACCTGGGTTCAACTGAAAAACGATCGCTGTAATGCATCCATCTTGTATAGAATGTCACCTTCCATGCACAAAATCATCCCTGAGTGGAGCCATTCGCACTGCGCTGACTTTCAAGGGTATGCAAATAAGAGGGAGACGCGCCAAGCGGCGATCCACCCCGCAGGAATGTTTTAACGTATCACCTGTACGGGTGTTCCGACAACAGGCCCCAACGCGGGAGGTGAAATGTGGCGAAGGGACGCACAACAGGGCTATCCCGCGCGAACAGCTACGAAGCGCTGCCGTCATCACTAATTCAAGCTACCAGGCGCAATGTTTCACCGCCACAGCGACGCTCGCCGAGCGGAACTCTGGCCATAAAGCAATCAGCGTGTGCAGGCAGAGAGCAGTAACGTGCCCATTTCTTCCACGCGTCGCGCTTAATCAAGTGAGAGGTGAAGACGAGGCGCTTCCATCTGCAAAGTGACAATGCGTGGCAATTTTCCCGACAGGCGAGCGTTGCTCTTCCTCTCGTTTAACCGGGAGTTTGCACCGTCAAAATCGACTCTGCCTGCGCTTTCAACATTTCCTCGATCCTCTGTTCAACCTCGCGAGCAGATTCCTCCCGACAACGGGAACCGATGGCTGTGTGCTGTCGCCAGGATGCGGGCATTCACACGACACGCAAGCAAAGATGATCAACACAACGGTTTGTTTGGTTGTTGCTCACCAATCCTTTAGCCGGTTCACCACTGACCATCCCGGTGAAGTATGGCTAAATAATTCCCGTGCTTGAGATGGTTTGGTGAGTTGACTATCATGGAGAGTGCAGTAAGTTGTCAATGTGATGAATCGAATTGGATCGAACGATGCAGTTCCAGTGTCAGTGAGGGCCAATCGCTTTATGGATCGTTACTGAAATATAAACAAAACTACACTGCCGATGCCATGATGCTTAGAATCGATAGTCGATTCTCTAAACAGACATCTAACGATCGATGATCAATTGCCCTAAGCCTATTTGCAGCACTGCCCATATGACATGGAGTTTAGGGTGAAATATGGCTGTCCGTGCAATGAGCAAAGGATACACCAGGGTAAAACAACCCTCGTTAACAACCACCCTGGCGGTAGCTCGGCAGTAAAGCGAGCGGTTCAGCTGGAAGATTGCAAAGTAAAAATCCCGGTCGGGGTTACTGACTCAGCCCATCACCTCCTCTCTGTGGCGGATAAAATGGGTACCGCACCGTGGGAAAGCCAATAAAGGTTGCTCAATGGGAAAACTCGTCCCTGGCAGTCGGAGTCGGATTTTCTGCCCGGCGGCGCAGGGCGACGGCGCAGGGCGACGGCGCAGGGCGACGGCGCAGGGCGACGGCGCAGGGCGACGGCGCAGGGCGACGGCACCGCCTGCTCGATGGAGCAGGCGATCACTGCCGCTTCGGCTCTGTGAGAAATAAGACGGCGCATTTTGCTCGATGCGTAAACTCACGTGGGTTCGTCAAGGGGACTTCTCAGCTGCGCGCCGGCCCTCGAATCGACCGCCTCCGTACGGTGTTGCGCTTCGGGCGAAACAATGCGAAGCATGTCGCGGTCTCACTCGTCAAAGCAATGGCGTCACCGAGCATTTCCAGCCGAGGAGGGCGGCAGCTCCAGAGCGATCGCTGCATTTTTCCCCGCTCGCCGCTTTCGCTGATCGCGCCCAATCATCCCGAGTCACCCCGACCGCGTCAGGTCACGTGCGCCCGTCCTCCGAGGGTCGGCCTGATCAGTACCCGCATGTCCGACCGCTACCGTTGTTTTGTTCCACAGCCGCCACTCGCCGATAGCCCCAGGGCGGTGAGGCGGGACCGGCAGCCTCACCGATCGAAGTGAGCGTAGCCGGCGGTGATGTCGCTGGCCAGGTCGTCCGTCGCCGAGAGCCGGTTTGTCGTCTCCCTGGCGCTCAGACGCTCCGCGGTGGCGCGATGCCGCTCCTTGGTGTCTCGGCAGAAGTCCCCCATGTCGAAGAGGTCGCTGCGCGCCAGCAAACGGTATCAGGATGAAAAAAAAATGAAAAGTGTAATTTCACAACGCGTCACCCTGTAGTTTTTTTTTCGGGGAACAAAAATGACTCGGAGGCGCGGGAGAGGGCGACGGGACCCGTTCGGTTCGCCTGCGTCAACATCTGCCAGACACAAAGTCCTATACGTTACACTCTCATCCAGTTAATTGGTGCCTTGTTGTCATGGGAGGACAATGGAGAACCCGGGAGGAAACTCAGGCAGAACAGGGCGAGAACGCACAAACTCCACACGGAAAGATGCCCGAGATGGGATTCGAACCGCCTCGGGTAGGAGCTTCTTTCTGCCTGCTGCAGATGTCACCACTCTCCCACTCAGTCATCCATCGAGATGGTTCTTCACCGCGTCAGTCGTCGTGTCATCTTGCTCGGTGCAGGACAAGGGCCCGCAGCGGTGAGTCACTGCGACAGGTAACCACAGCTAATGTCCACACTTATTAACGCTTTCCAACCCGGCATGCACATCTTTATTTGTTTACGCTGACCAACCTTGTCCATCCGTTACAGTCCATAGATCACTATAGCTGCCCTAAAGATGATTTGATAAGTGACCCAACTGTAGTATAAAGTGACGTTGCAGTTAGTGCCTTCTCTTATAAAAAAAAAACGGCGCAATTCATCAGTAAGTTGCCCGAAACTTCAAGGCATAACACAGATACAAAATTACATTTCCATTTCTAAAGCGCTTTTCACCCGAGGGTCACAAAGCGCTGCACAGAGCTATGGAGAGACTGGCATGTCAACAACATCAGAATAGATCAATTTAAAGAAAAAAAACGACCACGATGGGCCATGGATAGAGTCAAAGTCAAGTAGCTGGATTCACAGTGCAGTGAATTCATCACTGCGCCCACTGCTCCGTATGGATACTCGAAGGGCCCCTGGGAACCATAACAATAAATCGCGTTTGACGGCTGTTTTTGAAAAGGCCATGCGACTCAAGCTTGATGTGTTTTTCCTTTGCATAACTAATATTCACGTATGTGTCAAATATCACTCGGCATAGTCTTGTCAAACGTCAAGAGTCAAAAGGTCACACGCAAATATGAAAATGCCTTTGCCTTCAGGTTCTCTGTATCGAAAGAACACCCTTAATAAACATTGCATTAAAAATATATATAACTTTGCTCGCGGAGTGGAATTTAAAACAAATCTGAAAGTTCCCGAATCTAGTGTCAAAAGCAGCATCATAGCCCTCGCCGAAATGTTAATGTAGGGGCGGGTGTCACACAGCAAGGTGGGATTGGGGCAGAGTTGGGATTACAGGAAATGCCACACGTTTGCAGAGTACGGCGCGTGGAGAGACGGAGCAGCGGTTCTCTCACTCATGGCAGCCTGAGCCAATTTCCACGGGATCGACGGAACGAATCGATCCCTGCGAGCGCACGACGCTGCGGGGACATTGATGAAGCGCACTGCGGTGACGCGATGAAGACGCCGAACGTCGTCTCAATCGCGAGGGCGGCGCGAGCGTCGTGTGCCGATGCCACCCTTGGGATGTAATGATCATCGTC
Organism: Mordacia mordax; assembly: GCA_036362905.1. NCBI lineage: Eukaryota > Metazoa > Chordata > Hyperoartia > Petromyzontiformes > Petromyzontidae > Mordacia > Mordacia mordax. Next base: position 1,899,330 of record JAZEWT010000002.1, read on the forward strand.
ATTATCAATTCTCGCTTAATCCTGCACGTGGTCATGGGGGGGCAGAGACTATCCCGGCAGACGGAGGGCGCAAGGCGGGGCTATACCTAGGATATGAGGCCGGTACATCGCAGGGCGCTGGGCGCAATTTACGCAGCAGGCCAATTAACCTAGGCGGTGGGAGGAAACCGGAGTACCCAGCAAAAACCCCAGTGGGCACGGGGAGAGAACACGCAAACGCCACACAGAAAGGCACCCGAGCTGGGAATCGAAGCCATGTGCTTCCTGCTGTGAGGCGATAGCGCTACTCACCGCACCACCGTGCCGACCAGTGGACACAATGATGTACTGAGGAAAATCGATTGTTAGGGAACGTGCGTATAATCGTTAAGACGGCATCGACAATATCCAATTTCTCCAGCTCTCTCAATGTATTTTCCGTTCGCGCCCCGCGCTGTTTCCGTTTGACTTGCCGGGAGCTTCGTCGGGAACGGAACGTTCAGATCGAGAGGAACACAGCCTGACCCCCAAACACCTCCGCGGCGGTTGACATTCGACTGTGAAGAAGGCGGCAGCGCGGTGATTCACGTGCCGCGTAACGGACGAGCAACAGCCCTGAGTTTGATCCCGAGCCACGGCCCGCATCGCTTGCCGTGACTCGGTACCACGGCCAGCATCGCTTGCCGTGACTCGGTACCACGGCCAGCATCGCTTGCCGTGACTCGGTACCACGGCTAGCATCGCTTGCCGTGACTCGGTACCACGGCCAGCATCGCAAGCGATTGCTTGCGATGCTAGACGTCCGAAACGGTTGCCGCTTTCAAAAAAAAAAAACGCGGGCGAACGGACGCGGCAGTCCGTCTGGTGAGTGTGCGATGATTGACACCGGCAACGGACAGAGCCGCTAATCCTATGAGGTGCGCGCTGAGACCACAAGCCTCTTCAGCAAGGGAGACCTGGCAGAGCAAGAGCGAGCGCGAGCACGGAAGAAAAACATGCACGCGCATGGAACGCTTTCGATCGTGCATTCATGCTCGCACGGGTTCAATCTGCGATGATAGCGGCCACGCTGTTTACGCCAGACTCTGGCAGCGGAACGTTTGCAGGCCGTGACGAGAGGATGCTCATGCTTGGACAGCGGCTTTACGGTGGCGGAGGAGTGAGCAGCGCTGATTGATTTGGTTTTTCTCTAGAGACAGGTTCCAACAGCGGCACAACCTTATCATGCTCGTTTACTTATTGAGCAGGGGCGGCACAGTGGCACAGCAGGTAACAACGCTGCCGCCTAACAGCAACAATGTCAGGGCTCGATTTATGGTTCTGCGAGTGGAGTTCGCTTGTTCTTCCCCGTGTCGGCCGTGGGGTTTTCACCGGGTTCTCTGGTTTCCTCCCACCGTCCTAAAACTACGCCGCCTAGGTTAAATGGCTCAACTAAATTGCCTTGTGATGGTCTGACATCCAATCCTGGGTATAGCCCTGGCCGGCATAGGCTGCGGTCCCCTCGTGACCCCGTGGGGGGTTAAGCGGGTATTAATGATAACGGTGATCATCGAGGATCTTCTATTGCGAGCGTTATCGCGTGTGTACCCCTCTTACAGGCGGATGGACAGGCAGACGAAGAGAGCCATACCGTGCAAACAATTTCAACCTCAGCCAGAAAGTGTTCAATATCTAATTCCACGGCATCAACATTAAGTGTAACATTACGAATTTACACTCTCGAGTAAATCAATTGCAACGCAACTAAGAGAAACGATCAACATTTCATTAACTACTCGCTTCAAACGAGTAATAATACATCCCCTCCTAATCATGCAGATGTTGACTATTACAGCAGAAAGTATCCAGTGAGCTTGCAAGCTCAAGATGCGGGATTCCTGCTAAACAACAACGGATGGATGGCCCATTTCCAGGGTACAAACTGTCATTGTAACATAAACATTTGAGCTCTCTCGTGCCATTTAGTCAATGATGTAATTGTCACACGCACATTTGTCTCCAGCATCATTCACTGGCAGGCACAAATGATTGAGAAGCATGCTTAGCTGAAACGAGGCGGCACAGCTGTACACAGATAATTGTTCCCAACGCTGCTTTAAGAGCCTTGAAATAATCCTCGGTGCACCCTTACGGAACACGTGTACTTACAAGCTGAGAATAAAATAAAGTGTTGCTTGCGAGCATCAGGATAAAACGGAAACTAATCCAAGCACACTGCTTCACAAGACAATAAAACAAGAATTAATAAAAAAAGAGAAAAAGAGATTGTGGACGCAGAGATTGACTAATGTCAAGAGTCTCTTGAGATGGATGAACACATCAACGATGGACATTCGTGGGCGTTCAACGAGCAGAGATTTGTGGAAGACGATTGTCACCAACGTCCTGTAAGATATGGGACCAAGAAGAACAATAAAACAACTGGGATTTTACTCAAAGTCAAATGCAAGTGGCCCATTGCACATGGGCTCAATAAGGTACACCAACGTAGCTTCTAAAACACGTGGTTGTGAATTCACCGTTATAGACACATCTGCAATGTCATCCAACCGTGTCACGAGGATATACAAAATAGCACGAGTCCATTGATTTGCACGCAAAATTAATTCATCTCAACTTCGTATCAACATATAACAACAATAATAATAATAATTGCACTTCTAGCGCGCTTTTCACTCGAGGGTTACAATACGCTGCACACAGCCGTTCGTAATGATCCCCACAGTAGTGACTTTAATAGGAGCACGAAAAATAACATACAATTATAATAACACAATACTGTTCAACATAATACGCAGCACGGCAGTTAAGTTTTGAATATGGACGATTGCTGATTGGCTGGCTTCACCATGACACTGGATATGTTGTAGTGATGTCGGTTTTCACAGCTCGATCCATGACGACTGCTTGCCCAGCTGTTCTCTCGGGGCAGCCGCGTCGAGGGAGCAGCGGCGCTCAAAGCAGCGGACGGAGTTGCACTGCGGCTTTGGGCCGTCACGGACACATCCGCGGGCACATCTGACGGCAAGACACCGCACCGCGATTGCCGCAGAGCGGTCGACAACGGCGCCGCACCCGCCGGCGTAGTAGTGCCCGACTGCGCCGATTCAAAAGCAGAAGCTCGGCTCGCTGCCTCCACAGTTTGCTCGTCCTGGCGACACCGGCTGCAGCATCGCTCTCTTCCCCCCCGCCGTTGAGAAACGCAGCAGCGCCGACCCGCAAAGAACGTCGTTCTCTGCAATCTTATCCGAGGTAATGGAATGTGACAAGTCGATCAGAATCACCGCCGTGATATCACCGATGGGTTACACTGCCAAGCAAACGCTGGCTGATGAACGCCCAAGTGCAAGCTGGTACGTCCCTGGGAGCCCGACGCCATCGGCTGGCTCCTGGCATTTCGTTTAAACTGTTGCAACCTGGCAGGGATGACATTTACCCGCTGTGGACGCACTCAATGTGTTTATTTTCTCTCCCGTTTCCCACGAGGATTTTCATTATGCACAGTGCCGAGAGACTGGCAGGCTTGTCAAATTGAGCGTGCGGTTGTAGTCGTCATAACTGAGCGTTCATCAGGGTCTACTTGACAACTTTAAATTGTATAAACAGACACTGATGAGTGTTGTTAATTTCACAACGGAATTTGATTATAGTCGTGTGCCTAACACTGACTGCTTCAGTAAATGTCTGGGTAAACAGTTCATGAATGTGTGTCCTTCATTTGCAAGAGGTAATTATTCTAAATAAAACAATGCACTCTGATTCAAGATGATCCATTTAATTCTCGAGCACTGAACAGCACAGATTTTAAGCAGCAATTAAAAGTAAATCATTGTTGCTTGTTTTAGATGATTGGTGATAAGGCATTTCCTTGAAAAACCCCGAAACCCCCCATTCTCAATCGGTAGGTCGTGGTTCATCAGTGGGCTACGAGTGCCACCAAGTGATCCGTGGAAACCAGAACCAAATTGGGCCTTGAGCAGTGAAAACGCTGGAGAACCCCTGCCCTGGACGATATTTTTGCCTCCTCTGACGCGTTCCCCCACCGCGTGTGGACTGAGCTATGCCGAGTTCTACTGCTGCTGGATGAACTGTAGCCTCTGGACTGTTGACTGCTGTTACGCGTAAGCAGAGCTTCGCGTGTCTCCGGCAATGTTGCGAACAGACATGTGCACGTACGGCCAGCAGCGGAATACACTTGGAAAGTTTAATCCACTCATTTAGCGCTTTCGAATTTCTTATGAGTACTAGAGCATGATGTGTAATAACAATATTCAGCATTATAGTCAATCAGCTGCGACGTGAAGGCCCCACGCAGGCAGATAGAAATGTACAAAGATTAAATACAACCATAATCATGAAGTAAAGAGCAGCCACTCGTGTTTGAATAGCACAATACATTAATTATTGACTAAGAAGAGCAAAACTGCAGCAGTGGCATGGCAATAACGTGAGTTCTTTAGCTTTACAAAAGTAAGGGAAGGAGCAGATGCAGACTCTTCAAAAAGACCAATCAATTTACGCAAATGCTGCTCGGCCGAAATTTTGAAACCAATTAGGATCTAAAGTAGCTCAACGACGGCAGTGACTGCGCTTCAAGCTTGTGGCAATATTGCTTTGATTTGCATCCAGAAACATTTGTTATTGACTTCCGGAGAGCCTACATCCAACACCCCCTGCTGACCATCAACGGTACTGCTGTGGAACGGGTGAGCAGCACCAAATGTCTGGGTGTGGACATCACCGAGGACCTCGACTGGACAAATAACACCGCATCACTGGACAAGAAAGCCCAGCAGCGCCTTTACTTCCTCCAGAAGCTAAAGAGATCGAGAGCCCCGGCAACCACCATGTGCTCCTTCTCCCGAGGCATCATTGAGAGCGTTCTGAGCAGTTGCATCACCGTGTGGTTTGGGAGCTGCACTGCCTCCACTCGCAAGACCCAGCAGCGCATAGTGAACGCGGCTGGGAAGATCATTGGTGCCTCGCTCACCTCCCTCCCGGACATTGACACCACCCGCCTAGCGCGCAAAGTCACCAGCATTGCGAGCGACCCCAACCCATCCATCACGCAGCCTCTTCAGTCTCCTGCCATCTGGAAGAAGATACCGGAGCCTCCGAGCCTGCTCCACCAGACTCTGTAACAGCTCTATATACATCAGGCTGTCGGGATGCTGAACTCTGTCCCCTCTGCCTCCAACAAGTCTGGACTCTAACTTACCCATCCCACCGCCTTCACGTGCAACGGCACCAGCCATAAGAACGTTTTTATAATCTCATCTCATCTCATTGTCTGAAACCGCTTAGTCCTATACAGGGTCACGGCGAAGCCGGAGCCTATCCCGGCAGACACAGGGCGTAAGGCAAGGATATACCGACGATGGGACGTCAGTCCATCGCCGGGCACTGCGGGCAATTTAGTCTGCAAGCCAATTCACCTATGCAGCAGCATGCTTTTTGGACTGTGGGAGGAAACCGGAGTGCCCGGCTAAAACCTACGCGGACACGGGGAGAGAACATGCAAACTCCCACACAGAAAGGCACCCGAGCCCAGGTTCGAACCCGGGACCTTCTTTAAAAAAAGCAGTTTTTTTATTTTTAATACGGACGACGTTACAGGTTTAAGATGTTGATACATTTCACACTCGTGCATTGAGTCGCTGTTTTTTTTTTCCGCGGCCAAAGCCAATGGTGTGAACGAGTTATTTCTGGAGAACCACATTTAACACCACGCTAATTGCGCAACATCCACCCCGCAGCGGTCTCCTATTTGCGGTTTTGCGGCGCGTAACTCGTGGTAAATATACCGCTGCATGGGACAGGTCAGCCAGGGACAGTGTGGTCCAGGCACAGTGCGGACCAGTTTTACTCTGACAGCAAAAATTATAGCAATACTAAATATTATTTGAAAACCATGATTTTATTTATCCAGACTGACTCAAGGACGCTTGCATCGGGTTTTAATGTCAAGATGTTTTCCACCAATTAATGATGAAAGACTGTGCAAAACAAATGACGGAATAAACAGGACTGACCAGACCACTGTATCAGTACGAACAGGATGAAAGAAGAATTATTTCTTGAATCAAAGGAATACCCAGAATCGAGACATCGGCCAAGCTCTGTTCACTGCTGGATAAAGGCCTTCCATAGTAATCGCTCACGGTCTTGTCATGCAGCAATTCGTCCCTCTCCTGGACAAGAGTTGATGTCACCGCTGTTTTAACGTCAGCGACAATCTCCTGGACATTCGCCTCTTGGGCGGAGGTCTCCAGCCGGTCAATCGCGATCGACTGGTCGGTCCCAGGGTCCCGAACAGTCGATCTTCATCAATGAAATCCATTTTTGGGTCAGGTCACGTAAAACATTATAAAATAGTGTCGTTTAACCCTCCACCACCCGACACGGCCAATCAGTAAGGGATTGTCACGTTGAACAGAAAACGCGCCAATTCCTTTACTCTCTCAGCACACTGGTGCGTTGAAAAGCGACCTCACAATATTTTACAAAAGATGTATGTACGACGTTTCGCTGATAACTACGTTCAGCATTATCAGGCACCCGCGCTAAACACTGGATGGGCAGATCGGATGGCTCGTACCGCTGAGGGTTGTGATGTCATCACACGCGTGATCAGTCGATCTTCACACGTTTTGAGAGGTTATAATAATAATTATAGTAATTGCATTTATAGAACGCCTTCCACCCAAGGGTCACAAAGCGCTGCACAGAGCTGCGGAGAGAACGGCACGCCAACAACAATGACAGAGCGGAAAATCAGCAACAACAACGTTTTTTTGGGGGGTTATTTTTTTTTTACAAATCGGAGCTGTGGAGAGAACGCCTTGTCAACAACAACAACATCAGCTATGGAGACGAGAGCGGAAATGCAAGCTGCTGGAGAAAGTGTGCAGAGCTCGCGGATAATGTGCAGCGAGCCAAGGTATCACGCCAAGAATCGATGAGTGCTCTGCGTCGCAGACATTTCTGTGAGTTTTTGTCAGAGTCGAATGTTTAAGGGTAGACCTTGTTTTGAATTTCGCTTCGAAACGTGATCTTGTGTTGAATACGTTTGGAGACCAGTGAGTGCATGGGGGCAAACATCCCCACGGGGCATCCAGGCATAATGAGACCTTCATCCCAAGTCGACTGATAAACTGATATGAAACTGAAAAGAATAGACAAACACTTCACCCTAGCCCAAAGGATGAGCAATGACTGGTGAAGGTTTTCACGGCTCGATGCGTGATGATTGCTTCGAAAAGCTGCTCTCTCGGGACAGCCGCGTCGATCGCTCCCTCTCTCCACCTCGCGACGTTTCGCCTCGCACGTTAGAGGCATCCTCAGGCGTGTGAGGAGGCGAAACGTCGCGAGGTGGAGAGAGGGAGCGATCGACGCGGCTGTGCCGAGAGAGCAGTTTTTCAAAGCAATCACGATCCAACACTTTACCGCCTGTCAAGAGGTTTACAGCACTGTGCTTGGCGAACGTCTGTAAAGAATATAATATATCCTACTTAATGCAGTGATATAATGTAGATGACAAATGTAAAGTTTACGATCCACTGGTCACAATACACCCTGTAGTTGCATTCAACAATCCACTGTTTTGCACCATTTGTACAACCTCGCTGACATCCTCTTATTCGTTACCAGAATAAGTCACGTTCTATCCACTGTTGAAGGAAGGCCTCTTGAAAGCCATTACGATGAATGCCACGAACCCACAGCCAAGCTCCAGCACGACGCAAAACACTTTTCGTGAAAAAAAAAATGCATTATTTGCCGCTGCTCAGAAAAATAAAATAAACATGAATACGTAAACGAAGGACACTGATGTGTAGAATCCTGCCTCGTTGACAAACCCCATTCGACGGTGTTAATACATTCGGAGTATGCGTGGGCTCGGTGCAATGTGTGCGCGCGTGCTCACTCCCACGCCTCGTGTGTAGGTATGAATAAGAATGCAGCACCCCCTGCCCCATCCCGCCTCGTGCCTCGGACCGACCACCACTCTTGACGACCGCCCAGTGACTTGGAATAATAATTACCACGAATAAGGCGCTGACGTGCGGTGTTCATTCGCTCTTGAACAGCGACAGAAAACGACTGGAAGATGCGAGGAACCACAGAGAGGCGAAGGGGGGAGCAGGGGGGGAGGGAACGTAGCCGCTGTGGTAAGCTGGAGCCAACATTTGCTCGACACAGGGTCGTAAACGTATTAAGAGGTTATCGGCTGAATTGTCAGCGTTGTTTTAACTACGGGAGTAAGCCGGAGCATTCGGCAAAACTCAACGCAGACATGGCAAGAACACACAAACGCCACGTAGAGAGCCACCCCAGCCAGGAATCCAACCCACGGTATATAGCTACGAGGCGCGAGTGTCGTCACTGCGGCACAGTGCGAGGGGTGCCTTCCACCTCTGCCTTGGGTGGCACAAGGCCGGCAGAATGGCCGGGCTAGCGACCAAAACGATGGCGGGACATCCGGATCGCACGGGTCGTAAAAACGAAGGCACAATTCGAGAACGATTACCTCAAGAACGGGGGCGGAGGGGTGGCAGTACGCTGGGCACAGTGTACTAGTGCGTGGGGTCAGCCGAGTGTGATTCCCGACACAGCTAACATCGGTGGCGAGTAAGGACTGAACTGGTCCTGGCTGATTAAGAAAATTCAAAAAACCACTAGGCGCACAGGAGGTCTTCTTCTAAGTAGTTGGACAAATCGCTGTGACATGAAGATATTTACTTATTTATTATAAGCGTTATTTTAGTGATCCTTTTTGTCTTTTTTAAACCATGCTAAGCGACTTATAAGGAAGGCTACGTCATTGCGGTCAGCTCAGAATGTGACTAAAATATTGAATATATCGACTTCTTCTAGCCACCATATCCTACAGGACGTTGGTGACAAAGGTCTTCCACAAATCTCTGCTCTGTGAACTACTAAGAATGTCCACTGTTGTTCTGTTCATCCATCTCGAGAGCCTCTGTCGTCCAGGATCTTTCTTTCCTTCTATTCTTCCAGTTATAGCCAGATTTTTTATTTCCTCTGTCCTCACAATATCTCATCTCATCACATTGTCAGAAACCGCGTAGTCCTGTACAGGGTCACGGTGAGCTGGAGCCTATCCCGGCAAACACAGGGTGCAAGGCAGGAATATACCCGTGATGGGACGCCAGTTCATCACCGGGCACTGCAGGCAATTTATTCTGCAAGCCAATTAACCTATGCAGCAGCTTGTTTTTTTATACTGTGAGAGGAAACCGGAGTGCCCGGCGAAAACCCACGCGGACACGGGGAGAGAACTCGCAAACTCCACACGGAAAGGCACCCGAGCCGAGATTCGAACCCAGGACCTTCTTGCTGTGAGGCGACAGCGCTACCCACTGGGCCATCGTGCCGTCCTTCCTCACAATATGCCCGAGAAAACGTTTACGATCTCCTTCTAAAGTTATTTAACATCTCATTTGTGAAAAAAAGTTTCTTCACTGAAGATGTGACTTGTCCAAAATATTTACAAGATGCGTCTAAAGAATCACATTTGAGTTGCTTCAATTATCTTTTCAATACTTCCTGATATTGTCCAACATTCTGATTCATACGTGAAAACTGGTAAAACTTATCAATCGAGACCTTTAAGTTTCGTCCCCATAGAAATGTTATCATTTAACACTATCTTTATTGAACGTATTGAATATATCCTATTTACATAATGCACTGATAATAGTGCGGTTTCCTGTTCACTAGGCTTACCGTGAATAACTCTGCGAGTGTAATCAACCATCGATTCTCGGTGGTGCCTCTGCCAGCCATCTCAGTCAACCCACGGTAGCTGGGTCTCTCCCGTACACCTCCTGGTAGCGACGCTCAGCGTGGCCTCGAGGCGCACCTGGCCCGCACGAGGCGCCGCGGCGATGTCACCGCCACTCGGTGGCGGACTGCGGCAGGCGCCGTTGTCCGCGACCGCGTACTTGCCGCCGCGCCGTGCGCGCCGCCCGAGGCTACGTGCCACGTACCTGATTTCCTGTAAAGACTGGCAGGCGTACAACTGCTTCCCAAGTGGACTCTCGAGCTGGTCGCGAAGCATCTGGCAGAGGCAGTACTTGGTGTTGTGCTGCGAGTTGTCGTACTGCACTGCCTGTGTGGAAACACGGGGGCGGCAGTGAGCGCTGACGTCGGCCGCGACAGCGCTGCTCTACTCGCGCAACATTTGGGGCGCCTCGTGTGAAAATTTTACGATGACCGAACGGAAATGAAGACAGATATTTGAATTCCAAGATTGATGATTGCTTCGAAAAGCCGCTCTCTCGAGACAGTCGCGTCAATCGCTCCATCTCTCCACCTCGCGAAACATCGCAAAGCGTCGCGAGGTGGAGAGAGGGAGCAATCATACATCATTACAATTCCAACGTTCGCGCAGAATTCGAATATGCTGACCGGCATGCACAATTTGTTCATGTCTGAACGAAGAAAACTATTTAGGTGAACTTTAAATGTTTCATGAAATGAATCATAACAAATAACATTTAACAGAGTCAATTAAACGTGTTTGTTGTTAACACCAGGCACTTTATTGCACGTGTATCTGACTCATCTCTGCCTGGGTTCATGCACACTTGTGGAAAAACGTAACCCTGGTCAGAATCGAAGTTTGATGCAGGAACGAGATGACCGAGACGTTAGCACGATTACTGACACCGCTCACGAAACACAAATCAAGAGATGTATCTCACGTAGCGAATGTAATCGTGGATGACATGATCCAGAGGCAGAGGGCCCTCCTTGCGCAGGACGGAAATGTTCCACATAGCAGCACGACCAACCATCACCGACGTGGTCCCACAAGCCTTCCGGAACGTTGCGATGTCCTCGTAGCTCTTGATGAAGTCGTGTGACCCTCCGCTGTCAGGAACAAGTCAAGCATTAATAATGACAATAATAATTGCGTTTCCAGAGCGCCTTTCACCCGAGGGTCACAAAGCGCTGCACAGGGCTGTGGAGAGAACGACACGGCAACAACGACGGAGAACGGAAAATCAGCAACATTTTTTGGGTTTTTTTGTACAAATCCGAGTTGTGGAGAGTTGTTGCTGCATGTCAGCAACATCAAGACGATTCAACTAAACGGACGCAACTTATTTCGGTCACGAGCACAATTGCAATCCGCTTCAAAAAATTCCACAGCCTTTCAAAATCATCACCCCGTTTATGTTTTTCATTTAAAGCAGAAACGCAATGATTCAATAAAATGCAGGTGTCACAACTATGCGGCACAGAATTGCATTGTTTGTGTTTTCATCTAAACCACACTTGGTGGAAAATAATGAGGAATGTCAAAAATATGATTTTTCTACATTTCATTTGAACATTTTCACGTGAATTATAACAATTTCAGAAATAACCACAATGGCCATTAATCAAAATAATGGCTTTACTTTGAAAGGCTTCGTTTTATGATAGGAATTTCTTCATACTTGGCTCTTATGGGTTGTTTGTGAATGTTTTGTACGGAACATTCAGCGCGTACTTGAAAATGCAGCAGGAATCTGGCGTGGGGCAAGGCTTAACAATAGCTGTGTTCATTAGTTGTGAAGTGTTTACCATTATTAGCTACGGGTGATTGACGGCGTACGATGGTGCGCTGTCCACCACTCAGCCGGCACAGCCACTCATCACGCACACACCAACCGAACCTTTAATAATTATAATAATAAACCTACACGGCTAAGCAATTCATTCATTTTACGGTTAACACAACTTCAATGTTGATGCCATTTTTCTTTCATTACAGACTGGACATTTTGTCAATCAAGCAAAAAAAAACAAATGACACACGTGCTTTACCAAGTCTAATATTCACAGTTGTTAACATGCATAACTGGAGTGTCTTACTCTGGCACACTATTTATAATAAAGTATAAATGGTTATATACGGTCCGTTAGTGTGATCTCATCTCATCTCATTGTTTGAAACCCCTTAGTCCTATACAGGGTCACGGTGAAGCCGGCGCCTATCCCGGCAGACACAGGGCGCAAGGCAAGGATATACCGACGATGGAACGCCAGTCCATCGCCGGGCACTGCGGGGCAATTTAGCCTGCGAGCCAATCAACCTATGCACAAGCATGCTTTTTGGACTGTGGGAGAAAGCCGGAGTGCCCGGCGAAAACCCACGCGGACACGGGGAGAGCATGCAAACTCCACAGAAAGGCATCCGAGCCGAGAGATTCGAACCCGGGACCTGCTTGCTGTGAGGCGACAGCGCTAACCACTGGGCCACCGCGGCGATATCTAATTTGCTAAATCACCTTGCAAAAGAGGAGATTCATAATACGTTTGTATCGGAACTGAAGCGGCCACCATCTACGAACCAAATCATATTTACACCTGCTTTTGTTTCTCCTAAAAGTACAGAATAATAAATGTCGCTGACAATGACGAAGGGCCGTCTAGTTTCTCCGGGACATTTCGCAGCTGGCAGAATGGTGTGGGCGTAATTTTCCTTGGATGCGGCCCAGGCAGTTAATCGGCCTCCTTGCTATGCTGTCACCGGGTCCCCAAGCCGCAGCGTATTGCGCACAACGTGAGCACACCGTTACGTTCCCCCCTCATTCCGCTTGTTCTCAGGAGGGACCACGGACTATGCACAAAACCGCCGTGTTACGAGAAACCGTGGTAATTCACCGCTTACAACGCGCGCACATTCGCCCGCTCGCGAAGCACCCGGAGAATGATTCACAGGCGCGAGGCGATGCAAAGAGGCGGGACAGGGAAGGCAACCACGCAATAAGCCAGAGACATTTTCCAGACACTGCATCGTCTAAACATCATGTTAATGGCCGAAGAATGACGAGTGGTTAATTTTGGCTACGCCCAACGGACCTTCGAGAATAGCGCTCCGGAACATACGACGTACGACAACATGACGCTCAAGAGCGGAAGCGTGCCGTTTAAATGAACTTCGCAGGCACAGACGAAAGGTGGAAACTGCGAATTATTCGTCCACTGGCTGCGACTGCTGCCGAGCATTTAAAAACATCAACGCCGCAATCCAAATGAGGTCAGGGTGCATGTTTGCCTTTCGTGGAAACACAGCTGCCCACGACACAAAAAAAATATTTCATTAGCCGCTGTGTATCACATCCTGTGTGATTAAATTAACCGTACCGGACACACACGTAATTAGGCGCCAGCATCTGTTTTTTGATGTTGCTGCTTTGGGTCAAAATAAGTCTGAATAATGATCCGTGCTGGACAGAGTGTGTAATTCTAATGAGATAAACATATGTAAATATACAAGACGGCGTTCAGTTGGCCAAGATAGCATTGATAACTAAGTAAAAAATTGATGGATAATATTCTTAAAAAAAAAACCCTAAACATTTCCATGATAACAAAAAACATTACAATGATGGCGCTTTACTATTATCATTAAGATTACAAAATATAACGTCAACCCATTACTTGGATATGCAACTTACACAAACAACAATGTTTAAAGGCAATAAGTGAATGATTGAAAAAGTGAAAACGTGAACAAGGCTGAAATGAATAAAAGGAACGCTTTTGGCTAGAAATAAAGAGTAATTTTAGCAATGACCCATTTTGTGTCCTCCCAGTACCGTGAGCAAAACCCACGACTACCAAATTCGAACACTAGATTTCTCAGAACCCATCTCTGTCGCAAGCCGTCAACAGCAGTGACATATTTACGGCTTGCGGGTGGTGCTTGGCAATCGGCGCTGCTCATGAACGTTGTACGTCCTGCCCTGCTCGATATCGACAAGGCCAGGAAAGCACGGGTGTGATGACGCACGTGCTGGTGACGACGATGGCTTTGATGGAACAAAGCGTTTGGTGCGCACAGCACGCGTGCGTGCGTGCGTGCAGGAGAAACGGCGCGGACAGAAAAATCTACCGCGCATTGGCGGCAGGGTGGGGACAGAGTGGTGACGTCTGGGCCTCGCCGAAAAAAAAAGTCCTCCCCAAGGCAGTTCGATTCCAGCGTCGGGAACCTTTCTGCGTAGAGTTTGTCTGTTCTCCCTCCGTGATCTGCGTGGGCTTCCTGCGGGTTCTCCGGTTTCCTCCCACGTCAAAAAAAATTCTCACAAATTGGCTGATAACATCATAATTTACAGGAAGCAGTGTCTGGCGGGCTGGTGCCAGCTGACCGCCTGGCTGACTCCACACCCAATCTGCGGTTTCTTTGCGCCACCGTCTCACCCACGGGTCATGAAATGTTCCCGTATTACAAAGTGTATTATTACCGTTATTAAACGAGGTGCTGCCTTGCAAGTGCTTGCTCGTGCCACCATTGGGAGAAAGCGCCTCCGCTAGAAAGGGTTCGGAGGAGGTTGTTTCAAGGGTACGAGGTCAAATGTCCCGCACTGGCCAGGCGTCTTGGAGGGGGGGGGTTTAAGCTTTACTCGACCACACAAGACCTGCCGATGACGTCTAATGCTGGCGGCATCCATTGACACCGGTGGGTGAACTAGAAGATGAAGATGATGCAAGATCGCTTCAAGAATCTTGCCCGTTGAGCCTTGCCAAAGACTTAAAGCGGGGACAATTGCAGCCAACCTCTTTAGCAATGCCCATTCGTCAGTTAAAGAGCCAATGTTCAGAAGACTGAACAAACCGTACGAGTATTTGTAACGAGGTTTGCACTACAACCGCACGTGTCTCGTTCGCGCGGTTATGTGACCGGCGGTAGCGAAACGACCGCTTGTTGAAGATGTTGACGGTTCAAATGCAGCCGCCGCGCATTAACCAGGTTTAGACGCGTGCATCAATCGCAATACTTCCAAGCACTACCTGCTTCAATAAACTACGCCGTGTTGTCATGTGATCTGAATAAACGATGGAACAAATATAAATATAAAAAACATCATCATCCATGAACAGTTCTCTGCCAAGGAGGGCGAAATGTTTTATTTATGTATTAAAACGCCCAGAAGTCGGCGACCCGTGCCGGAGCGAGAGTTCGTCGTCCCGTGGGGGATCCAACTCAGCGCTGCGACGGTCCTCGGCAAATAATGTGGAGTGAGCACAGGCGAGCGTCGCCGGAACGAGGGGGCACGAGTCGCGTGCTCCTGGACCGAGCGAAAGGGGCCGACCAGCTCGGTCCAGCGACCAGCTCGGTCCAGCGACCGGCTCGGTCCAGCGGACCGGCTCGGTCCAGCGACCGGCTCGGTCCAGCGGACCGGCTCGGTCCAGCGACCGGCTCGGTCCAGCGACCGGCTCGGTCCAGCGGACCGGCTCGGTCCAGCGACCGGCTCGGTCCAGCGGACCGGCTCGGTCCAGCGACCGGCTCGGTCCAGCGGACCGGCTCGGTCCAGCGGACCGGCTCGGTCCAGCGACCGGTTCGGTCCAGCGACCGGTTCGGTCCAGCGACCGGCTCGGTCCAGCCTCTACAAAGACTACAAGAGCAGTGGCGGAGGTGAGAGGGAACGATGAGAATGCAAACGTATAAACGCACCACAGCACAAATACCATAGCGGAGCGTGATAGCTACGGGAGGGGGGGGGGGGAGTCGTCCAGGCAGTCAGCCGGTGCCAACCCTCCAGACAATGCTTCCTATATTGTAACATTATCTGCCAATTCATTCATGAGGAGTTTTTTTAGTTGACGGAGGAAACAGGAGGACCCATGGGAAACCCACAAAGAACTGGGGGCGAACACACAAACACCACGTATAAAGGCACCCGAGGTGGGGATCGAATCGACTCGGACAGGACTTTCTTTCTGTGAGATGTCGATGTTACCGCTGAGCCATCCTGAATCGCGGGGGGGGGCGGCGGAAGTGGAAATGTTAAATCATCACAAAGCCCGACTTTAAGGAATGCTCTAAAAGGAGTTATGACATGTGGCTTGTATTTAGCAAAGTGTAATGAAATTGAATTTTTTTTCTGGAGAACTTTTGCTACGCGATTTTTCACGCTGGAGTAAAAATCAACAAAAGGTAGAGGTGCAGCCATGCAAGTGCTCACTCACGTCACTGCTGAGAGCATGGCTTCGACCACTATCAGGGGTCCTGCAGAGCAACTTCTGAAAGGTATTTTGGCAAACGCTTGACGTTAAACTACTTGGAAAAATCACGGGTACAGGAGATGGGGCGACACAACACAGGGCAGCCCCACACCTGCCGTAGATAAGCTTCAACCGTCGGCAAGCCTACCGGCCACCCACTTCCTAGGCCTGCAGCAAGCAGTAGCTGTCACGTGCACCGATGCCCGCGTGTCACGGGTTGCACGCGTGTGGGATTACACACGCGTGGGATTACACGCCTACTGCAGCCTTGTTGGTGGCCACAGCTTGTGCCTTCCTCCCGAGCCAAACGGCACCACCTTCACCCGGTTTCCTCCCCCACGGTGTGCGGGGGAGGAGAGCTCCATGACGACGGAGCGCGTGACGTCACGGCGTGCGTAACTGTGACCCTCGGGTGAAAGGCGCTTTAGAAATGCAAATTATTATTATAAATGACGGGCGCAGCGGCGTCGACCGTAAACGTCTAACGGTGGGCAACGCATTCTCAGCGATTGCAACTAACGCAGCGCACCGCCCGTTCGTTACGCCGGGCAGTGGAAATTCACCCGGTCGACGCGAACTTTTCTGACAACAAATCCCAGACAGCACCAACCGTTTCAAGGATTTCACGAATTGAAAAGTCCCGTCGCCAACCTTTATGAAAAAGGCTGCCCTCCGCTGCAGCGGCAGGCACTCGCACCGTTTGCTTGAGCAGTAAAACTGGACCTAAAGTTTTAAAAAAACACCGTAATGCCACACGGATACACACACTGCCAACCGCTTTCTAATTAGAGCATCACAAAGCAGATCTCACAATGAGGACCGGAATTAAGAACTGAATACAATTTGTTCAACTGAATGAGCAGATATAATTTTAATGAGCACAAACACTTTAAACTTTTTGAGAAAGGTGGAGAGGAGATAAAGCGTGGCCCGAGTTTGCATTAATCAATGGCAGCATTCCCCCGTGCTTAAATGTAGACAAACGGAACAGTGATCGTGTTAAGAGTATAGGTAAATCGGGAGGTTATAAAGAGAATGCGGACAAAGTCACAGATCCGGAGGTAAACAAAACAACAGCCCCCTGCCGATCTATTTCTGGGTTGTGCCTTGTTTGGTTCGGCACGATTTGCGATGTTTCGATCCAAGTGCCGGGAGCCCCTTGAGGTGCCAGAATTCCCCGGGACGCAAAGCGAAGTGACGGACGTAATGCCCAAGAAATGTAAAAATAAAACAAGCGGCACAAACGCATCGAGCCCGAGGAATAAGACGGCAAGATCGTGGAAATCCACGCAGTGGTGGAAGATGCAATGAAGACATTAATGTTGAATGTAGCAAAAAATAATTGGTTCGGTATTATGAGCAGTGGCACATGGTGGTGGTGCGGCAAATGAGAGTGACAAATGCTCTGATTGTAAGCCCTGACGGAGAATGGCTTTTTAATGAATGAATAATCAATTTCACTTAAGACTCCTCTTTGAAAATAATTCTTTTACATTTACGAATGAATAAGTAAATGTCCTTAAAAAACGATGCTCTAAAATCTGACAAAAGCACATCATGTAATTCTAAAACACTGTTTTCAAATGGAAATATATGCAATGAATAAGAAATGTCTTACAATAGTAGAATGTTTAATACTCTATTCACATTACGAGAGGGATGCTGTACTCAGCAACATCCTCGACTCATAAGATCGAATACCCGACGACTGATCTCAGTGAGGCTGCCGCCTGTCGTTAATGCTCATTGATTAACTAACCGATAATCTCACAATGCACAGGATCAGTGTCTGGCGGACTGGCGCTGGCTAACCCACCGGGACCACATTCCCCTTATCTCTGCGGTCTCTTCGCAACGCCTCCGTAATCGGTCTCTTGTCCATGACCAGGCTCGGAATTTGCGCGATGCGTTACGAATTGTAGTCTTGTTATTCTCAAATTTTATCAAGAACTCTGTTGCCCGCACGAGAACTGTAAAAAAATATAATTGGCATACGTGCGTGGTTGCACCGCAGTACAACAAGGTCACGCGGAACTTATGCCTAAAAGTAACATTGAGATGGTGTAGGTTCGTCACAGTTTGGCGTCTGAGAATTGCTCTCCATAGCTGTTCTTTCGGGATAGACGTGTCAAGTATTCCTCCTCTCTCCGTCGCGACGTTTCGCCTCCCATGTTGGAGGCACCGTCGCGCTTGCGGACGGTTCCGCCGAGACTGTTGCGCTGTTTGTCTGCACTTCCCGAGCCGGCGTCACACGGGCGCAGGCAAAGCGATGGAGATGCCGGCGCTTTGAAAGCGACGACAACTTATCAACATCGCGAGGGCACACTCACGCGCTGACTGCAGATGCACAACGGGCGACCTTTCAGCCAAAGCGATTCAGAAGCCCGATGATGACTCCAACACTCGAAACTCCACGAAGGAAATCCCAAAAGCTATGGGGAGCAATTCTGTCAAACGCTCATAAAGTGGACTCGGCGAGCAAGGGTAGGGGAAGTAAAGGAGACGGCGGGAGCAGTATTAGTTCAGTAATGGGTCGCACACAGAGTGCGTGGTGTGGCTGCGAGGCCGAGTGAGAACACTGGGCCCTTTGGGAGTGTAAAGGGCAGGACAGGTTCAACTAATAAAGGAGCCCAGATTCAAGGCGTCTCAGAGACGGGAGGGGTTGGAGTGGTTACGAAACTGGCAAAATACAGCTATGGCTAACAAAAGTGACACAGCAGGGTATCCATGCAGTGGTAAGTTCCTCGCAGACTGCCTCCTCCAAGCCATTCTCTCTCTTCAAACGAATGTCTTCGAAATTGAATGTGTGTAAAGATAGCATTTATTATTATTTATTATTGTATATGATCCGGCACCAGCCCCACAATCCCCTCCCTCACACCTCAACTTTACCAAATACCACTGACCAGTATGGTGAAGTATGATCAAATTACCGCTATGCCCCACACAGCGTAGAAGGGACTTCATTGAGCAATGGTTTGAAAAAGAGCTGTTAATTGAATATTGCGTGAAGGTTAAACTGATCTTTAATATGCCATCACATTTTTATTTTAACTGCATCAGAGGAATGTAGTCGAATTCCTTGAACCCTGCCTTTGAAGAACAGGGCACTGCTGTGCGAACTGTCTGTACGAACGCGCATGCTGTCTGTACGAACGCGCACGCTGTCTGCACAAACGCGCGTGCGGTCTGTCTGCACTAACGCGCGTGCTGTCTGCACTAACGCGCGTGCTGTCTGCACTAACGAGCGTGCTGTCTGCACAAACGCGCGTGCGGTCTCTCAGAACGCTCCCGAGGAGGAGAGCTTGTGACAGGCGCGTAATTTGAGCGTTAATCGCTGCTTGTTCACAATGTAAATCACGACCCTTAACCATAACCACATTCCATGAGCCAATGGTCAGCAGAGAGGAAACGCGCTACGCTCTTTCTTTAGCACACGGGACTTTGAAATAAGTTTCTCCACCATCAGTAAACTGTCTCAGCTTGATTTTCTTAATCCACTGAGCATCGAGGTCTCGCTCATTCCCAGTTTGCAGCCCTGGGCACATGGCACAGAGCTGCTTGTGGAAACGCAGGCGAAACTAAAATGTTCACCCTGAAAAAATAAAATTGCAGTTATAGAGCGCTTTTCACCCGAGGGTCACAAAGCGCTGCACAGAACTGCGGAGAGAGCGGCGCGTCGACAACAATATCAGAATACAGCAAGTAAGTAAAATAATGACGATAAGTAAACGAAGGGCGTAAAATAACAAATAAAATAATTGTTAAACAAATAACGGAAGGACGAAAAACAGCAACTGCCTTATGGGGAAAAAGAAAACAGATCCAGTTTGACAAAACTGGTCCCTCTATAGTTGGACCTTCACGGCAACAAGAGCATGACGATCGACCTTAAAGAGATGCAGCCTAAACATTGGATGTCCGCATCAACAAATGGAATTCAACTCGGCGAAGGTCACATTGTGCCTTTGAAATAAAGAGAACGCCCGCCCGGCTTTGCAAAGTTCACATCTCACAACCGCGCTCAACTCACTGTCACAAGGCCGCTTAGTCCTGTACAGGGTCGCGGTGAGCCGGAGCCTGTCCCCACAGACACAGGGCGCAAGGCAGGGATATACCCACGATTGGACGCCAGTCCAACACTGGGCACTGCGGGTAATTTAGTCTGCGAGCCAATGAACCTATGCAGCGGCATGTTTTTTGGACTGTGGGAGGAAACTGGGGTGCCCGGCGAAAACCCACGCGGACACGGGGAGAGAACATGCAAACTCCCACACAGAAAGGCACCCGAGCCGAGATTCGAACCCGGGACCTTCTTGCTGTGAGGAGGCGACAGCGCTACCCACTGGGCCACCGCGCCGCCCATGCCCCATCTCACGGTCCCCAAATTGACAACTGAGCAAGGAACCAACTGGCACCGCAACGCAGCGGCTGGGGAGGAACAGAACGCGTGAGACGGGGCATCCACCAAGGAGATGAAGTGATGAAATGAGATCACGTGCAGCTGCCCGACGGAACATTACATCGCCGGGGGAGTTTTGCATCCAGCAGTGGAGCGATCACGGCTGCTGACAACGGTCATGACCATAATGGTGATGGTACTCTGCATTGGAAATTGAAGCACCAACTATAATGCCTGTAAAATATAGCCATCTCTGCATATGTAAAGAGATGACAACTACATTTTGAAAATAATATGCTTGCTTATAAAAATCTACTATAAAAAAAAGAAATGTACTTAACATGTATATTAATGTAGTCGCATGAATCATTTATGCGAGCACCCATCAAAAACTATTTGATATGTATTGATGGTTGATGAATTACCTCATCTCATCTCATTATCTGAAACCGCTTAATCCTATATAGGGTCATGGTGAGCCGGAGCCTATCCCGGAAACACAGGGCGTAAGGCAGGAATACACCCGACGACGGGACGCCAGTCCATCGCCGGGCATTGCGGGACAATTTTAGTCTGCGAGCCAATCAACCTATCCAGGAGCATGCTTTTGGACTGTGGGAGGAAACCGGAGTACCTGGTGAAAACCCACGCGGACACGGGGAGAGCATGCAAACTCCACACAGAAAGGCACCCGAGCCGAGAGATTCGAACCCGGGACCTCCTTGTTGTGAGGCGTCAGCGCTAACCACTGGGCCACCGCGCCGCCCTATAAATTACCTATAGATGAATTAATTACGATATTATAATTATTATCCTTCGTTTTACTGCCATGAATGCGGTGTGGCAGTGGCTAATTGGTCCATAACCTGTGCCATTAATTTCTAGGACCTGAGTTCCATTCCTGGCCACAGCTCACACAGTGTTGACAGCTGAAGTGGTTCTAGGAAATCCTTCCCAATCATCAAACCCCACACTGACTGGCCTGCAAAGGCAGATAAACTTGAAAAGGGCAGGGGACTGGGAAACTGGGCGAGTCTCCCCAGTCCTCATATGGAGGCCCTTGCTTTTAAGGTCGTCACATGTGTAGCGGCTGTCGGAGCAGCAGCGTAGCAATCAGCTCGCTGCGATTAGATCCTGGCGACCTGAATGAAATTCACGCTCAGGACCAATATCATGCTTAGACGTCGAAATAAACGAAACGAGATCTTGGAGATATTCCTAACAGAACCGCGAAATGCGTGATCCCACCAAGAAGCCGAGGGGGACTGGGAGCTGACCGTGGCCCCGGCGCCATGCCACCGCTATCTCCGCAGCTAGCGCAGATTCAATTACGTGCAGGCGGTCAGGATGCTGTGAATCCTGAGCAGGCAACGTGGCAGGCGGACGAGCTGCAGGCATCGCGCGGCTCTTCCACAAAACCCAACGGACATTGCGTCAATTCGTACTTTTTTTTTGGCTTCCAGGAAAAAACTCCCTTCAACATACATAAGGATAAACAAAACGTATACGTAAGGAAATCTACAGGGCCTTTCATTTTTGACACTCTAATTCTAGGGTTTTGTGAGCTCACACGAGCTCACTTTTGTGTTTCTCTATTTGATTTCGTAGAAACCGTTTCGCTGTTAGTCTCTTGGCAGGATAACCCGCATAGCTCTAGGATATTTAATAATAATTAATAATTGCTTTTATAGAGTGCTTTTCACCCGAGGGTCACAAAGCGCTGCACCGAGCTGCGGAGAGAACGGAGCGTCGACAACAACGGCATTAGAACGGAAAATCTGCAACATTACAAAAAAAGTGCGGTTTTTTAATGACGATACTAACAATAATCGATTAAGCAAAGGCTCAACGAGTCTTGAGACTCTCTCTGTGTATGGTCCTGCATTGGGATGTTTGGCAAAAAAACCCAAAACATCGATGCGTTTGGCTTTCGTAGGAGAAAACTGGAGCATACTGAGAAAACCCACACTATCAAGGTTAACAGTGAACACTGCCATCCCCTGGATACACTGCACTGCTGCTGGCTATATCTCCTTACCACGAGCAACCAACCTGCTATAATTAATTGATTAGCGCGCTGCATTAGCAATTTCGTTGTAACAACCCCCGCCTCTATCCACCCAGCAGGATAAAATGGGCGAACCACAGTGGGTCGACTGGCGGGTCGCGTGTAGTGGGGTAAAGTGTGGGTACCTCTACCTCTATCAAGATATCTGGCTGCGGTGGAAGAGGTGGCCGCATCCCTAATAAAATAACTCTCTGGCGTTTCCTCTACTGTCATTCTCAAACCGCTGGGATGTAACGCATCAGTGGGCCGCAAGCGCCACCCAGCGGTTCGTGGAGATCAGACCCAAGTAGGCCTTGAGGTGCAAAACGGTTGAAAACTCCTGCTCTGGTGGAGACCCACCTGCCGGCAGTGGCACGAGCAGAGCAATTGCAGGGTTGCACCTTTACCCTGAAACGAAAAACTAACGATTAAATACAAATTCTATTTGAAAAAACATCTCGACCGCTGGTATCCACAGCAACTAGCAGCACACTAGACAACAGAGAGAAGCCTGTCGACACTAAGGTGAGAACCTGCAGATGCTATAGACATTAAAATATATATCGGTGCAATACCTCGCCGTATGCTGCTGCCAGTAGGCTCTACAAATGAATATGCTGCCCGTAGACTCAGATTATGCAAGAGTTTTACTATAGGCTAATACCCTCTCCATTGCACACATGCCCATCAATCATCATGCATCGAGCCGTGAAGACCTACATCATTACATGCCTATCATTTACAAAACGTTCATATGTCGTTGCTGTTGTTGTTTCTGACATGCCGTCGTCGCCACAGCTCCGTGCAGCGCTCTGTGACCCCCGGATGAAAAGCGCTCTCGAAGGGAAATTATTCTCTCTCATCTCATCTCATTGTCAGAAACCGCTTCGTCCTGTACAGGGTCGCGGTGAGCCGCAGCCTATCTCGGCAGACCCAGGGCGCAAGGCAGGGATATACCCACGTTTGGACGCCAGTCCATCACCGGGCACTGTGGGTAATTTAGTCTGTAAGCCAATTAACCTATGCAGCAGCGTGGTTTTTTTTTGGATTGTGGGAGGAAACCAGAGTGTCCGGCGAAAACCCACACGGACACGGGGAGAGAGCATGCAAACTCCACACTGAAAGGCACCCGGCCGAGATTCGAACCCGTGAACTTCTTGCTGTGAGGCGACAGCGCTACCCACTGGGCCAGCGCTACCCACTGGGCCACATTATTATTTAAAATCTAAGGGAACTGAATAACGGACATTCCTGAGCCAAACCACCCACGCTGAGCATGGCCTGCGACGACGCAATATGAACGGACGATGTAAGTGTAATGAAGAATGGCGCAAGCGTGGGAGGGTCTTCATCCGAAACCAGGACCACAGCAAGAATGTGCTGGGTTCGGTTCCCACACTCGGGCGCTGCTTTCTGTGTGGAGTTCGCGTATTCTCTCTCCCCGTGTCCACGTGGGTTTTCCTCGGGCACTCCGGTTTTCCTCTCACGGTCTAAAGCCACTGCTGCCTATGTTAATTGGCCTGCTTGGTAAATTGCCCTTAGTGCCCTGTGATGTACTGGCGTCACATCCTGGGCACAACCTCGCCTTACGCCCTTTGTCTGCCGGTATAGGCTCCGCACACCCCCCCCCCGCGACCCCGTGCACGATTAGGTGGGTATTGACAATGACGTTGGTTTTCATCCGGCAGCGGAGAGACCACGGCCACCGATGATGCTTGCGAATGCTGCTGCAAGTGCCGAACACGTGCCCACTGGTGTGGAGTGGCAACGAGGGCACGTGACACTATGTCTCGGTTAATGATCCTTCAAGCAAGTCTGCTGTAATCAGCGGGCAATGGGCCCACCACACTCTTTGAGCCAAGTTGACGGTGAGTCAAGTGGAAAGTTTCAACCTCACAAGCGGCTGGTTGCCTCTCCTGGCACGAACATCAATCCTCAAAGCTGCCAAGCCAATTCCATAGTCTTTTTTAAAACGGTCGCTTAGCTTTTTTTCATATTCATTTGAACGGTCCCTTCATCAATGAGTTTAGTGTCCAAGGGTCACTTACTGACAGCGCTCGCTAATTGGTTTAAAGCAAGTGCACAAGTACGTGTAGGAAGCTCCTTTACGTGTAATAGTAGCTCGGATGGCTGGGTGAATTGGATGGCTGGGTAAATCGGATGGCTGGGTGAATCGGATGGATGGGCGAATCGGATGGGTGAATTGGATGGATGGGTGAATTGGATGGATGGGCGCATCGGATGAGTGAATGTCGGAGCATTGACTCCAGCAACATCTCAAATCATGGGTTTCAATTTGGGCAGATACTTGGTATTCAAGTGCAGCAAGCTGGTGGTCAGAAGCTAGTCACAAATGCACACATAAAAACAATGCCTAATATTATTCATAGTTGTTTTCCAACAATTTGGTATATTTCACCTCTTCAAAAAATATATTTAAAAAATATATTGAAATTCACGGAACAGTGGACACTCTTTATACAAAGAATATCAAAAATGTGTCCCAAGCGTGGGGATAGATGGCTGCTGAAGACGATTCATAACAAGGTTTGTGATGCCATCTCTCTCGGCCACTTTGATATACAGGGTGGTGCGCTGCGTGCTGCGAGATTTTCGGTGTATGTGTCATCACCGAACGGCAAGCCGGATGGGCGGAGGTGGTATCGTCAAGCGCACAAGATTAAAAAAAACCACAACAAAGAAGAAACTAGTCGCTCTCAAACCGTTTCACCGGGCAGATTTGTAGGTGACCTCTGAACTTCCGTGCGGTATGAGTGCGCGATGACACAGACGCACAGATGTGGATGAGCTTCGTTTTAACTGCTCCGGGTCAGTGAACCCGGAGAATATCCGCGCGCCCCCACTGACGCCACAACGAGGCGCGTCCTTCCCTACGGCTGGGTCTCGGAGCCACGCGCTTAGCTCACACTCCCATCGCACACACAACCGGTTTAAATGTCTGCTATGCAAATTAGACCAGGTACACCGGATGCCCCCCCCTCCTCCCAATGGTGGGGGTAAAAATAATAATAATTTATTACATTTATAGACTCGCGCCTTTTACCCAGAGGCTCCAAAGTGCTGCAGGAAACAGAGGTGGGGGAGTTGGGGCAGCCACGCTGACAGCTGGCGCCAACCCAGCAGACACTGTGTCCCTGTGTATTTTGATGGCATCGGTCAGGTAATGAGTGAACCGCTGAGCCTGGAGGAATCCGACGCAAAACTGGGGAAGAACACACATCAGTTCCGCACAGAAAGGCGCGCGAGACGGGAATCGAACCGACTCGGGAAAGGACGATCTGTGAGGCGCGGACGTTTACCACTTGATGAGACAGCCTGCGGCAAAGTCACGCAGGCCCGGACGCCCTTCCTGATGCCGCGCTCCGAAACTCAGAGGCTCAACTCGAGACACATTCTGCCACACAAATTCGGGCCCCCCTCCGACGAGCGCATTCATGTTTCACATGGCCAGCGGAAGTGTCAATCTCATACAGTGCTTGGAGAACACCACCATTTTTAGGTTTTATGCGCTGCCGCGTTGGTCAGTTTCCAACGACTGTTGTGTGGCAGGAATCCTGCACCCGGAGCTTGCAAGCTCACTTGGCGTTTGCTGCTGTTATAATAAACATCTATGTAGTGATTGAGATAAATGCCGGTGTTCGGAGAGATCGGAGCCAGTGTTAGAGATAGGAGCCAGTACTGTGTCGCAGGAAATCCCGCATCCAGAGCTTGCGGGCTCACTGTTCACCCTCTGCTTAAATAATAAACATATATCTAGCGTTAGAGATCGGAGCCAGTTGTAGGAGAGACAGGAGCCAGTGTTGGAAGCAGGAGCCAGTATGGTGTCGCACGAATCTGGCATCCAGAGCTTGCGAGCTCACTGGACACTTTCTGCTGCGACAGTGAATGTGCACCGTGGTGCAGCTTCTTACTTGGCGATGACAGGGATGGAGATGGCTTCGCTGATGGCCTTGATCACGTCGCAGCGCACCGCGTGCCGCGGTCGCTCGTCCTTGGTCCTGGGGGAACGCGCGCGCCGCAGCACGACGGTTTGCAAAGGACAGAGGGGGATCGCTCGACACGGATGTTCCGACGCAACGGCTCTGGAAAGCAACCGTCACAAATCGAGCCGTCTTGGGAACATTTATTCCTTCCTCCGGCTTGGACTGGTGATGTGGCTCAGTGGTGCCGTGCCGGGATGTTGGCTCTCTTCCGATCCGCACCTGCTCGGGAACACTTGTTCCTTCCTTGTTTGTTTAAGAAATTATTTATTTTTTGTTGACTTTACGTCCTAGAATTTGTCGCTGCTGACTATCAGTTGAACTGCTCTGATGTTGTTGTTGACATGGCGTTCTCTCCGCAGCTCTGTGCAGCGCTTTGTGACCTTCGGGTGAAAAGCGCTCTATAAATACAACTATTATTATTATTAAAATCCTACATTTACCCCCATTCATTATCGGACGTATGAGCGCCTTGCGTAGAGGCCTGCAAAAGCGTGTGTTTTTTTTTATTATCTCAGGTCACCGAGTTCCATCTATTCACTCTCGTTGCTCAAGTCCAAACTACTAATCAGAGGCTTCAGCTTCCCTGGACCCAACCGTCCTCATAATACCGCATCACCACGGAAACAAACCTCGCACGCGGGAGACAAAACAAAACCGCCAGTAATTTGCACTAGAATACGTCACAATAGTCCCAAGAGCATTTTGACATTTCCCACCCTTCAATTTCCTTGCTACTCCAGCTTCAGAGATGCTGCGCGCGCAGCGCCGGCACGGACGGAGCCGGAACAGCCGCCGCTGCAGCGACGCTCGCGCCCCTACCTGCCGTGCACGGCGATGGCGGAGACGCCGGTGCTCTCGATGCGCCGCACGAGGCTGAGCGTGTCGTCCAACTGCGGGGGGGGCGACACGCGGCGTGGGAGAGGGGGGGGGCGGGCGGACGATCGCGGTCAAACGATGGGCGCGAGCGGGGCGTCGGCTTCTGAGCGGCGCGAACCGCGGCGCGCGGCGCGTCGCTCGCCGCGCAAAAGCGCAGGCGATCGTCGACGCGCGCGACTGCAGAGGTTTGCGCGAGATGGCAAAGCACCACGGCGATGGACTGGCGTCCCGTCGTCGGGTGTATTCCTGCCTTACGCCCTGTGTTTCCGGGATAGGCTCCGGCTCACCGTGACCCTATATAGGATTAAGCGGTTTCAGATAATGAGACATGCGGCAAAGGACCACGGCCAGAGACGTGACAGGGCCCTGGCAGGGACGGCATGAGAAGTGGGTGGGGGGGGGGATGTGGGATTGGGGGAAAAACGCGAAGATACAAATTAACTGGAAAGGGGAGAGCAGAAGAGAGGACAGATGAGGACATGACAAGAAGGGGCTAACGGCTCTGGGGGGCTGTGATTTTTTTACTTTTTTTCTTGTGACCCAGTTATAAACAATCATTAATGGCAACGATCCCAAAAAGTCTTCTGACCAGGGCTTTAATTACAGTATATCATCTCTCATCTCATTGTCAGAAAACGCTTAGTCCTCTAGAGGGTCGCGGTGAGCCGGAGCTTGCCCCGGCAGACACAAGGCGCAAGGCAGGGATATGCCCACGATGGGACGCCAGTCCATCACCAGGCACTGCCGGAAATTTAGTCTGCGAGCCAATTAACCCATGCAGCAGCATGTTTTTTGGACTGTGGGAGGAAACCGGAGTGCCCAGCGAAAATCCACGCGGACACGGGGAGAGAACATGCAAACTCCACACAGAAAGACACACGAGCCGAGACTCGAACCCGGAACCTTTTTGCTGTGAGGTGACAGCGCTACCCACTGGGCCACCGTGCCGCCCTACAGTATATCATAATTCATTTAAATTATGAACCAGAAAGACGACCCAGGGCTTGATGTTCAGCGACCGAGTAGTGAATCGCGACCCGTTCTCTGGATTCCGCTGCTCGAGGGTAGAAGAGGCTGATTGTTAACGCCACTGTTCATGGACGAATTTAATTTTTTGGGTCAGGTCACGTAAAGAAAAATCGCGTCGTTTCACCCTCCACGACCCGACACGGCCAATCAGTAAGGTTTGCCACGTGAGCAGAACGTGGTCAATTCCTTCACTATCTCAGCGCACGCCGGTGTGTGGGGAAGCGAAGCCACGGTGGGTTTTATAACGAGATTCACGACGTTTCGCTGACAGTTGCGATCAGCATCATCAGGCACCCGCGCCGTCAACAGTGGCTGCTCGTCACACCTGGGCGAGTAGCCACTGTTCATGCCCTGCAGGTGTTTCCGTTGGTGTTGATCCCTGTTAACAACGTTGGGCCGAGTCATGTTAGCGAGCTCCTGTTCGGGGCGGTACGGTTGCACGAGACGTGAGCGTCTGGCTTAACACCGGCACCGCGCTGCTTTTATCTCCCCAATACCGCGGGTGCCATAATGGAAAACTGCTCAAGTTACGAAACAAAACATCCGCCAGCGCATGGTGGCGTGAACGTAGATACGCGGTAATTCTCCCAATGTTTACTCACCGCACCAGCGCCTCGAGAGGAGCGAGAAGCACAGGACCGGTTCAGATAATCGCCACTGATAAAAGGCCGTGTCTAGCAATGGATCTGAGGTTGAGGGGCTTGCAGGACAATTCACTGTGCGTGGACAATCCCCTCTCCACAGCAACACTGACACACGAATACACAAATATAGAAACACAAACACAATTAAATTCTTGCATTGCTCTTGCAAGACGAGTGAGCTCAGTGACACGCGTGCACACGGCATAGGCCACCGCTCGCCCAGATAAAGAATTGCTATTTGGCCGAGCAGCCTTGTCACCGCAGACTGAGGTGCACGTTTGTCATTACGGATTCTGTGTCGTCCTCAGCAAAAGTGAATTCCCCAGTCCGCTCGGGCGATTTAGCCTCTTGCGTTCAGAGGCAGAGCCTCAACCAACTGCGCACAGCAGAGCCCGCAAATAAACTCGGCAGCCATCACTTACCTCACCGCCCCAGTGGGTGCTGATACAGGAGACGAGTTTACGGTTGAAGTTGGTATTTTTAAGCCACAGGTTTTATGAGTCCGTAACCTAGTCGCTTACATATCGATAAGGATTTAATCATTTGTACTGCTGTTGGTTTTCACAGCTCGATGTACGAGAATCGATTTCCAAAGCTGTTCTCTCGGGACAGCCGTGTCGAGTGATTCCCCCCCCCTCACCCCTCTCTCAGGACGTTGCACCTCCCACGTTCAAGGCATCCGCAGGCGTTCTGAGACTGAGACAGCTTTAGAAACAATTCTCGGTTTGATCATTTAATAGACTTCTAGACACCCTTTCCTTCTTAGTCTGTCCCATTGAGGTTTTATTGTGCATACAAAATGATAAACAAAGATCAAATCTAGGGCGGCGCGGTGGCCCAGTGGTTAGCGCTGTCGCCTCACAGCAAGAAGGTCCCGGGTTCGAATCTCTCGGCTCGGGTGCCTTTCTG
>JAZEWT010000002.1:1938693-1950023 GCA_036362905.1 Mordacia mordax
AAAAAATATCATAACACTGTTCTTGTTGCTGATTTTCCGTTCTAGTGCCGTTGTTATCAACGTGCCATTCTCTACGCAGTTACGTGCAGCGCTTTGTGACCCTCGGGTGAAAAGCGCTCTATGAATGCAATTATTATTATTATTCATTTCATCTCGTTGTCAGAAACCGCTTAGTCCTGTACAGGGTCGCGGTGAGTCACAGCCTATCCCGGCAGACCCAGGGCGCAAGGGAAGGATATACCCACGTATGGGACGCCAGTCCATCACCGGGCACTGCGGGCAATTTAGTCTGCGAGCGAATTAACCTATACAGCAGCATGTTTTTTTGACTGTGGGAGGAAACCGGAGTACCCGGCGAAAACCCACGCAGACCCGGGCAGAACACGCAAACTCCACACAGAAAGGCATCCAAGCCGAGATTCGAACCCGGGACCTTCTTGCTGTGAGGCCACAGCGCTGTGCCACCGTGCCGCACATTATTATTATTATATATTGTTTTTGCAACAAATGCAAAATTACGAAACACAGACATCGATGCGCTTTGCGCGAGCGTCCTTCCAATTGTGGCAAATGAAGCGGGCGGAAAGCGAATCCTCCAGTCTCGCGTTGAAATTGTTTAACGATGCCTTAATGAAGACGTATTCGGAGCGGGTGCCGTTTCCTCACCCGCTGATATTCTGCACGCCCCGAATGCAGACGAATAACGAAGCTAGCAAAACAAACCGACACACGTACGTCAAGTACGCTGTGGCGTTAGAAGGAAACTTATACTGAATAGGCAACGTTTCAGGCAAGAGCCATTGTCAATGGCACAAATAACAGCAGTGACAGTAGTCATCAATATGTATAACAGAGCAAGTGTTTGTAAACATGCACGGCCGCACCGAGAGTCGAAGATTCGAATCCTGCATTAAGCGCTCGTTATTGTTTCTGCACAAAATCAAGTTTTTTACGTCTCATTTCCGTTTAACTTAGCCCGCAGTGATTATTCTTCTGACGTTGTAACGCTATTTCAGCTTTAAAGTCACACTACTATCTCTCTCTCTCTCTAGCTACCGTATCTGACAGGACGTTGGTGACAATGGTCTTCTACAAATCTCTTAGACACTCTCATACCTTCTCCATGAGGTCTCAAGAATACGCTACATGCTTGCAACAAGATTATCCATGGAGTCGGCAATTTGATAGTGCACTGATGTAGGTTTTCACGGCTCAATGCATGGGAACTGCTATCCACAGCTGCTGTTTCGGGATAGCCTTGTCGAGCGCTCCCCCTCTCCCCGTTGTGACGTTTCGCCTCGCACGTTGGCAGAATCCTCAAGCGCTCTGCGACTCCTCACGACGCCGCTCGAGAAGGTTTTTCAAAAGTTCCGTGACAATCTCCCATACGGCTCTCCTCACACAGAGGGTCATGCGGCTCCATGCACGATGCGAAAATCTGGATCCTAGATCTCTTGATGATGCTAAAAGGGCATTGTGCAGCGCTTTGTGACCCTCGGATGAAAAGCGCTCGAAAAGTGCAATTAGTAATATTATTTGCAATAACACTGGCTTCACAATAGTTTATAAAGAACTGGCATTTTCAGAATTAACATATGACCGGGAACTGCCACTAAGCAATCATTAACCAGGGAGGAGACAGGGAGGGCGGCGCGGTGGCCCAGTGGTTAGCGCTGACGCCTCACAGCAAGATGGTCCCGGGTTCGAATCTCTCGGCTCGGGTGGCTTTCTGTGTGGAGTTTGCATGCTCTCCCCGTGTCCGCGTGGGTTTTTCGCCGGGTACTCCGGTTTCCTCTCACAGTCCAAAAGCATGCTCCTGGATAGGTTGATTGGCTCGCAGACTAAAATTGTCCCGCAATGCCCGGCGATGGACTGGCGTCCCGTCGTCGGGTGTATTCCTGCCTTACGCCCTGTGTTTCCGGGATAGGCTCCGGCTCACCGTGACCCTATATAGGATTAAGCGGTTTCAGATAATGAGATGAGATGAGACAGGGACAGAATGCCACCTTTTCTGTCTACCAAATCAAGCACAAACGTGTTCGTAATTTCACCAAGCTGCGAATCCCAAAAATGTGGTCGCAGGTTTGGAGGGCTGCAACTCTTCTCTCCTTGAGCTCTGCCACAAGCTTACTCAATGTATTCCCATCACACTGTTACACTTCTGCACTTCTTTGTCTCATTAATTTGTTGGAATTATTGGCTATTTTGTCGAGTCAAATAATGTGCTATTTATTGTCATGATGAATTTAACGCCGTTAATTATTTGTATTTTCTTGTAATTATTCTTTTTACGTTGCTTGCATTGGTGAGTTGAAGCGTTTGTTGCATTGCAGGGATCGTGCATCCGGCACTTGCGAGCTCACTTGGTGTTTCCTGCTACAATAATAACAACACATCTTTAAAAACAACAACAACAACATCCATCTATGCCGAAGGCAACTCATCAGAGCTGTTCTGTTGTGTTGGGAGGACCCTTGTTCCCTTCCACTGCTTCACAGACAAAACAAACCCACGCACTATGCACTCTGAAGTAGATCTCGCGTGCTTCAATACGAGTGCCAAGTACTCTGTCTCTCAAGTCATCTATCCATTTGTGCCACAGCCACGTAAGACTGACAGCATTGCTGATTAGTTCTGTCCACACAGTGGCTCGTCCGTAACATGCGTTCGCGGTAACGCTGCCGTAGTCAAGACCCAATGTGTACTGTAGCTTGGTTTAAAGTTGCGTTGTCATTCGGAGCTTAACACGTACAGACACCGGGCAACTTGGTTAAACGGTTTACTCAGACTTTGGTGATAAGAACTGGGCACACGCTCGCCCATGTGATGTCATTCTCGTCATATCGTACGGAACGTGCCACGTGGTCACCTCCTGCTGCGACTCTTATAGCAACGTCAAAATCGTCGATTACAAAGTGCGTTTCTGATAACAAGCGCGCGTTGAAAAGCAACACAAAGGCGACACAAATCAACATTTTCCTCCTTTGTTATGTTTGGCGACAAATAAACTCAGTTGCGGCTTCGTGCCCGTAATTTTTTTACTTAAGAGCCAAAATCGATGCGAGCTTTATTTATTTAGTTTTATCTTCCCCTTCATTGCTATCGTGAGTGCAGAAGTCAAGGCACCAGAGAGGAGCTGTAGATTGCAAGCAGGGAACATTTATCTTGTGTTTGACATCCGCAAACCAGGGCTGACTTGCTTAGCCGTCTCATTCTCCCAAAAGAAGACCTTTGGCTAGAATATAGTCAACATGCTTTTTTAACCCTACCCTTGCACTAATTTAAATCCATCACCATTAATTAATCGGCCGATTCCATTCACGATATATAGACGCAGTGTCTGGCGAGTTGGCGCAAGCTGACCGCACGCCTGCCTCCGCCTCTGCAGGTTTCTTGCAGCGCATTGTAACCCCTGGGCGAAGGACGCTACTATTTAACTGTAACACAGTATGGCCACAGTTATTGGGAGCGCAGGTTCTCAAGCGTCCCAGAACTCACGACTCAAACGTCTTTGTTTGAAAAGGTGCTGCATTAAGCAGCCACCCACGTCGGGCCGACTTATTGCTAAACAACGCTTGCGCGATGTCGACAGAGCAGATGCAAATTAAGATCCAATTTGAATTTATATAGCGCTTAAATGTGATCTATTCCCAGGCCTCTGGGTAGAAACAGCGGGTATATATATTGGCTCTGATGTCTGTATATACGTTCTGCGGGCAAGTGTTCAATCGGTGGTGAGAGGTATTCTGGCGCTTTGCACGCTGTGATACGGACACAGCGACCCGAGTTATAGTCATGCTCACTGCCAACGCCTTAGACTTGATAAAGGCGACTGTTTAACTTTAACCAATGCTCGATTATTGTGACGTTACCTTTCAAACGACATCTATAACAATATTAAATACATTTCACCCACTGCATCATTCTGCTAAGAGATTTGCATTGAATGACCCCTAAAAATCCACCACTGGGAATTGTAAATTGGCTCGTGATTAATTTCCCTTAACAATCGTATAAATAACTTTAATGCAAAGATTTTTGTGTAAAAATATGTGACCTCACCCCAAAAATGTTTTTTTAAATAACGCTAGTCACCCAAAAATTGCTTTTGTGGATAATTGCTGCATATTCACTGGGCCCTGTTCATACTGACGGTTCAACAACACAAGTTGGAAACATATTTGATGGTCTTGTTGTCCACAAAGAAAAACTTAACCTTAGACGATGATTGCTTCGAAAAGCTGCTCTCTCGGGACAGCCGCGTCATTCGCTTCCTCTCCTCGCGACGTTTCGCCTCCTCACACGGACAGGAGGCGTTTGTGGCAGCTGCTCCTTGCTTTTGAAAAAATATTGCCATGAGATTGAGACTACATTGATGAGCCACTTTAGATCCCAATAAGAATGAATATTTCTGCCTAGCTGCGCTTGTCTAATTCAAGCAGTCTTTTTGAATGGGTTAAAACGCGCTGTCGTTTGTCGCGCTAAATAAGTCACATTTTTCAAATGCCATTATTGCACTGTTGCTCTCTTTTCATTATAATCACTCTATTATGATGTGCAATCTTGCGTGTTGCTGTATACTTTCATGATCACGATTTGTTTTATGTCTGCACGTATTGTTGCTGTGAGCTCATTTGTCCTTTCGCTGTACGCGTTGTTACGTTGGTCAGTTCGGACATCTGTTGCTGCAGGAATCCTGCGCCTAGAGCTTGCAAGCTCACTGGGTAGGTGCTGCTGTAAGAATAAACATCTAACTAACGTCAATGATGATTTAACGATGTAGGTTTGAGATGAGATGAGATGAGGTTTTCACGGCTCGATGCACGATGATTGCTTCGAAAAGCTGCTCTCTCGGGACAGCCGTGTCGATCGCTCCCTCTCTCCCCATCAGGCGCCTGAGGATGCCTCTAACGTGAGGGCGAAACGTCGCGAGGTGGTGAGAGGGAGCGGTCGACGCGGCTGTCCCGAGACAGCAGCTTTTCGAAGCAATCATCATCGGTGATGATTATCTGAACCAGTCCTGGGCATCCCCTAGGTCGATTCAGCCTCAAATGAGTGCACAGTGCGATGTGTAAACATCACCACTCGGGAGACAAAGGTAACCGGCTGGGTGGGGTGCTGGCCACCCACCCCCTCGTATGCTGAGCCCGCCTCCTTCGGTGCTTGACACCAGCACTTGCCCCATCAGTCTGTGAAGGCTACACGGGGAATCTTTATCTTGTGCACGCGCGTACGTGTGCGCGTCTCGTGTGACGCAGGCAGGCCGATTCGAGGCAAATCATTCGCCACGCGCTTCTCAAAGAGCGCTCCCCTGGAAAAGCCGATCGAATGGCATTTGAACTCTGGAGGTCAACCGGTGGACTTGGAACAAAGCATTCCGCGTGGGTCCGGAGCAGCGGGGTCATCGACGGCTGGGCAGTGTCGCCCACAGCACTCGCATCGCGTGTCTGTCAGGAGAGTCCTACGGGTGTCTGTCAGCAGCCTGTCAGCAGCCTGTCAGCAGCCTGTCAGCAGCCTGTCACTCACTGGGGCCGCGTGAGATGTTGTGTTTGTACGCGGGCACACGCGTGTTTGGGTGAATGTCCCGACGAGGCTGTGGCCTGGTTGTAGTCAGATTGCTGCCACCAACCAAGAGACCCGGGTTGGAGTCCCATCCACAGCGTCTGGAGGGTGCTGCCTGGATTCCCCTAGGTCGACTCAGCGTTAAGTTTGTGGCTGTTAGAACGTCTGCACTGGGTAGACAAAAGGTGACCAACACGAACTATGCCACCAAAAACAATGCAGGTTTCAAAACGTGCTTGCGAGAAGTATTCGACTCAAACTCTGTGATTATCTTTATGGGCGATATTTAGCTTTGTCCTTTCTTTGCAAATGCATGATATTTTAACTGGGCCGCACGGTGGCCCAGTGGGTAGCGCTGTCGCCTCCTCACAGCAAGAAGGTCCCGGGTTCGAATCTCGGCTCGGGTGCCTTTCTGTGTGGGAGTTTGCATGTTGTCTCCCCCGTGTCCGCGTGGGTGTCAGGTGATCAGCTGACGTGAACGGTTGGGGAGCAAGAGAAGAAAATCGTGGAAGATGAGGCTTAAAAGTCAGCCGGAAGTTCACGCACCTTCGGGTCAAAAAAAAAATTAACGCGGCGCGTATTTCAAGTTTGAAATTGTGCTCCGGTTGCAATGGCGACCGCGAGGGTCTCTATTGTTTTGATCGAATTTGCTTTTGTCAAGCTGCTCTCTTCAACCAAGGTTGTGTACTTTGTCAGCCGTCTCCCATTATTTACCCGAATAAGGTTGGCAGACGTGCCCAAAAAATAGTTTCCACCGGAGGCGGGTGGGGGTTTATATGGGGAAGAGGCGGAAGAGGGAGCTTTGTCCAATGGCAAGGTTGTCATGTTAACAGACCCTGCAGATTAATCTATTGGCAGAATCTCAGCAACGCGCTCCTCGGCTTGTGAAGCCGTGCTCCCAAGGCTGGAACAAAGCATTGACTCCTCAAATTGACATCGATCCTGTAAGCACGCGACACTCGCGTACGAATCGCGCGTTCCACGCGCAACGCGTGTTGACGCCCCAGAGAGGGCACCTCGACCGGGGAGATGGAGAATGTTTCCCCGCGGCTGTTTTTTTTTATATTCCGGACGGCCGTGTCGAGTGTTCCTGCTCTCTCCTTCGCGACGTTTCGCACCCACACCCCCCCTCCCCCACGCCGGAGGCGTCGTCAGGATTCAACGGTATTCCTGCTTCCGACGTGTGAGGCGAAACGTCGCGAGGTGCAGAGAGAGGGAGCGATCGACGCGGCTGTCGCGAGACGGCAGCTTTTCAAAGCAAACATCATGCATCGAGCCGTGAAAACCTACAGCATTACGAAGAAGAAGGGACAGACGACACGGCTATCCCGAAAGAACAGCCATGGAGAGCAATGCTCGCGCGTCGAGCAGCGGAAACCTGCATCAGACAGACCGATTGTCACCAGCTCGAAGGTAGCAGCTGCACTCATCACTGCACTGCAGGGCCGTGAGAGCTGGTGACAGCGTTGAGAAGGCCTTTGACCAGCCGTAGACATTTCACAGCTGACAATGATGTTGGGAGACAGGTGACGATGTTTACAATGTTACGTGCTATGGGCTCACGGTCCACACGAAGCAATTCAAGCCTACAGCATTGCCCTACGCGGCACGGTGGCCCAGCGGGTAGCGCTGACGCCTCACAGCAAGAAGGTCCCGGGTTCGAACCTCGGCTCGGGTGCCTTTCTGTGTGGAGTTTGCATGTTCTCCCGGTGCCCGTGTGGGTTTTTGCTGGGTGCTCCAGTTTCCTCCCACAGTCCAAAAACATGCCACTGCGTAGGATAATTGGCTTGAAGACTAAAATTGCCCTCAGTGCCCGGTGATGGACTGGCGTCCAATCGTAGGTGTATCCCTGCCTTGCACCCTCTGTCTGCCGGGATAGGCTCCGGCTCACCGCGACCCTGTACAGGACTAAGCGGTTTCTGACAATGATATGTGATGAGCATTGCCCCCACAACACAGACAAATAACCGGCTCAGATTAAGAAGTTGCCATCAGACCAAAACGGTCCGTGTGGGACGTCAAGAGTTGCAGTGCGGGCTGTGTGCAGGACATCTGCTATCGCCGCGCAGCGTGGGAGCTCCGGTGTGCGGCAACAAGCCGCGCGCGTGTGTGCGCGTGCAGCAGTGCAGCGGAGCTGCACGCACGCGGGCCGAAGGCGGCGGCCGCAAACACCGTCGGAGGTTCGACGGACAGCTCCGTCGAGCCATTCCGCATTCTCTCCGCGTTCAGCCGCGGCAATCGGAGTCACCGTTTTACGCGGCCACCGGAGCGCTGCCAAATAACCGCCGGCATAAATATGATCGTGCGCGACCCATGAGCAGAAAATCAGTCGGATGTCGCAATCATTCCAGTGAAATTTGAATCTAAATCGGTTTTGCAATGACGGGGCTCTTGCGGTGCATAGCACTCGCAGCTAGATACGTATGCGCAAAAGAAATCTACGGAGTCAGCGCTGAGTTGTCCGTGGATCAGAGTTTACCGCATTGGGGGTGTCATACAAACGAAATTGTGTGGCACTTGTCTCAATGATCAATGCGACGTGGATATGTATATGTGCGTACGTCGAATATGAGGAGCGGTGGCCCAGCGGTTAGCGCACTGGGCTACAAACCCGGCTGTGACCCGAGTTCAAATCCTGCTCACGGTCAAAACCAGTGACGATTTTACGAACCGGTCTTGGGCCTCCCCTAGGTCGTCTCGGCCTCAAATGAGCATCTCGTGCGGCGCGTAAAGATCGCCACCGGCGAGACAAAGGCGGCCGGGCGTGGTGCCGGCCACCCACGCCCTCGCGTTGCGTTGCCAGCCTTGACAGGTGCTCGCTAATCGCACTTGACCCCGTAGCGAGTCGAGGGCTCCACGGGGAGGATGTGTGCGCGCGTGTGTATTTATAGGTTCGTTCAGGGACACCTGAGCGCCGCGTGTGGGCGTTAAGCAGAGGGCGTCAGGGGGCAAGGCCGCAGCCGTAATTAAAGACGCGCGCCGCTAAGGACGGCTCGACAATGAGCAGAGGGGATGTTGGGGGGTGGGGGGCTATGCAGGAGAGACATTTCAGCGGCGAAGACGAGAGAGGAGGGGAGCAGGGTTCATAAGGTCGGCGTGCGACCAAAAACCTCCGGGTTCTGGGCAAGAAGAGGATGATTGTCAACAACCGTGTGTATACTCGACAAGTTGCTGAGACAAAGTTGCTGTCAGTGCTGCTCCTTCGTAATGGCCGTGTCGAGCGCTCTCCAGCAGCTCTTTAAAAGCAAATCCGTCTTTGTTTAAGCTGGAAGGAACCATTGAGCTATGTGGTTCTTTTGAACAGTTATCTAGCGGGGAGAGGTATGCACGTTACATCTCAGGATACCGGGGGTAATTCAGTTAGCAGGACAATTCAACTGCACAGCATGCCTTTGACGAATACTCCTACTGACAAATACTTTTATAAAATAAAAACAGTCTTCACAACCCACCACAAGATACAAGACGTACTCAAATCACCTAAAGACCGACTGCCGTTACAGACAGAAGGCGTATATTGCATCCCTTGCAGCGACTGTGAGGAAGTATACATCGGACAAACAGGAAGAACAATAGCCACAAGAAAAAGAGAACACGAGGCAGCGGTACGTTTGCGGCACACGGAAAAATCAGCAACAGCAGCGCATAGTGTGGATAAACAACATAGAATCGATTTTGATAAAATACGAATACGAGCAGCCATCCGCCATAAAGGTCCAAGATTAATTCGTGAAGCAATTGAGATTCATTAGACTAAAAGGATCATGAACCGAAAACAAGCAATGAATATAAAGCTCAGCCAATACTGGAGGCCAGTTATTGAAGTCAGTAATGCACAGATATAGAGCTATGGGGTGTGGACATCAGAGGGGGATCACAGTGTGTGTAAGAGGTTCTTTCATGAGATGCAAATTAGGGGACTAGCCACAGACAAAGCAGGAGGGGTTATCGCAGTTCCGGGGTGTGAATAGGACAAGGAGATTAGTGTTAATGTGATTCAGATGTAGACCCCATACAACAAAAGATGACTCGACACATACATAGCACCCACATATATATTGGAGTAACAGGCACTACACACATACACAGCGCCTGAGGATGCCTCTAACGCGTGAGGAGGCGAAACGTCGCAAGGAGAGGAGAAGCAATCATCGAATACTCCTACGTTCGATGCATCCTCAGGCACAGTGTGTGTGTCCTGTGTGTCACTTGTATTTATATGTAGGTACTATGTATATGTTAAGTCTCTTCTGCAACGTTGCTTTCTTCCAGGAACAATGGAAGAAGAATACTCATCCATTGAGAGATGAAAACGTATAAAGATACAATAAGGTTCCGTTACAAAAGGGCTCACGTGGACTTCCTTTCATGTCGCTAAGGGCTTATAAATAAGTACGCAGCTGTACCTCCCTTTGATGAATGCTTTTCAAAGCTGTTCTTTTGGGATTGCCACGTTGAGCCCTCTCCCTCTCTCACGCTTCATCTCCCACGAGGGAGAGAGGACGTGCGTACAGTGACGACACGGCTATCCCAAATGAACAACTTTGGGTAAACACTCATCAAGCATCGAGCGGTGAAAATGTGCATCAATGCTTCCCTTCATCAATCCACTGCTGGCTGAAGGTCTCCCCCCCTGCATGCCGCATCAGTCAGGACGGGTAACGAACAAACCTTATTATGTGGGTCAGTGTGCGTTGGTGAAATCGAGGGGCGGTTCAGGTCGAGTACAGATCTTGCTGCCACTTGTGTGAGCCATGGCTGGAAATGAAACTCGGGTTTCCGGGAATTACAGAGCAGGGAGCGCAACCGCCTCCACCGTGCGTTATTTGCGCTCAGATTCGAACGCGTTTACGAATCCTCAACTCAAAATCCTGTGAACACTTTCGCTAATGAAAAAAACGCTACGCTTCCCCTGCA
Source organism: Mordacia mordax (assembly GCA_036362905.1). Lineage (NCBI taxonomy): Eukaryota > Metazoa > Chordata > Hyperoartia > Petromyzontiformes > Petromyzontidae > Mordacia > Mordacia mordax. The sequence continues at coordinate 1,949,173 of JAZEWT010000002.1, forward strand.
CGGCGGAAAGATGCTAACAGACACGGTGTGCACGTCGACAACACAAACAAAAACAACAAATTCGACGTGGAAAATACAGACAAAATATGAAAGGAATCTACTCACACTCTCACTGGCGTGCGTAATTCCAAACGGCTTTAATACAGCACTTGAAGGGAAACACAAAGGCATTTACACCAAATTGGAAATATCACGCACAAAGACGAGATTCAATGTGCATTTCGAACTCTATTAGAAGATACAGCTTCATCATGCTCGTGGCCATCAGCTCCAAGAAGCTCGCAATCATGGTCCTATTTAGTTTCAACGATACGCACATATTAGGATCCAATTATTTACAGGCGCCTGACCACCCAACTGAGACGCAGCACACTTTCATAACGCCCTGGCAATGTTCCACCACGGTGGCTTCTAATGCATTTCCTCTTGCCCAGAAATGGGGTTGTCTGCATTATGTAGTGTGCGCAATGTATTAAGCAGGTGACTATGTTTTAACGTATGCATCACTGTCCAGAGAATCCCCACCAGACCAGCGGTTCCCAAGGCACGGTTCCCTAGATCATTCTGCTCTTTTCATTTGCTTTGGATGTCCCCCCCCCAAAAAAACCCAACAACATTGTGAGTAGTTTCGTGGTGATTGCTTTGAAAAGCTGCTCTTTCAGGACAGCCGCGTCGATCGCTCCCTCTCTCCACCTCGCGCCGTTTCGCCTCGCACGTTAAGAGGCATCCTCAGGCGCAGTGTGCGTGTGTCGTGTGTGTGACTCCTATTTATATGTAGGTGCCACGTATGTGTTGAGTCACCTCCACAGAGTCGTCCATTGTCTTACTCACACTCCTGTTCCGCCTGTGAC
>JAZEWT010000002.1:1955327-1966999 GCA_036362905.1 Mordacia mordax
GACCGCGTGGTCCTCGGTGCATCCGTTCTCCCAACACGAACTCCATTGTTTCCGCAAGGAGGTCGCACGCTGGGGAGACGCAGCGAGCAGAAACGAGGCAGCGTTCCGCGCGACACTCTCCGTCGACTGAGCTTGGCGATTTATAAAACGCGCGTCCGCAGATGTTGTTCCCCCCTCTGCCCGTGCCCTTTCCGTGGGCGTGGGTACGGCCGCTCGTGTTATTTCACGGGGAGGAATTAAAAAGGCGCCGACCCCACCGGCACCACCACCACCCCCCCCCCGTCCTCGCTTCACTGATCCGCCAAACATCTCGAGAAAGAGCTGACAAAGAAGATCCGGGGGGCTTTGATCTTCCGACAAACTTATGGGCAGCTCTCGCATCTGAATCCACGGTACAAAGCAAGCGGGAAGATGCAGGCGCTTGAAGCGCAATTGAAATAAAATAGGATTAAAATTAATTTTTTTACGTGACTCGCTTTTACCGCGCTCCAAAGTAGAAAATAAAATGTATGAACACAAAATCAATCTATCGAGGGATACGGACTAAAAGCGGGTGGCCAAACACTGACAATATGTGACTTACGATTGACTGAAAATACAGTGATATTTACATTTTTATTATTTTAGTCATGAATACGTGTCTTTGTAAAAGGAACAACTATCAGTTATCACTTATTATCAGTACGGTTTAAAGGTTTTCATTAAAGGAAAAGATTACTGTAGTCTTATACGGTCAGCGTGTGGGCACCCGCTTTTAGCAGAGCAAGGTGAAATTACACAAGCGCCACAGAGCAAGGCACCCGAGGTGGGAGCCGAACCGTCTCAGGCAGGACGATCCACACGTGTGGTGCGCATGTTACCGCTGCACAGACACGCCTGGCGTGAGCGGGACGTTCCACACGTGTGGTGCGGATGTTACCGCTGCTCAGACACACCTGGCGTGAGCGACAGTGGTAGCCGGTGACCCATCGATGCCCCATTGGCAAACACGAAGGAGGGACGGCAGTGACAGCAAAACGCCCGCGACCCCTGGATGTCATCACCTGGCTTGGGCCTGCGTATGAATATTACTGTTTGAGCTGTCGTTTGACACCCACGTGAGCGGGCTAATTAAAGGCCATCCATTTGCCAATCACCGGACTCGTGCTCGCTCCATTCGTGTTATTCCTCACTGCGCCTTCGTCGTATTTCCAAGAACGTTTACCGGCTCAACCTGTGAGATATGCTGCTCTCCACGGACAGCCGTGTCAAGCGTTCCTCCTCTCTCCCACAACAGAGAGGAAAAGAAGGAACGCTCGACATGGCCATCCTGGTCGGGGAGCAATGCTTCTCCTCGCACACTGAAGGCGAAACACCGCGAATGAGAGTGGAGGAAGGCTTGACACGGCTGTCCTGAAAGAGCAGCTCTTGAAAGAGCAATTCGACTGCTTGTTAAGGTTATTGGACAACAATGAAAATACCCCTCATAAATAACGAGAAAGAGTCAAGCACGAGTTCTCTGAGCAGAAAATAGGTGAAGGGAGAACATAGATGGAGAGAGAGAGATGTTAATTATTACAGCAGAGAATACCCAGCGAGCTTGCAAGCTCTGTGCGTGGGATTCCTGCACCATAACGCAACAAGGCATAACATCTAAGGGCAGATAAACTAACGGCAACAATCTCTGCAAAAAATAAAAGCTAACCATGCACGTAAAACTTATCAGTGACAGTTAAAATTGCACAAGTAAGCAAACTCGAAACAGCAACTTGTACAAAGATGAAACCCCGACTGAAATCATGATATAAACAGGAGCACTCGCAGTTGCACAGCACAATAAAATAATAACAGACAAAATAAGTTAAACAGCGCAACAATGGCACTGGGTCTTTTTGAAAGTTATACAGCACAACAAAAGCAACGATCATATGGAAGGTTTAAAAAAGACCAATCTCATCTCATCTCATTGTCAGAGGCCGCTTAGTCCTGTGCAGAGTCGCGGTGAGCCGGAGCCCATCCCGGCAGACACAGGGCGCAAGGCAGGGATATACCTACGATGGAACGCCAGTCCATCACCGGGCACTGCGGACAATTTAGTCTGCAAGCCAATTAACCTATGCAGCAGCATATTTTTTGGACTGTGGGAGGAAACCGGAGTGCTCGACGAAAACCCACGTGGACACGGGGAGAGAACTCGCAAACTCCACACAGAAAGGCACCCGAGCTGAGACTCGAACCCGGCGCCTTCTTGCTGTGAGGCGACGGCGCTACACACTGGGCCACCGCGCCGCCGAAAAGACCAATCAATTTATGCAAAAACAGCAGGACCGAAATGTTGAACACCGAGGCATCATTAAAAAGGGATGCAGGGTGGAAACAGAGGTGGGGGTGGGGGGCCAAGGGGATACGGTGGGAGGTGGAAGAGAGACCAGGCACTAGGTGGTGCCCACTCGCAGAGCTCCCACGAGATGGGTGCGTACCGAAAGGTTACAAGTGAGCATCGCTAATCCCGTGTGTAGGCGGCACGACGCAGCCGACAGCGGAGGCAGCTTGGAATAATGAACGCCACCGCGAGTGGAAACTGTTCCGCAAGGTGGCCGCTCTGAATCGGTTCCCGCCGGTGGCGACAAAAGTGACGGCTTGCCCAAACACGGGACCTGGGAATTGGCGAAAAGGGCAGTCTCATGCTGGTGCGGTTGAACCCAGGTGTTAAACAGGAGCAATATACATTCAGTTCGGCCAAATCTGAAGAGTGATGGGTTTTTTTTAAGTTTGTTAAGCTCACGAGCCTAATTGTAGTGGAGCAGATCTTTCGTGAGGTGCATTGAGATTTGATTATCGTGGCATTTAAAGTTGGGTTAACAAGGGAAGTTTCTAAGGGAAAAGCAGACAACACCTCTGCAAGCCTGGTTAATATAATGGAAAATCTTCACGATGTATGATCTCCTCTTTGATTCATCAGACTGTGATCTCCAGCGTGCACTGGAACGGTTTGCGGCCGAGTGTGACGCAGCAAATCTGAGGCCATGGTTCTTTCCCGGAAAAAGGTGGCTTGCCCCCTCTGAGGGGTGAGGAGTGAGCAGCTGACCCAAGCGGAGGAGTTCAAGTGTCTCGGAGTCGTTTTCACAGGTGAGGTGAAAAGGGAGCGTGAGATTGACAGGTGGATGGGGGCAGCGTCTGCAGTAATGCAGGCGTTGTACCGGACCGTCGTGGTGAAGAGGGAGCTGAGTCGGGAAGCAAAGCTATCAACCCTCACCTACGGTCATGAGCTTTGGGCAATGAAAGAAAGAGTAAGGTCCTGGACACTGGCGGCTGCAATGAGCTTCCTCCGCAGGGTTGCTGGGCTCAGCCTTAGAGAGAGGGCGAGGAGCTTGGTGATGCGGGAGGATCTGGGAGAAGAACCGCTGCTCCCTCCACATTGAGAGGAGTCAGTTGAGGTGGTTCGGGCATCTGATAAGGTTGCCTCCTGAACACCTCCCTCTGGAGGAGTACCGGACACAGCCAACTGAGAGGAGACCCTGGGGTAGATCCGAGACCCGTTGAAGAGATCATATCTCTGAGCTAGCCTGGGAACACCTTGGAATCCCCTGGGAAGAGCTGGAGGAAGTTGTTTGGTTAAAAACAACGTCTGGGCTGCTTTGTTAAGCCCGTTGCCTCCATGACCTGGACCCAGATAAGTGGCATGACAATGGATGGACTTATCATGTAATCAAGTATAGCTTGTCAGAATTTCACACTCAATCCCTTTCCCTACCCACCTGTGAGCATCTTGGGCATCTCGAGTTAGCCAAGGAGAAGTGATGCATTTGACACGGTGGTCATTACAGCAAAGGATTAGCCCCATGTAAGACTCAGTTGGGGGGCTAACTTGTGAGGAAACCTCACACGGCATTCTCCAGGCTTCCTCGAATCTCTTGGTGGCCCTGGCGATCTTAGTTCAACATTCTCTCCACAGAGTAAACCAGAGCTCCTCCGCTAATAAATCTAAGACCCAAGTTCTGAGCGCTGTCGCTTGTGACCTAGGAAGAAAATTACGGCGTGCGCAATTCAGACATTTTATTTGAGGATGGCCAGCTGGTAATATCTATGATATATAGAAAAAACAAATGCTGCGCAATTTATGCTTTTTGCCCACTCAACCCTAATAGGTAAGCAGCTAACAATTTATGAATTCAACAATTTATCCTTCCATCCTAGTCTTCTCTGCCAATTTGATTTAAATTAGATTTCTTCTTTTTCTACTATTTCAGTCTCGTTTGCACCATTAACGTGCGCGTGATATAATCCTCATCTATGACCTATCAACGGCTGGATGAAGGCCTCCTTCCCATGCCGTGCAGTCTGGTGATGCGGCAATTCGTCATCTGGTGCCGCATTCGCACGTAATCTGCGTGTAATACGCACCCATCATAAGGAACCGACTAGCGCGCACAGAATTCAACGTATGTGTGTACAGTGAGAATAGGAATGCATATTAATTGATTAAACAATTTATCGTTTGCACGTCTACCAAAAAGGCCAACCAATTAGGACGCGAACGGGCATTGTTGCAATAAACGACAGCTCTCGGTCAACTCGGAGCATTCACTGAAGGAACGCAAGTCATGACAAAAAAATAATGCAACCGAGCAAACGAATGCAGCAACACAGAGTACCACAGAAATCAGCCGACGTAAACGGTCGATCATCCAGAGACCATACTGAAGCTTGTCAGCCTGTTAGCTGCGTAGAGAACGCATTAAGAATTAAAGGTCACGCGAGGGTCATCCGCAACAGAGCACGCGATGTGCAACACACGAGGACATTAGACAAGCACCAGTGGCCACTGTGTATTAAATCCCCAATGCAACGCGTTAGTGATCTACCCATTTATGGTTCCCAAGAGCAGTGACTTCTACCTAAATATAGCACTGATTATTCTTATTACACAGCAAAGTCTTACCGAGCCCCATGGATCGTTTTCAGGATCTTCCTGCCGAGCTTGCTCAGTAGGAGCAGCAACTGCTATGCAGATTCGAGTTGAGTAATTTGTGGGATCATTTTTTTCAAATTTGTCCAACTTGGCGCATAATGCGTGCACACAGCGGCTTACTCTTTCATATGCTATCAGGGGATCTTTAATGTCCACCATGCACCAGATGGTGCGGCAGACGTTTATTATTACTTATAGACCCACAGCAGTAAATGTAGGTGGACGCTGGATTCAAACTGTGAAGCCTTGCAACAGTTTGTAATAATATTTTACATTTTTAATATGCGTTCGAGCCAAAGGTTACAAGACGCCTTACAAAAAATAAACCCAGCAGGCTGGCTGACAAACCCAGCACGCAGACTGATAAACAGCAACACCCAGTAGCTGAGGCTTGAATGAAATAAAATTAAATCCTAAATGGCGAACACTCCCTCGCCAGGCCGTATAATTGCCCAGTGCAAGCTGCACAAGAGGATGCAATGTGGGAGTAAGGCCACGTGTGCTAATATCTGAAGAGCAATTGCTAACCACTGCTCTCTGGATGAATCGAGAGCTTGTTAATGACACGGACAGCTTCACAGTTTCATTTTTAATTGGACACATTGCAAGAAGTTCATTATGTGCATTTATTTGCAATTATTATTATTATTATTTGAAAGCATGCCTGGCAGACGGTTATTCAAGAGTTTTTTTTATAAAACAGCAGCATGGACATCATGACCTTTGAGTTACACACGTGGCACCTATTGCAGACAGGATATATAAATATGGAGTTTTTAACTTATGAAGTGTATTTTACGCAAATCAGTGCGTACACACTATCATTCATCGCTGCCAACAGCAGAATATAAGCACACCCCCTGGGATGAAAGGCAAGCTGTGCTTATATCAGAACTAGTGTGCTAGTATAAGACGTTGCTCTTTGCTGTTCCATCGCCAGTATAATTCAATCAGTATTCATGTAATCTGGAATGAACCGCTGAGCTATGTAGCGCTTTTTAACAGCTGACCAGCGAGGAGGTGGAAGCGAGTGACCACATCTCAAAGCACCGGGGGAAATAATCAGGACAATTAACCTCGGCAAAGTGTCTCTGGACTGTGGAAGGAAAGCGGAGTACCAGACAAACACTCGCGTGGGCACAGGGAGGACGGGGAAACTCCAAACAAAAAAGTACCTGAGCTGGGATTCAAACCCAGGACGTTCTTGCTGTGAGGCAGCAGCGCCACGCGCCGCGCCACCGCGCCGCCCCAAACGTAGGCACGTTGTAGCTCAATCTCAACTAGGTTGATATATAAGAAGTGCTTATGCCCGGTATCAACTGTTAAGTTTGAGTTTGCTCTTATGAGAGCACAGTAACATCACTTTGGAATACTGCCACATGAGATGTGGCAGGAATACCGCCACATTAGATGTGGCAGGAATACTGCCACATTAGATGTGGCAGTATTCCAAAGTGATGTGGAGGGCATTGCAGTGATACATCATCACGCATCAGATCAATATCCATCGATTCGCGGGTGTAAGAATAATTTTTTGTCGTAGAGTACGTGTAACAAGGGAGGACCGGTGGCACAGTGGTGAGTGCCCTAAGTTATCACATTCAAGGCTCGCGTGTCCCCTTTGGTGGCAGTGACTGACATGTGCACCTCACAGACAGTCTTGCCCAAGGCAGTTTGATTCCTGCCTCGGGCGCTGCCCTAAGTAAAGTTCGTGCATTGACTCCCTGTTCTGCGTGGTTTTCATCTGGGCTCTCAGGTTTTCTCCCGTAACTAAAAAAAAAACCACTCGTCAATTGGCCAATAGCATCGTGATATATAATAATAACGCGAGGAGAACGCAGAGAGGTGGAGGAGGAGGCAACCAGGCAGTTTACCGGCGCCACATTGCCACACGCTGCTGCCTATATATTAGGATGTCATCGGTCAATTAATTAGTGAGTATTTATTTAAGTTGTGGGAAGAAACCGGAGAGCCCGGAGGAAACCCACGCAGAACAGGGGGAGAGAATACACAAACTCCACACAGAAAGGTGCCGAAGGCGGGGATCGAACCCGCTCGGGCGAGAACCGTTCTATCCGTGAGGCGCAGACGTTACCACTGTGTCACCCTGCCACAGACGTTACCACTGCGCCACCCTGCTAGGCACCCAGTGCCTGGCGAATGTTGTCACCGGCTAACCACGTGGTTGCCTGCCCCCTCCCCTGCCTCGACTGTTCTCCTCACACGAGCGAGTCGGTTTTTGTTTTTCCTTTGGATGAATACCTTAGACATTGAACAAATTACTGTGTTAGTCATAAATGAACGTTCTCTTGTGAATTCAATTTCAGCCTGCACTCGCGAGCAGGGTTAAAGTTCGGGTAAAGAACACTCACGTTTGACATGCCACAAGAAGAGAGCCTTCATTGCTTTAACCCCACAGCATTGCAAATAAGCTTTGACAAAACCTCATATGAGTAAAAGTCAAAGGTTTTAGGATGGAAAATTAAAAGAACACAAACATTATCATATTTTTCTCATTACAGTAATCTTCAGCATACGTGGCTTCATACTATGAGAGCATGTTGCTACAAAGGATAGAGATTTTAACGCATAGCAACCTTTTTTAATTATCAAAATGTCCAAAGAAACCCATTTATTGCTCAAAATATATTATATCTACACACAAGCACAACATTACCATTTTAATAACATTAATATAATCCACATCAATATAAAAACAGAGGCTCTCGCAAATTTATAAAAATTTAATTCTTTTCTTAATGAACAGTTTCATTACACTCTTGTACTGAAAATGTATTAACATTCTCAAAGCACGCAAAAGAAAACGGCTCATCTGTCAATCGTGAATTGATTAAGATGGAGATATATAAATACTAAAAAAGGGTCCGTGTAAATAAATATATGTAAAAAATATGAAGCTGAACCAGTTAAGAGAACATTCAAAGTTAAAATTGGTTAACATTATCAATTGGGCTTGTTAAATATCTTTCAATATTTACTCAGCAAATATTACCATCTGTCATTGTGACGAGCGTGAATTATCATCTCTCCACTACATTCGGATTAATATTGAAACCAGCATGCCTTTTGCATTGGAAGTGACAATATCGCGTAGCAAATAAAAGATCCACTAAGGGCACACGGGAAACGGCTCGAAGACTGTCACGATGTGTATTTATTCATTGGGGGTAAACCTGTGTTCATCATCACTATCGAAACCCGTTTAATCCTGTATAGGGTCGCGGGGGGGGGGGCAGAGGCTATCCTTGCAGGCACAGGGCGCAAGACGGGGCTCTACCCAAGATGTGACGTCAGTACAACGCAGGGCACTGGGGACAAGTTACTCAGCGGGCCAATAAACCTAGGCAGCAGCGCATGTGTTTTTGGTGGAAACCGGAGCACCCGGCGAAAACCCAAACGGACACGGGGTGAGAACACGCAAACTCCACGCAGAAAGGCACCAAAGCTGGGAATCGAACCCGGGAGCTTCTTGCTGCGAGGCAACAACGCTCCTCCCTGCTCGGCCCCCATGCCGCCCGTACAACCTAATTACTAAGATAATTACTCGGCGCTGGAGGGGGGCAGCCAGACACCTGTGCTCGAGGCTCAGCGCGGCGGGGTGCAAGCAGGTGCACGCGCAGTTGCGTAAATGGGAGCCGCCTGACCAGCAGGACTAAACGACCCGACGCGAGCAACTGCCGTAAGGACCTTCAAGTAACGCTGTCATATAATTTAACGTCGCAATTGACAACGCGCGCCGAATTTGTTGAACGTTGATGGTATTCGTTCAGAGGCAGAGTGACTCCGTGGCGCTCGACAAGGCTATCTCAAAAGAGCAGCTTTTGAGAGCAATCGATGTGTAACGCGAGTCGGGGTGTCATTCCAGATTGTTTCCCAATGGCTTGTCGTGTCACGTGACAACTCCGCAGAGGGTCTCGGGAAAAGACAGCTGTAGGCTGCAGTGAAGAGCGGTGTGGGCTGTTTATCCCAGTAACTAGCTGATCACCATCCTGATTGATACAAGTGTACCGACATCCCGTCCGTATACAAGTGCAGTTTATAGAGGAACGAAATGACGTTTCTCACGGTCCTTGGGTGGGTTTTAAGCAGACTACGCGAAAGTGGCAGAAACCGGCATTTTCAAACGTCACAGGGCAAGTCGGTGGTTCCAAACCGATGAGCTGGCGACAGGTGAAGCGCGCTCGGCACATTTTGCCCAAAGCCGTCGCAATCGTCGTCGTTCCGTGCGGACGAGCGCGGTGCTGTGCTCGATGACGCGTTGCAGCCGTGGCAGCGGTGTTCCACAAGGTGCGACGCAGCGGCAGTTTGTCGCCAAAGTCGAGGGACGCAAAACCGGCGGCACTCGAGAGACGCACGATGGATGCGCTGAGCTGTCGGCAGGTCGCACGTGTGTGTGTGTGTGTGTGAGATGAAGTGTGGGTAATCCTTTCTCATCATCTCATCTCATTATCTGAAACCGCTTAATCCTATATTGGGTCACGGTGAAGCCGGAGCCTATCCCGGAAACACAGGGCGTAAGGCAGGAATACACCCGACGACGGGACGCTCGTCCATCACCGGGCATTGCGGGGCAATTTTAGTCTGCGAGCCAATCAACCTGTCCAGGAGCATGCTTTTGGACTGTGGGAGGAAACCGGAGTATCCGGCGAAAACCCACGCGGACACGGGGAGAGCATGCAAACTCCACACAGAAAAGCACCCGAGCCGAGAGATTCGAACCCGGGACCTTCTTGCTGTGAGGCGTCAGCGCTAACCACTGGGCCACCGCGCCGCCCGGTAATCCTTTCTCTCAACGGCAATTCTCAGCCAACGATTAAATGAAAACCTACATCAACACACTCCTACCTCTTCCAAGTGTGCATGGCTGGCTTGGAAGAGAACAGACCAACGTCCTTGCAGTGGAGACCCTTGTGCGCGCAGTGACGCAAACCAGCGGTTGCCGGGCCGCACCTTTACCCATAATGCAAAAGAGACAATCGTCTGGAAATTTGCGTTGCAAAGTTCTGACTGTTTTCGCCGGGTACTCCGGTTTCCTCCCACAGTCCAAAAGCATGCTCTTGGATAGGTTGATTGGCTCGTAGACTAAAATTGTCCCGCAATGCCCGGCGATAGACTGGCGTCCCGTCGTCGGGTGTATTCCTGCCTTACGCCCTGTGTTTCCGGGATAGGCTCCGGCTCACCGTGACCCTATATAGGATTAAGCGGTTTCAGATAATGAGAGTTCTGACTGTTCATTGGTGGGTTTCAATGTCTCCATAGTGCGCAGCAACATAATGCACAAACACACACCACCGATGTCTGTGCATAAGTGCAAAATATTCAGGCGTTTTGAATGAAGTAACTTTCATCACTATTGGATTCCATGCCATTCCTAATCAAGTATTGTACAGGTAAGCAAACAAGGGTAGCAACCAAAATTATATATGGGAAGCTGCTGATGTTTCGTCTGTCCTTTTTTGATCTGTTAAGATATTATGGCCTCCCCTTAGCATGCGGGTCAAGTGGCTACTTGCCGATTCTTAACCATGCCAGGCGGCAGAGATTTATGAATATAGGGAGAATATATGTGGGAGTATAGCATAGATGTACAATACAACAACTAGCTTTGCTGCACTGTTCTCTGATACAATACTGCGTGACAGTTTATGACACCTGTATTGCACGGTGGTCACCCATCTAAGCACTATCCGTATAAACCGTATTAGCTTCCGAAACCAGACGCAAACAGAGTGATATGATCATAGCCTGTAGTCTGACACTGTTCAATATTCCAGTCGAGAAATCTGGTTTCGATGTCACAATGGAACAATTACCTGTGGGTCAACACCGGACACTGTGTGCTAAATAATAATAATAATACTATTTATAATGCGCACAAATTCCCTGCCCAGCGAACGCAAGACAGATACACAGATACTAATGCAAACAAAATTACACCGATTGCAGCGCTATGTAAAATACAGGAGACTTTTTTTTCCACTATTTTTATGAAAGCCATGACAGCGGCACATTTCACAAATCAAAGCGTGACAAAGGCAATTGTAGCGCTGCTCGAGCCGATTGCAACCGGCTAGGTGCTCCAAATAACGTGTATTTGCAAGCCAGATGTCCCACTTTTGCCACTACATCATTTGTTTTTGCCACTGGATTATCTGTCGCTGCCAATCGAGCAGTTTAAAAAGTGCATGTAGCAGACGTGGCCTAATAGAGCATAGCACAAAATCACTGGCCCACTTAATGTTGACGATACACGCACAGTGGCACTTGATGTGGAAAATGTAACGGATGATCGAAGCTCACAAATTATACCGTCAACAGGGACCATTATAAATTATAATCACCAAGTGCTTTTTAAAAAAATGATGCAATTCTTTAATCGCATTGCAACCCTGAATCACAAGTGGTTGCATCATAGGGTGAAGGCAATCCTGAAAATAGAGGACTTGATATTTGCAAAATGTATAACAATTTTCACTTGTTCTTAAGTTTCTAAATGTACTTCCACAGCAGGATGGTGTGATGCGTAGGTGTGGCCATTTCATCAGTGTCTGAAATGCATGCATTGTCATTACTTCTTTTACTCGGCATGGACTAATAAATAACAATAATTCACAGCCCGAGTGACAAGGTGGCACAGTGCGTAAGCGCTACTGTCCTGCAGCAAGATGCCCCTGGGTTCGATTCCCGGCTCAGGTGCCAT
>JAZEWT010000002.1:2016546-2029930 GCA_036362905.1 Mordacia mordax
CCACGACACGGCACTTGTGGCTGCTGAGTTTATACCCATAACATTCATATACGTTGTCGTTTTGACATCAATTTTATTTCTCAAAGGACTCTACTTACACAACCTTAATCAAGCACAAATCTGTAACGTGACACATGAACACAACACCGTATATCGAGGAGGCATGGCGCACTGTGCCCTTCTGTTATGTACAACACAGTGTACTTACAACTGGCGCAACCACTACGGCCCTGCTGGTGGATTGTAACAAAGCACAAGACGATTCGGTCAAACATCGAAGCGAGTGGTTCAGGGCAATCCTGTCAACTGGTGGTCTTCATGCGCTCCTGCCAACTGAGATTGGATCGTTGGTTCTCTGTTTCCTGGCCAGACACTCTGGCAACTCAATCAAGATGTGGGATTATACTGCAGCGTGCGCTCTTCATGAGATCCGCAGCTCTTCCCCGGCCTGACAATGATCTCCCATTTAAGGAAGCTGCGGTCACGACTCCACAAACGCCCATTGTGATATCAGCGCCCGAGAGTCGTTTCATTGCACGTTCGTGGAACTGTGTCAATGTTGTGCGCTCTGCGTTATGTCTCCCGCAAAGTGTCTGGACAGACGCTTGCACTCGGACGCTCTTCAAATGTTAAGTCCACGCACGGTCATTGCTGTCTGGGTTAAGTGCCCTGACTAAAGTTCTGCCCCTGCATTGAGATGTAGCTTGCTTACCCCTCCCCGCTAGACAACCGTTAATAGCTCGACGATTCCTGCCAGCTGAAATGATAACGTAGTTGAGGTGTATACGATGTGAGAGGCATACTTCGAGCAGAGTGACCGTGCACTTCAATAATCTTGTTACTGCACTGAGAGATGTGGTACGGTGGGATGATTTCTACCGCGTGACATACAACGCTGGTATTGTTAAACTCTCATATATATGCTCAGGATAACAGTACCAAATATTCGTTACGGCTGCAGCAGCAGGTGTCACAAAGGCCAATGTGTCGGTGAAATTGAATATAATTTTTGCAGTCACGCGGGCATTTCATCTGACGCTGTCGTCCACACAATGTAATTTCGTCATACCAAGCACTGGGGCATTTCTATGCGTCAAGAAATACCGTATTCGAGTTTGTTTCCGAAGCTGTTCTTTCGGGTTAGCCGTGTCGAGCCCCCCCCCCCCACTTCACCTCCTCCATCCTTCGCGACGTTTCGCCTCCACACGTTGGAGGCATCCTCAGACGTTGAAGGCGAAACGTCGCCAACGAGAGAGAGGGGGGGAGGGAGGAACGCTCGACATGGCCAGCCGGAAAGAACAACGGCTTTGGAAATCGGTTATCAATTGAAATCAACTGAAAAGTTGAAAACCTACAACCGTACATAAATACCGTATTGTCAATGCAGGTCACCCATTTACCGATCTGCAAAATATAATTCGTAAAGGGCACCGCTTAAACCATCATTGAATGTCTCCCTTTGTATATCTTGCTCTGTGACAAATGTTCGAAAGCTCATCACCGTGTGCGCAACATCACTGACAAATGCAGACCCGACATTGTACTGTACTATGTGACTCACAATGAGCATCGTGACTTGAAGGACCACGTGTATGTAAGCTGACAATGGTACAAGGCTGGCAAGTTAAAACTACCCCCACACATTGTACACAGTATATAAAATACATGGCCTACAGCACGTAGGCTACCTTGTGTGTTTATAGGGTATTCATAGTTAACAGAACGTGACGTATAGTTCTTTATAACAACATTCTAAAAGCTTGAAGCAGACTGTAATACAGTAACACGTTATTTTAAGCGCTGCCCGTTCTACGCGTGGAACATGTGATGTTACAGCAACCAAAGCGGTGAATTACAGGGTGCAGAGCAGCTCCATTGAAGACCAGCTCAAACGACAGCTCAAGTCGTGTCATCATCATCATCTTATTTGCGTGAACGCAATCATCCATTACTGTAAAATCACAGTCTGAATAAGCTATGGAACGAGATTCACATCTTGACAAAACTGGAAAAAACATGTGGTCTGGGAAATAGTCTCCATTACTGTCCAGTCTCTCTTTTCTTCAGGAAGAATTGAGCGAAAACGATCATCCATCAGAATGTGAATCTGGCCCCGATAGATTGTGATGAGTGGCAAGCGCGCTTGAACCACTCACTCACGGACCGTTGATGAGCCTGCGGTTTTGATTACAAATTGTATCTCGCGTCTCAATAGCTCGAGTTAAGAGTCAGCGAGCACCTCCTCGGGTTTTTGTAACGACAGATGACGTGACCAGCTAACTCACGAATCAAATACACGGCAGTCCAGATGTCTTGACTCCCATTGAAGTTAACCCTGTCGGTTTATTTTTGTCCTTAGTTCATTCAATTGCGTTTTAAATACTCAACTCATTGTCAGAAACCGCTTAGTCCTGTATAGGGTCACGGTGAGCCAGAGCCTATCCCGGCAGACACAGGACGCAAGGCAGGGATATACCCATGATGGGATGCCAGTCCATCACCGGGCACCGCGGGCAAATTTAGTCTGCAAGCCAATTAACCGATGCAGCAGCGTGGTTTTTTTGGACTGTGGGAGGAAACCGGAGTACCCGGCGAAAACCCACGCGGACACGGGGAGAACATGTAAACTCCACACAGAAAGGCACCCAAGCCGAGATTCGAACCCAGGACCCTCTTGCTGTGAGAAGGTGCTGGGTGCTACCCACCGGTAGCCCGGTGGGTTTCACTGTAGCTGTTTTAAATAATCCATGCTTATTTATTTTAGATTAATGATGTTTATAAGTATCAGTGTTATACTGATTGCCTTATATTATACACGCATTGCTATGTAAAAACAATGACGCTCACGGAATTAAATGGGTAGGGGTACAAGACATCAGGATGACTGTAGAGTAGAGTAAAGCGTGACGTCTCAATGCACCAGTCAGCGCTGGAGCTGTCACCAGACTTGCCTTCTTGGAAGGCTTTAATTGCGAACCTGAACTTCGGCCACGGCGCGCTGACTTTCAATTATGGGCGGTAGGGCCCAGTATCGCAGTGTCCCACGATGCTCACGAAGTGCCACGGGTGGTGCTGACGGCCACTACGTGCGGCAAAGTTGCATCTCGTCCTCAGAATTTCGCCTCCGGATATCAGCTATGGGATCAACCGTATCGGGGGGGGGGAGGAGGCTGACGTGTGGCCTCCCAAGCTTCATCTCGCTTTCGGCCTGCGTGCGTTCGAAAGTGTCCCAGCTTCTATTTGTCTCCTCGCTGTTGGAAAGAAAAAGGGACGATTTTACTCCCCCGGTCCTGACGGCTGGAGACACACAGTCGCGTGGGAACGATTTTGAGTGTCTGGGGGACCAGTGGCTATTGAGGGGCTCCGTGTTGAATAGCAAGAAAAGCACCTCCCCCCCCGCCCCATCGAGTCTCTTAAGTATTGATTGGGGAAGGGGGGGGGCGCACAGCGTATGACTTGCGACTCTGTCCAAAAGGTTGGGAGTGTGGTGGGGGTCAGCTGCCCCACTTGTCGCATCCCGTGTTCCCACGCCCATGTCGACACAGTTGTACCACACATCTTGTGTCACGTGTATGGAACACTTGTGATGCGGTCATGCGTGGAATTTCACCGTATAATTGATGTGATTATGCACGAGTAACAAAAGCCTCTCAACCTGGGAATCTGTTTACAAGCCACTGCAGTCGCCACGCCACGCAGGAGTGTCTCATTACGCGGCAATGTAACGGTTCCTGCACTGGTTTAGCATAGGCTCACTTCAGATTCGTTAACGGCCAGTGGCAAATAAATCAGCGGATAAATATATAAAAAAGAGAAAAGTTTTTTTTAACCATTTCTCACAATTATTACAGGTGTTAAGATTGTAAAACACCAAATAGACGCGTTTCACAGTGTCCAGTTTCCAAAAGCCATACATACATGTGGCAAAGCACACAAACAAAAAACGTTGATAATATATGCATTGTCCTTGAAACTGCTTGACCGGAGTTTCAACAGCAAGACCTGAGCTACTAAAGAAGTATTGATATTGCATTGTTCTGAGCTAATTGCCTTTTGGCAACATCTTGCTAACACTCAGAGTCAGGCTGAAAGGAAAGCCATGTCGAGTGTAGGCCAATTAGTTTCAAGGACGATGCATATGTTATCAAAGCTTTTTGTTTGCATATTTTGCCACAAGTATGCGTGGCTTTTACAAACTGCACTCTTTGTGAAAGTTTTCTCTTTGGTGTTTTAAGACCTTAACACCTGTGTAATTGCCATAAATTGTAAAAGAAAAACCTTTTATCTTTTTTTTTACACATGTATACTGGCAAAAGTACCCATAGAGTGGAAAAATAAATAAAATCGTTAGGTATTTACACTCCCGCAGAGAAAGTGGTGACGTTTTAACGAATTTTGATAAGCACGCTATTAAACAAACACGCGTTACGTAAACTTTCAATATCTACAACTTTCTTGTTACAAAGTGCCAACAACTGAAGACCAGTCGTGCGGGCACTGACTGTGTGATGTAGGATTAAATACAGAGAGGTTAGCTTTGGTGGTTTAGCAGCAATGGTTGGCCGATATGGATCCTAACTGAACATTCACACAAATCTCGGTGCTCACTCTGCTTATCACTCTTTCATCGAATCTGGCCGCGCTGTTGGCTGAAGGTGATGTGCGTGTATTGCACGGTGATGAGATGTTATCTCTCTCGCCTGATAATCAGGAGGTGTCATCTCATCCCACTGTCAGAAACCGCTTAGTCCTGCACGGGATCCCGGTGAGCCAGAGCCTATCCGGGCAGACAGAGGGCGCAAGACAGGGACATACCCACGATAGGACGCCAGTCCATCACCGGGCACTGCGGGCAATTTAGTCTGCAAGCCAATTAACCTATGCAAGAGCATGTTTTTTGGACTGTGGGAGGAAACCGGAGCGCCCGGCGAAAACCCACGCGGACATGGGGAGAACATGCAAACTCCACACAGAAAGGCAACCGAGCCGAGATTCGAACCCGGGACCTTCTTGCTGTGAGGCGACAGCGCTACCCACTGGACCACCGTGCCACAATCAGAAGGTGGTGGGTTGGATTCCCGACCGAGATGCTCATATTATGGAGTGTGCATCTCCTCTCTCTCTCCGAGTCCTCCTATGTTCTATTGTTCTATTCCCCTCCACGTTTACAAACATGTTTTCTCAGCCCACTCTACTGCTACTATTATCACCCACATTCTATAATGCGAGCTACTTGGATGAGCTTTGCGTGTGGCCAAGTGACCTCTGAAAAATAAGCTCACAGCCCAGTGGGTTTTACTTGATAAATCTCTCATCTCATCTCATTATCTGAAACCGCTTAATCCTATATAGGGTCACGGTGAGCCGGAGCCTATCCCGGAAACACAGGGCGTAAGGCAGGAATACACCCGACGACGGGACGCCAGTCCATCGCCGGGCTACTTGATAAATAAAATATTTTAACACAGGAGTAAAGAAAAACCATGCAGTCAGCTGACTGAGTCTCACGTGTGCACATTCGAGCCCGCTCAGGCCAGGGCATGCGGTCACCTAGTACGGACTGGTGGTACACGTGTGCGTGGAGGAAAAATTCTCGAGGCGGATCCGTGTGCTCTTGGCCTTTAGCGAGGAGCTCACTGGAAGCTGGCAGCTGAAGACCTGCCGGTAGGCCTTGCGGAAGTTCTCCGAGAGGAACGCGTAGATGATGGGATTGGCGCACGAGTTCCCGTAGGAGAGGCAGTGGGAGACGATGCGGAACACGAAGGAGGCGTTATTCAGCGGGAAGTCGCCGTACAGGACCCACATGTGAATGATGTGGTGCGGTAGCCAGGATATGCAGAACACGGCCACCACCACCAGCACCGTCTGCGCCGTCTGTGGAGCCAGCGCACGCAGCAGAAGCGTCAGCGACAGCAGCCGCCGCAGAGCGGATTCACGTCACTATTATACGGAGTCTGATTTCACGCTGTCTGGCATTCGGGTCTTGCTGTTGACATTAACTTTTGGTGACAACCAGTATTGATGATGAAGGGCCATGAGCAATAGTTTGGCACAGCAGGCAGCCAAGGGCACAATTTAAATGCAGTGCAAGGTTATTTTTAAGGCGTGTTTAGCGCACATGGGAAAAATACGGTTACGGACTAAATAACACAAGAACAAGAATGTTGCCTTTACTCCCAAACAAAGCTTTACTGAATCTCAGAAAACTTGTTCGCATTGTAATGATGTAGGTTTTCACGGCTCTATGCATGATGATTGCTTTGAAAGGCTGCTCTCTCGGGACAGCCGCGTCGATCGCTCCCTCTCTCCCTTAATCGCGTCGTTTCGCTTCACACGTTAGAGGCATCCTCAGGCGCAGTGTGCGTGTGTAGTGCCTGTTGCTCCTATATATATGTGGGTACTGTGAATGTGTCGAGTCATCTTTTGTTGTATGGGGTCTACATCTGAATCACATTAACACTAATCTCCTTGTCCTATTCACACTGCCAGGGCTTCTGGCATTGACCTTATGAGTTCAACTCCCGGTCCGGGTGGGCAGTCATTAACCTCTCCTTGGTCAGTGAATGAGCAATGGATATTCAGTTACAAGACATTGGGATTTTTAATTCAGAATTCACGAGCTCTCGTTTTAGCATAGAGAGATACCTCGATTTGCATTACTATTGGACTATTGCGTCAAATTATTCGCGTGAGAGCTAATGAAGAACTGTGTGAGACGTTGGCTATGTTGACATTTTAGAAAAAAACAGAGACATTTGGTCATAGCACACCTGGCCATGAGATCGAAATTGGGACACAATTGCTCTGCAATTATATTTAGTCTTTTCAAGGGCAGTCATAAAGTTTGAGGCATTACCATTACCTCGGACCTAAAGTGAGAGTGACTCAATATTAATCCCCGTCTTTTCATTTTAAGGAATGTTAAGTACATCGCTGGACGCAACCCAAACAAAACAGATCCGTCGATAAAATCAGCCGAATGACCATATCACCGACATTCTTTGGTCCTCAAAATATAAAGCTGAACCTGGTCAGTACTTGGATGGAAGGCCACGTGGGATCAGGGGCGGTCTTAGTGATTCTGTGACTTCAGGCAAAATTTATAGACGAACTTTGCAATAATGGTCTCGAATTTAAATATGAGACTTGGTCGATTTCCTTTCAGTCACGAAGCAGTAAACAAGCATTCTTGTTTTCAAGTCTAATAAATTGTGAAGCTCTTGTGCAATATCGCTCGGCCTCGCGGCGAGCCATCGCCCCTGTCATGTACCCCCCTCTCCCCGTAATTGCCTGGCTTGATCCATGGTTAATATCCCTGGTGCAGGAGTGGATGCGTGAAATGATCATGAGACAGAGGTCCTGAGAGTCACCGCGCATGTACGTTTGGTCCGGGTACTCAGGTTCCCTCCCATCGTTGGAATTGGCCCAGTATCCCACACACAGTGAAGCTCTTCTGACCAAATCGTCGAGGTTGATTATTGGGAGACTGCGTGCGCCTGTTCTAAGATGGATCGTTGGTGAATGCGCTAGGGTGTAAACCCACGTATTACCGGGAACGCATTTAAAACTTGGGTTTTTAGTTTTTTACACTTATTATGCGTTTCTTACTGTTATTTTATTACTTTCTCTTGAACTTACGACTGAATACAAATGTACACTTAAAAAAAGAAATCTTCTTTATTCAATCTGTTCGAGGGTATTGCACAAGAGAATGCCAGTGACGATTTTCTGAACCGTTCCCGGGCCTCCCCTAGGTCGCCTCGGCCTCAAATGAGTACCGATTGCGGTGTTTAAACATTGCTGCTCGGGAGATGAAGGCGACTAAGTGTGGTTTGGGCCACCAACCCTCTCGCGTGTGCTGTGCTTGCCTTCGTAAATGCTCGCTAGCAGCTCATTACCCCAAAGTCCGTTCGAGGCTGTATAGAGAGAGGGAGAGGCGGTTAATTGACTGTGCGCGTTACTCATCTCACTTATCAGGAGGTGCACGTAACGCTTTATTTTTTAAGCGAGTTACCTTTTTCTTCGATCGCTGTGACTTTTTGGATATGTTGCGCACCTTTCTCTGCAGGTGTGTGAGAACCTGTTACACGCGGACACCGGTGATAGATCGAGACACGCCGTGAGCAGTCAATCGGAACGTCTGACTCGCTCGTGCGTCACGCACACGCAGATCGCATTTGTAAACAACAGCGTTATTGCTGATTAGCCGCTCTTATCTCGTTGTTGACGTCGCCGTTCTCTCCGCAGGTCTGTGCAGCGCTTTGTGACCCTCGGGTGATAAGCACTCTAGAAATGCAATTATTATTTTACGATAAATGCTACATTAAACATTTCCCAATTCTCTCATTATCTGAAACCGCTTAATCCTATACAGGGTCACGGTGAAGCCGGAGCCTATCCCGGAAACATAGGGCGTAAGGCAGGAATACACCCGACGACGGGACGCCGGTCCATCGCCGGATTTCCCAATTAATGTATTATAAACACTGATAAGTTTGCATTTAACATTTTTAGTTGAAAGTCAGATCATACTTTACACGCTGGTCTCCAACAAAAATGTTATTGTTGCTGATTTTCCGCTCTAATGTCATTGTTGTGGACGTACCGTTCTCTCCGCAGCTCTGTGCAGCGCTTTGTGACCCTCGGGTGAAAAGCGCTCTATAAATGCAATTACTATGATGGGTGTACGCCAGGGGAACCGGCGGAACAATAGATGCACTGCCCTCTGCTGATAACCACGAAGGCAGCACGCGGTCACATTTTCAGTTTATATTTAAGTTGCACGGAAACGGTGTGATATATAGCTCTCTTTGACAGTTGTCCAGCGGGAAAGGGCAAGTAAGTTACAGCATCTCAGGGCATTAGGGACAATTTAGTCAGGACAATTAACCTAGGCAGCGCTTTGTGACCCTCGAGTGAAAGACGGTTTAGAAATGCTAAATATTACTATTATAGCATGCCTTTGGACAGCGAGAGGAAACGGGAGTATGCAGAGAAAAAGCCACGCGGACACGGGGGAAAGAAGACACAAACTCCACACAGAAAGGCACCAGGGTCGGGAATCGAACCCGGGCGGTTGTTGGGGGTGAGGCGGCAGCGCCACTCGCCGCCACGTCACCGTCGCGTTGCTTGTGCTCCGCGATCCGAGTGACGAGCAACTCAGGAGAACACGTGGTGTGCGGAGCTCTGCTCAGGCTCGATCATTCTCACGTGGCGCATTCTGTTCCTTTTAACCCCCCCCCTCCACCCGGTGACCCCCCCCAACCCGCCTTCCCCTCCTGACCCCACGGTGACCGCCACCACCACCCCGCACCGGAACATCGCCTGCTTTACAATCACAACGTCCGGTGCTTTGTGTCACCCGTGGGTTTTCTGCTGAAAGGCAAGTTTAGAGTGCGCATGTGTATACTGTATTGGTATATGTAGACTGTCAATGCACATTGACAGTCTTCCTTACTAATAAACTAAGAACGTTCATCAATCGCATCCTCTTAATTAAAATTGAAAAAAAAATGTTTAATATCTGACGTTTCGGCCAATGGGCCATCTTCAGCGCATACTGACATAGATTGCGTACATCTGCACGTGTGAGCTGGCGTGTCTGTGTCTGTATTTGCATGCGTTCGGGCTGGCCACCCATCCCTATGGGTTGCTTAATAACCCTAATAGGCACTCGCTAACAGCACCTGACCCGACAGACTGTTAGACTCTATACGAGGCACCACTGCGTTGAGACCACACGCCCAATTCAACTCAATTATTTTACCCGTGTCCTAATTGACACCATCAGCGAACCGCCTTCGTGGATTATTTTCCCCACCAGCGGCAATTAAAAGCCGTCATTAACATCAAAAGTTCTTCTAAATGAATGCAATTACGATCTTTATTAAATAATAATAATAATAATGTGAAACAAAATGCTGCA
This sequence comes from Mordacia mordax, assembly GCA_036362905.1. Lineage (NCBI taxonomy): Eukaryota > Metazoa > Chordata > Hyperoartia > Petromyzontiformes > Petromyzontidae > Mordacia > Mordacia mordax. The sequence continues at coordinate 2,026,472 of JAZEWT010000002.1, forward strand.
ACACGCCTCGCTTTAATGAGCCGCGCGGCGCGTTAATCACCGCACGCAGACCGTCCCGGAAGGAACCGTGCGTGGTGATGGGCAGCTCTGTTGGGCAGCTCTGGTGGGCAGCTCTGGTGGGCAGCTCTGTTGGGCAGCTCTGGTGGGCAGCTCATGCGCGGATTAGCCTTCGCGTCGCGAGCCTTGGACACCAACGTGGGCGGCGGTGTGGCGAGTGCGAGTCCTCCCACACAAGCCCCCCCCCCCCGGCACCAAGAGGCAGGTCGCAGATCGGAAACAATGCACAAACGCACCAAGGCGATGCGGTCCCAGACTCCCCCCTCACCCCCCTCCCCGTCATTAAACGTGCCCGCTTGCCAATTAACAATCATTGCCAGGCTGTGTTTCATTGGGGGCACTTGGTGCGGCACGCAAAGTAAATGGACGGTACGTGTGGCTGAGGATAATAACAATAATTGCACTTCTAGAGCGCTTTATCACCCGAGGGTCACAAAGCGCTGTACACAGCTGTGGATATAATGGCATGTCAGCAACGACAACGACATATGAACGGCAAATCAACAACAACTAACGGCGCATTAGCGCTCCGTAATCCATGCAGAACAGGGTTTCTCAGCTTTTTGCACCTCGAGGCTCGCTTGAGCCACTTGGGTCTCGACTCCACGGACCACGAGGTGGCGCTCGCGGCCCTTTGATTGAGAATGGCGCCTCTATGGTATGGTTCATTAATTAATTTGCCTTACGAACGGGGGCAAGACGCGCATGAGTTCTCCGTAGTTAAGGCGTTAATTACTCAAGCTATAGCCTCGGTGCTTGACAAACAACCGGCAGATGGTCAGGGAAGGGGTGCAGGCGGCGGTCTCCAACAGCTTGTTCGTTGGTTTGTATCAGCGATTCCACCCTGGCCTTACGAAGCTCGGGCCGCCAGCTGCCCACATCGAGGTCTGTTGACCACCACCACCACCACGCTGTGCCCCCGCGTGCGACATGCATTGCGTTGAGCAATCCTCATGATTTTCCGTGCGAGTGCCGGCACGGCTGTGCGTGCGGCGCAGTGATTAACGGTCGCGATTCTGATCGATTGCGGTCTAGGACAACGCCTGGCGATTGGGAGCTCTTGCGAACAACGCCGCCGTTCTTAAACTTCCACTTTTAAAGTATTTTCTGGTTTAATAATCGTACTGCGCCTGGCATCGAAGGGTAACTCCGCTCGGCTTAAAGGTGGGTGGCTGGACCAACCAAGTCACCGCGGCATTCGTACACAATGCATGCTGTCGGTGGTGAAGCCGGAGCCTATCCCGGATTATATGCATAGAGTCATGTCTGCTTCTATTAAGAGCTGCTCTTTCGGGGTATGGCCGTGTCGAGCGTTGCTCCACCTATCCCTATCTCAATTGGAAGCATCGCGAAGGAGAGGCAAAGGAGGAACGCCTGCCACGGCTATCCCGAAAGAGCAGCTATGGTGAGAAGTTCTTGACACGCACAGACAACGGTTATCAAGTAGCAAACGCGAGGGTGGGGGGGGGGAGGTGAAAGGGGGGGGGTGCATCTAAGACGCGCGGACTCACGCTGACATAGCAGCACGAGATGAGCATCAGGGGCAGTACGTAGCCGAAGATGAAGATGCCCGTGATGTAGGCTCGCCTCCGAGACGCCTCCGCCTCCCAGCAGAAGAACTGACCCGGGTAGGAGTAGTTCTCCCCGTCCACGAGCAGTTGGTTTTGCGCGCAAGGGATCGCGGCGAGCACGGACAGGGCCCATATGACGGCCACGCCGGCGAGCGCGTTGCGCGTGGTGCGCAGCGCGGGCGAGCGGTGCGAGTGCACGACGGCGATGTAGCGCTCCACCGACATCGCGGCGAGCGTGAAGATGCTCACGAGCATCGAGACGGTGACGAAGTAGTGCACGGCCTTGCAGAGGAAGGCGCCGAACACCCACGTGGGCAGCACGTAGATGGTCGACTGGACGGGCACGCAGAGCATCAGGAACGTGAGGTCGGCCACGCTCAGGTTGAGGATGAACGTGTTGGTGGTGTTGCGCTGCACCCGCCGCGACTTCTGGCACAGCAGCACCACCAGCACGAGCGAGTTGCCCAGCACGCCCAGCAGAAAGATAATGCCGAAGAGCGTCGGCACGATTATCTTTGCCGGGTTAATCCCTTCCTTGGCGTCGCCTTGCTGATGCTGCTGATGCGAGCTGGTGACAGTCGCATCACCGTCCGCGCTCGAGTTGCTGAAATTGCCCGGCGCGTCCTCCATCGTTCCGGCAAAAGAAAAAAAAAAGCGGCAGAAAAATAAAAGAGACAAAAGAGCGGCGAACGTGAAGGCGTAAATGTGACTTTGGCTCTCTACGTTTGCGGGCAGCTGCTCGCAACGAGCGCTCTGCTGTCACGCACCGGTCCCAGAGGCAGCATCGCCGGTCGCGATCTGTCCAGGAGAGCGCGACGGAGACAGCGAATTCTCCACGCGGGGTTTAAGACGGCATCGAACCCCGGTCTCCTCCGAGCGAGTCCCGGCGAGGGCTGCGCGCACGCTGGGCGATTCTCGAGCCGGTGGCTACTGCCGCTGCGCGGCTGCTACGAGGGAGAGATTGAAACCCTTACCCCCCCCGCCNNCCCCCCCCACTCCAGAAGTCGCAACTCCTCCGGATCGATGCGGCGGAGAGCAGAGGAGAGAAAATCAGGGCGCGGGAGCGTTACGCCAGAGCGACCGGTCCTTCCTCCTCCTCCTCTCCTTCTTCGCTCTTCCCTCGCGCTCCCTCTCTCCCCTCCTCTCTCTGTGTCTCTCAGCGGTGATCACAGCAGCCACTGCCTGACACCTGCGCGCTGATCTGAAGCCAGGATGTCCTCGCCACGACCGCGGTAGCGGTCCGTGTATCGTGGCGCTAGTTGTTTGAATAGAAGGAAAAAGAGAGCGCGCGGGGAGTGGTCGCCCTCCTCGCCGCGCGGAGCCTACAAGTGGCTCCGGCGTGAGTGTGAGTGACAGCTATAAACAGATGGACTTGACCGGGAATAGGATGGAGGGGCAGCGGGGGGGGCGTATCGGAGGGGGATACAATTAACGCGTAAACGCGCCGACCATTCGAAGGAGGACAAGGTGCAGCACGAGCACATTTTAGAGAAACGTGTCTCAATTTAAAAACAAACCGTTCTGACCGACGTAATGATGCGTTATGGGAATTGCTCTTGAAGGGATTTTTTTTCTCTTCCGGCATAGCCGTGTCGAGTGTTCCTACCTCGTCAGTCGCGACGTCAAAAGCGTCGTGGTTTCTGCTGCGCCACCTCGTCACCGCATTGCGCCCAGCGGACACGTTGATGAAACATACCTGGCCGAGTCGGCCGCTCAATTCACAATTACGAGTGATTGAAATGCGTTCGAGGCGGCGCGATGGCCCAGTGGGTAGCGCTGTGGCCTCACAGCAAGAAGGTCCCGGGTTCGAATCTCTCGGCTCGGGTGCCTT
>JAZEWT010000002.1:2043151-2053566 GCA_036362905.1 Mordacia mordax
TAGCCAGAGTATCGGCACTATGGGTGTTTTTCGATTAATGTTCACGCTTAAGATGCCCGCGCAATTCGATTTGTTTCTCTCCATAGTCTAAATGTGTCGAAGGGAAGCGTCGCTCGATAGAAACTGCCGAGTTTGCACACAGACCCGAGCACTGCGAGGCATGAAACTCGAGAACTCGGAGGAAAACGCGCCAGAATAAGGGGGGAGAACATACAAACGTCACACAGAAAGGTGGTAATCAAACCCAGATTTCAGAAAGGCTTGGGCAAGAGTGTTACTACTGCGTCACCTTGCCGCCCAATATAATAATAATAGTTGCATATTTATAGCGCCTTTCACCCGAGGGTCACAAAGCGCTGCACAGAGCTGCGGAGAGGACGGCACATCAACAACATCAGCATGATGGATTCACGTGACATCTGCGCCCGCCCGGGTCGCTGCCATGCAACAAAACAACCACAACAACGACCCCAACTAAGTGGCGGTGACGCCGGCGCGGCGCCTCTGAACCGTGGCCCACGCACCCCCTGGGCCACGTGTACGCGCAGACGCGCAGCAACATCTCCATGCGAACTGGGCTCCATTAACGCACTTAACGTTAATTGGGACAATGTTTTCGCCAATTTGAGGCGGGCAGACCACTCTGGTTCGTTAATCACAATGACTCCGGGTGTCTGCTTCAGAGCAGACGCTAAAGACCCCGTGGTACTATTCAATACGGAGTGGCGAGCCGTGTCTGCTGGTGTGGTGGTGCAAATGTGGGCAGATTTATAGAATGCGTGTGGAATTTTGCATGTTCGCCCCGTGTCCACGTGGGTTTTCGCCAGGTACTCCAGTTTCCTCCCAGCGTCCAAAGACGCTGCTGCTAGGTTGATTGGACTACTGAGTAAATTGATGCTTGCTTCGAAAAGCTGCTCTCTCGGGACAGCCGCGTCGATCGCTTCCTCTCTCCACCTCGCGACGTTTCGCCTCCTCACACGTTAGAGACATCCTCATGCGCAGTGTGCGTGTGTCGTGTGTTTAACTCCTATTTATATGTAGATACCATGTATGTGTTGAGTCACCTCCACAGAGTGGCTGCATTCCAGGATCAATGGACGACTGTCGGGGTCCACTTGAAAGTGTTCCATTGTCTTGCTCACTCCGCGGCATCACATTAACCCCATCCTGTCCCACCTGTGACTAATCTCCTAGTTTGCATCTCATGAAAGAAGTTCCCAAACACTCGGTGATTCTCCTCTGATGTCCGCATTTCAGAGTTCTCTATATCTATGCACCACTGACTTCAATAATTGTCCTCCAGGTTTGGCTGAGCTTTAGTCTCATTTCTCAGCCAAACTTGGAGGCCAGTGATTGAAGTCAGTGGTGCATAGATATACATCATAATACTGAGTTAATTGCCCCCCTGGGTCCTGGGCCCTGGGATGTACTGGCCTCCTATCCTGAGTATAGCCCCGCCTTGTGCTCTCTGCCTGCCTTGATAGTCTTCGGCCTCCGGCGACCCTGTACAGGATTAATATTGACTGACTCAGTCCCGAACTGGGTAAAGCCACAAAGCAAAATCACCCCCTGCTGTTAAACTACTGTTAGACTATATCCGCCAGTGAATCACAGCGCTTTTTGTGATTGCGCTAGAATCTATATATATAATGGAGCAAGTGTCTGTATGTACTATATGTCTGCGCTGAGGGTGTCGGGTTCAAAGCCTCATCTCATTGTCAGAAACCACTTAATCCTGTACAGGGTCGCGGTGAACCGGAGCCTATCCCGGCAGACAGAGGGCGCAAGGCAGGGATATACCTACGATGGGACGCTAGTCCATCACCGGGCACTGAGGGCAATTTAGTCTGCAAGCCAATTAACGTATGGAATAAATGCAGTTCAAAACGAGTGGCACAAATTAATTAATTGCTGAAGGTATTCATTCGCAGAGAGGCGCGAGGACACCGCAAAGAGATGGGCAGTGAGGAAAGGGAGGCACGCAGTGAATCGGCGCCAACGTTCTCCAGACACCGCAATCCCGTATATTATGACGTTGTGTTTGAGGGAGGAAACCCGCACAACACGGGGGGAGAACAAACAAACTGCACACAGCGAGGCAGGAATCAAACCGCCTCGGGCAGGGGTTTTCTTTTTTTATATATGAGGGGCAGATGTCGCCAGTGGGCAGCACGGTGGCCCAGTGGGTGGCGCTGTCGCCTCACGGCAAGAAGGTCCCGGGTTCGAATCTCAGCTCGGGTGGCTGTCTGTGTGGAGTTTGCATGCTCTCCCTGTGTCCGCGTGGGTTGTCACCGGGCACTCCGGTTTCCTCTCACAGTCGAAAAAACATGCTGCTGCGTAGGTTCATTAGCTTGCAGACTAAATTGCCCGCAGTTGCCCGGTGATGGACTGGCGTCCCATCGTGGGTATATCCCTGCCTTGCCGCCCTGTGTCTGCCGGGATAGGCTGCGGCTCACCGCGACCCTGTACAGGACCAAGCGGTTTCTGACAATGAGACGAGACCTCGCCAGTGCGCCGCCCGCCACGTAAGTGTATGACATCCGCTGCACGTAGCGCAGGTGAATGTGTGTGCATGGCCATCCTATTACCGCACTCCCCCGAAGAAGACGATCTCATTGGCGGTACGGGCGGTGAGCATTTTCCAGCCCGATACCGCACTCGAGGCGTGGGGGGGGGGTCGGGGACGGTGTAAAACACCATGTGGACAGGGCCCATTACACAACTGGGCTTCTGCACAAATGCCACCATGCCTGTTCCTCAGACACTTGGAATATTCGCTGCTGCGGCTGCGCAGTGTGATGGCTGCCATACTTTACACCGATATATATATTTTGTATTGTGAAGTTAGTACCCATATGCATACGTTGACTTCGAAGGTGAAAGCCTATTATTTGTACGTATGTGCTGCACAAATGTATTTAGAGCGCTTAGTCAATACACTTCTGGGTGAAGGTCTTGCCAGACTTTGTCTCGCTGCTCAGTGCAGGTGGGTAGAGGGAGGTTGGTTGAGCCAGATCTCTCATCTCATCTCATTGTCAGAAACCGCTTAGTCCTGTACAAGGTCGCGGTGAGCCGGAGCCTCTCCCGGCAAACACAGGGCGCAAGGCAAGGATATACCCACGATGGGACGCCAGTCCATCATCGAGCACTTAGAGCAATTGAGTCTGCGAGCCAATTAACCTGGGCAGCGGCATGTTTTTTGGACTGTGGGAAGAAACCGGAGTGCCCGGCGAAAACCCACGGGGACACGGGGAGAGAACTCGCAAACTCCACACAGAAAGGCACCCGAGCCGAGATTCGAACCCGGGACCGGAATGCTCGTAAAACGCCTTGACGATTGATCGAAGTGCACCGACGCGGTTCCACCCCCGCTCCCCCCACAACCTCGCTGTATTTCGAGTCCGTTGTCGGGTTATGTGAACGAAACAAACCCGCGGCGGATGAGAACAGCGCCTCCTCGACTCTATTGTTGACGGACGTTCATCGTGACGGCTGCTGACGCCCGCGGGGTTTTTCCGAAACGGGCGCAACGCTCGGCGCGGCACCGGTCCTCGCGTCACCGCGGCGATGTTGCTGTCGACGCGTCGATGGCAACATCGCCGCGACAAACTGGAAATCAACTCGGGGAAGAGAGAGAAAAAAAAAACAGACGGTCCGTTTCTTTTTTTATGATTGCTTCGAAAAGCCGCTCTCTCGGGACAGCCGCGTCGATCGCTCCCTCTCTCTCTCTCTCTCCACGTTTCGCCTCCTCGCACGTTAAGAGGCATCCAAAGCGCCTGAGACGCGGCTGTCCCGAGAGAGTGGCTTTTCGAAGCAATCATCATGCATCGAGCCGTGAAAAACCTACATCGTTACATACGGTCGGTTTTTATTCCAGCTGGAATGTACCGTTGAATTATATCGATCTTTTTTTTTTACAGTTGCCCAGCGATGAGGAGCAAGTAAGTTACAACATCTCATTAACCGAAGCAGCGTGTATTTGGGCTATGGAAGGAAACCGGAGCACTCGGCGAAAACCCACTTGGACACGGGCAAAACATGCAAACGCCACACAGAAAGGCACCCGAGCGGGGAATCGAACCCGGACACTTCTCGCTGTGAGCCAACAGGGTTACTCGCCGCGGCACAATTATGCCCCGCATGGCCTGAACAAAAATGCAGGCGTTTTTAATTTAATTACGTGAAAAGTCCTCGGTCACCTTGTGATTACGAAACACTCGCGATAGAGTGCTGCACTGGGCCGTGAAAAAAAATATAAGAGCTCTTTACTCTCTGTGCTATCGCGTCCTATAATGTGTCGCTTAGCAGAGCCCATTGTAATTGCTACGCTGCGATCTTCTAAACTGTGAAGTCCGTTTTGGGGTTATTTAGCAAACAGGGTCCCTTTAGGACCCATCAGTCAGTATCAGTAGCCGCTTAATCCTGTACAGGGTCACGGTGGGCCAGAGCCCATCCTGGCAGACGGAGGGCGCAAGGCGGGGCTATACCCGGGATAGGTCGCCAGTCGATCCCAGCCTTCTAATCACCTCCCAATGGGCTTTCACATCCTGTGGATTCCTCCTATCATCGGTTTTTTTTTAATGATAGAGCAATGTCCATTACTGTGCAATAATAAAAGCGATAAAGCGTTTTGGCAAAATTAAATCATTTAACTGCTGACACGTAAAATAGTCTTCAAATTAAAAAAAAATCCAGTTACGACTAAGTTGGGATGAAATCCTAATTCAGAGCTCAGAGCAATATCCATATCCAGTGTTAATTCAATGTGATGCTGGTGGTCACACAGAAGAAACGTGAGCCATTGTGCTCAGACTCTTCAACGTGACGGGCACTGACGTCACAAGGACGTATGAATCACGTGCTGTGACGTTTGCAGCTGCCAGGGACAACTGCCCTGCAGACTTCACTGGCAGCTGGATGTAATTTCCGAGCCTCACAGAAAGGAAATCCCGGAGGAGGTGGTTCGATTCCTGCCCCGGGCGCCTTTCTACCTGGCGTTAGTGTGTTCCACCCACTGTTCTGTGTGGGGTTCCTTTGGGTAATTCGGTTTCCTCCCACATATATAAAATGCACCCCCACACTAGTCAATTAATTGCCCAATGACATCGTTTTCAGTCTGTTTTTTATTTATCTAAGCTGAAGGAACTGTTGAGCTACGTAGCTCTTATTAACAGTTGTTCAGCGGGGAGGAATAAGCAAGTTTCAACATCTCCGGGTACCGCGGGCAATTTAGCCAGGTTAATTAACCTACGCAGCATGAATTTGGTCTATGGGAGAAAACCGGAGTACCCGGCGAAAACCCACGCACACACGGGGAGAGAGAACACGCAGACTCCACGCAGAAAGACACCCGAACCAGGAATCACACCTGGGTCTTTTGTGCCAGCGTGACCCCATCATAATGCAATTGTTATTGTTAATTGTTATATAGAAAGCAGTGTTTGGCACGTTGGCGCTGGATGACCGCCAGGTTGACTCCCCCCCCCCACCACCACCCCTGCCCACCCCTGGCTTCCTCGCACCTCCATATTCGTTGTCTCGTCCGTGACTCGGAGAGGAATTTGCGCAGACGCGTGACGAATTCGGTCACTGTTATGAACAAGACACGACTCCCGTTCGACGTGGCAGAGACACAATGAACGTCTCATCTCGGCACCCTTGGCACGACGCCTCTTCGCATCTCTGCCCCAGCCATCGAGAAGCGAAACGCTTTATGGCCACTTTAATCGGATTACGGACGTTGACTGGACATGAGGTGCGGTGAGAGAGGACACATGTTAAATGTGATTTAGCAATTTGACGCTGCCAAGAAACAAGCCTTCGATGCGAGGCGCATGCCCATGTTGGTCTCGTAAATACGTCCAACAAATGGTACATTTCAGGAGACCCATCTCATCTCATCTCATTGTCTGAAACCGCTTAGTCCTATACAGGGTCACGGTGAAGCCGGGGCCTATCCCGGCAGACACAGGGCGCAAGGCAAGGATATACCGACGATGGGACGCCAGTCCATCGCCGGGCACTGTGGGGCAATTTAGCCTGCGAGCCAATTAACCTATGTAGCAGCATGCTTTTTGGACTGTGGGAGGAAACCGGAGTGCCCGGCGAAAACCCACGCGGACACGGGGAGAGCATGCAAACTCCACACAGAAAGGCACCCGAGCCGAGAGATTCGAACCCGGGACCTTCTTGCTGTGAGGCGACAGCGCTAACCACTGGGCCACCGCGCCGCCCATTTCAGGAGACCCTCTCTCTGAATTTGCCAGAAGCAAACCCGACAGGCAGATATTGGAATTCTGTGACGCTTCCTCATTACCTGTGTCTCTTTCGCCTCACCTTTATTCACACCACACAGTCATTTCCCAAGTGGGTCTCTTTACACGCGCAACGCTCTACCTAATAATCCAGTGTCAATTTGATCTCACTTTGCAGGAAACGCAAACGCGTGAGAGCGTGCGGTGATTGTGGACAGTCTCCAATACAGTCGAGTGTTCAAATTGTGTCTAAACGCACTACCTCTGTGGCGTGGAAAGAACAGATGTCTTGTGATCCTTATATCAGAGTGTTTCCGTTTGTTGTTTATCATGGGCCCAGAAGATCCTCACCTCAATCCGCATTTCAATAGTTTCTAACATCGTATCAACTGTTTGAAATAATATAATTAAGCGTTATTTAAAGCATAAATTAATGAGCAAAAGGAAAAAAGAGTTAGTGGTAAATTGAATAGAGGAGGGGGTTAAGACATCTCGACCGCCCAGTAGGCGATTTTAGGCAGAAGTTGGTAAAAATTCCAACAAGCAAAATTGTACCAATAAATTACGTTACTTTACAAGTTATAACTGAGATAGTGTGGCGGAGCCGGGCGGCGCGGTGGCCCAGTGGTTAGCGCTGTCGCCTCACAGCAAGAAGATCCCGGGTTCGAATCTCTCGGCTCGGGTGCCTTTCTGTGTGGAGTTTGCATGTTCTCCCCGTGTCCGCGTGGGTTTTCGCCGGGCACTCCGGTTTCCTCCCACGGTCCCATCGTCGGTCTATCCTTGCCTTGCGCCCTGTGTCTGCCGGGATAGGCTCCGGCTTCACCGTGACCCTGTATAGAACAAAGCGGTTTCAGACAATGAGATGAGATGAGAGTATGGCGGAGCAGTGAGTAACGCTGCTGCCTCACAGCAAGAATACCCCGGTTCGGTTCCCGTCTCGGGTCTATTTCTGTGTGGAGTTTGCGTGTTCTCTCCCTGTGTCCACGCGGATGTTTGAAACATCGGGGTACTCCGATTTTCTCCCACAGTCCAAAGACATGCTGCCTCCTAGGTTAATAAGCCTGCAATGTACTGACGTCAAATCCTGGGAAAAGCCCAGCCGTGCGCCCTCTGTCTGCCGAGATAGTCTCTGGCTCCCCGCGACCCTGTACAGGATTAATCGGGTAATGATAATGATGATAATTCTCGGGTCGTATTCCTTTCTGTGTGCAGTTTTCACGTTCTCCCGCGTTAGTGTGGGTGCTCCGGTTTCCTCTTACATTCCAAAGACATGCTGTTGCCACTCACCCACTCACCTACTCACCCACCCACCCACTCACCCACCCATCCACTCATCCACCCACTGACTCCAGCTTGCACCCACAATCCCAAGACACGGGGCCGCTACTTCTGCTACGTAGCTTAATTGCCTTGCTCACTAAATTATCCCCGGCGCCTTGTAATGGTCTGTCGCCTTATCCTAAGTATAAGCCTGCATTGCGCCCTGCGTCTGCCTGGAGAGGATCCGTTCAACTGCAACCCTTTACAGGATTAAGCAGGCGCTGATAATGATGATGATAACAGACGTAGCTGAGTGGTGGCGCAACGATCGACGCATGGCGCTTTGGCGAATTTTCAGTGGCGAGTGATCTGGCGGGCGGCACGGGGGCCTTTCTGTGTGGAGTTTGCGAGTTCCTCTCCCCGTGTCCCCGTGGGTTTACGCCGGGCACTCCAGTTTCCTCCTAGAGTCCAAAAAAACATGCCGCTGCATAGGTTAATTGGCAAGCAGACTAAATTGCCCGCAGTGCCCGGTGATGGTCTGGCGTCCCATCGTGGGTATATCCCTGCCTTGCGCCCTGTGTCTGCCGGGATAGGCTCCGGCTCACCGCGATGGCTCACCGCGACCCTGTATAGGAGTAAGCGGTTTCTGACAATGAGATGATATGAGATCATTCCGAGTCACGTCGATGCATGTTACGATCATTGACGCCACGACTCACGGCGCAAGCCAGAGGAAACGTCCATCGGCCATGGAAGGAACCGTTGAGCTGTGTAGCTCTTTATAACAGTTGTCCAACCGGGGAGGGGTAAGCAAGTTACAACATCTCAGGGCTTCTATGGCAAGCTGGTCAGGGCAATTAACCGATGCGACGTGTTGTATTTTTTTTGGACTGTGGGAGGGGAACCGTGACGGCGCCGTAACCATTAAGCAAAGAGAGCATGACAGCGAATTCTTTGCAATGAACTGGCCTAACGCGATTACGAACACCCCTAAGAAAAGTGGTTTGCTCCACGGTTAATTCATCAGCTTCGGAGTAACATCTGTGCGGCAGCTGTGGGCGATACAGGTGTGGGCGCAGCGATTACGCTTCAGTTACATTCTTTTGGAGCCTTTATAATCATTGTGCCTTCCTGCACCTATTTATTTATTTGTTTTCCAACCCCCCACCACTCCCAGTTCGACCACGATTTTGCTCTGGGTGACCCGTTGTGAGACAAAGGATCCACACCGATCACTCACAGAGCAGTGCTGGACAACGTGGAAGCAGATATTACAGAACTTCATCCTAGAGCACTGCAAGTGACCTCTTCGCAACACTTTGTCATCCGTCTTGATACGAGAAAGAAATGTTCATGGCACGACTCTCAAACCGATCTTTTTCATTTTAGAACCGGGATTTGGGAAATTCAGCTCATCATCATTATCAGTATTCGCTTAATCCTATCTATGGTCGTTGGGGGCTGGAGCCTATCCCGGCAGATACAGGGTAAAAGGCATGGGTTACATCTAGGACGGGACGCCAGCTCATCGCAGGGCAATGGGAGCAATGTAGACAACGGTCCAATTTAATCTAGATCGCATATCCAAGGACTGTAGTAGGAAATCGGATTGTCTGGCGACAACTCATGCGGACACGGAGACAATGTACAAACTCCGCGTGGAAAGACATCCAAGCTGGGAATCGAATCCAGGTCATTACTCCTGTCCAGCGGCAGCGCTACTCAATGCGCCACGCGCCGCCCTGACATTTGGACTTTGAAATCGAATGCGTTACGATGGTTTCCTTTGTGCAGTCATTGGTGCGAAGCCGAATTGTTATCCGCGAGCGACTGCTCAAATTTCAACCGAAGGGCCCCAGCAATGCTGGCTCAGAGATCAGAGCTCCACACGTGCGCTTCGTTGGGAAACTCAGATCATGAATCTCTGTTGCTGTTCCCGCGTGGTTGTGCCCTCTGCTCAATGTCACCACTTCCAGTAGCACGTCCGATTTTCCAATTACTATGAGACGCGTCGGAGGCAACGGACGCTGTTTGCTCCCTCCGAGACGGCGATCTGCATTGAAATAATACGTATTCAGTGTTTGTTATTGCAGCTATTTGATCGATTATTACTATATATAATGGTGCTTCTAATATACGTCGCTATACGATACATTCATATCTCTCTCTATATAAAACATAGTTATATAAACATTCGGATTTAACGGATTCTGGTCCGAGTTTCCCATATTAGTCTGTTAAATCGAAGTCTGAGTGTACCATAAAACGTGTCAGTCATTTTTTTTTTAAGGCTGAAAGTAACCGTTGAGCTGCGTAACTCTTTTTACAAGTTGTCCAGTGGGGAGGAGTAGGCACAGAAGAGGCGCAAGGTAGGGTTATACCTATGACGGGACGCCAGTCCATCGCAAGGCATCAGGGGCAATTTACTGAGTAGTCTAATTAACCCTATGCAATGGCAGCGTATCTTTAGACTATGGGAGGAAACCGGAGTGCCCGGCGAAAACCCACGCAGACACGGGGAGAGAACGCGCAAACTCCACGCAGAAAGGCAGCAGCCGTGCCGGGAATCGAACCCGGTTACTTCTTGCTGTGTTACGTGCGAACGCCTTGCTCAGGCGTGATAACAGCTGCTGGTCTGCAACCAACAGGGCACGGTTGGCGGATGATACAATCTGGGTTACGGGGGAGTCTCTTGCGGAACTGGAAATGGAGGAACTGCTATATGACCCTTGGGTGAAACGCGCTGTATAAATGCCCATCCCATCCCCCATCCCATTGTCTGAAACCGCTTAGTCCTATACAGGGTCACGTTGAAGCCGAAGCCTATCCCGGCAGATACAGGGCGCAAGGCAAGGATATACCGACGATGGGACGCCAGTCCATCGCCGGGCACTGCGGGGC